>CM029648.1:17237904-17567904 GCA_017311315.1 Dendrocalamus latiflorus | reverse complement strand
GTTTTGATCCAGTAAGAGTAAAAGAAAGTTACATGTTTCACCTTTACAACTATAAAATAATAAAAATAAAAACCTTTACATTATGTAACACTGCAGTACATACAGGCTAAGGTTGAATGACCTTAACTGCAGTCAGATGTTATTTGAGCTTGCACAGCATAAAGCGACACACTTTACTCCACCAATTGAAAGAAGACGTTGCAGCAGACATCAGTGAAATGCTTGTCTTTCATGCGGAACTGCAAATCCAACCCTCATCTTGCCGTAGTCAAAGGTGGTGTGGTAAGCTCCCATAAAGACGTCACCCAATATCCTGCATGAAAGAGAGGATCCAGTTTCGTAGTATTCAGAGGTTGCATGCATCTCATGAAAGCAAACCGAAAAGAATTAACCATCTGCAGTGGAAGTAGTACTTCCAGTGAAATCTGTCTATCTTATTCTTACCAGAGAGGACCTACTGGAGGGGGCATGTCCAAAGCCGCGAATCCGCTCATACACTGAGCCATGAATCCCTCGCCAACCTTGAGAATGTACTGCTCGACAGGAGCATGATATAAAATTTGGGTGAAGTACTCTGGCACTTCCATTTAGGCGACTTACACATATTCATGCCCTTAATCTTTGCTATGCTGAAAAGCAGCGAAGTTTATGTCATTATGAATTAATGATCGAAATGCTGTAGGTAAGTGAAATACCTGCTCTGGTTGGAGCTCGAATGTTCTTCCGCCTATGCTGAATGAGACACTTTGCAAGGAATCAATTTGTCTACAGTCCACAGCTGATCCCACAGGACTAGGCATATTGTCGCAAAGCTGTCGTTTATTTCAGCTACTGGTTAGACACGTTTGATGTACAAATACAGAAAAACTTAGTACTGATTCAAGGTAGACTCACGAGATTGACATATTCCAACGTGCCCTCCTTGGTATGGTTCTGAACGAACTCGCTTTGCATCCACGTAAGTGCCACCTCGCATGCATTGCATATTTGCATGTAGCGTCAAACATTACATGCCGTCTTCAGATTTTTGTGTCTCCTCGTTCACTACACTCTCAATACCAGCACTGCGTGCATACAGAGGAAGCATATGAGGTTATGAAAACATGAGGATTTGTTGGATACTAATCAACTTCAGAAATACAACCAAGCTTGCCGACCATTGCACACCCCTAACTCCATGAGCTCCGCCGAATGTGCAGAGCCCAATCTTCGAACACACTTCTGATGGTGGTGTCTGCAAGTAACCAGATGCGCTGAATTCTAACGTGATTGAAATGAAAATAGGGTGCCTTGCGTGTTTCTGACAAAGTAGTAAATACAGTGAATGCAAAGAACTTAGTAGTTTCAAGCAGAGAGCTCAAACCTTAGCTTTCAGCAATTCTACCATTTCTTGCCCATATCCTGCAACAACTTGTTTGCACTCTTCGTTAACCACTCCAGTAGCTCCAATTTGTTCATTGATCTGGACAATGGCAGCCTACACAATAGAACTAGTCAGGAGTATTTTGATCAGCTATGGAATAAACGCACGATACAAACATCAAAGCTAGGATGAAAACACGTTGAAGGCTATGGATTTCCTACTATAGGACCGGCGATCAGCGAGGTTCCCGAGTCTGCTATGGCCGCACAACCATCCACACAGATTCCTGTCGTGACATACATTATCGATCAGGGAAAGGGAATGTTGCAACTATCAGTAGACCTGGCGGTTGAAGCAAGAAACAAGCATAGTGCAGTACCAGTGCTCTTTCCACCGATAAGATAGTCTCCCATTTCAAACTGCAGATACCAATAGTAGAAGCAAATAACTCGCAAAAAGTTTGGTAGAAAGAAGAAATGTAGCAGATTCAGACCAAAAGGCCAACAATACTGTATAAAGAGTAAAACTAAAATGCCAACCTGCCAATAACCTTTCCGAGTAACTCGGGTGTATATATCATTGCCTTTGTAATGTTTGGTGTCAGCACCTCCAAACACAATTTCACCCCCATCCCCATCGTTTGCATTTTGATTTAACCAAAAGGAGAAAACAGGTTCTTTTACAAGGCCTGGTAGATCACTGAAAATGTCAAATGCCACAAAACAAAACAATTAACGCAAGTTACAAGCTATGTATATGACATGTTCTGTGCTGACATTCCCACTTGATGGACAACAAATTGTTCATTTGCTATTGACCACAATTATTTGTTGAAGGAAACAAGCCAAATGCCATGATTGTTTAAAAAAATCATATTGAAGTGTGCAATGGAAAGAGTGGTTACTTGGCACGACAAATTCCTACATTTGATGGAAGATACGAGTGATCCATGGCAAGAAATCTGTTAGACCATGTGGCTTGGTCTAGAATATTTTAGTGATAAATAATTGACAATAGTTAATTTGTGATGGATAATTTATGATGTTGCTTACTGTTACTTGAGGTGTATTGCGTGTGTATGGACTAATGTAGGTCAAGTTGGAACGAATTTATGCCGAAAAATGTTCTTTGGTCTTTACTTGTACAGGTTGAGCATGGAGGTGATCATATGAGGTGGACCAAGACTAGGATAAGAGATCCGAGGTTTACACGGTCAAAAATGTCATGAGATAGTCGGGCTCATGCTGGGACGCATGGAGATCAGAGATGGATGGTACGTATTAGAGTTACAGAGGTACGGTCCGGAGACTATGACACGTGGTGTATGATGCGTGGAGAAACTACAGGAGGTGCGGTCCTGGAGGCTTCGACTCGTGATGGGCTAGAAAAGTTGGAATTTTAAAAAACCCGTGTTAGGAAGGGTTTCGGATCCCTTTGCTGATGGAATCGGATTAGAACTTGTGGGCTTAGGCTCAGCCCAAGTTTCAGGCCCTAGACTATAAATAGAGATGGGGTTAGGTTTAGAGATGCTAATTTCATGCTAGAGTTTAGGGGTGTCAGGAGGGTACTTTGTAGCCACCATGATTTAAAAATAAAATCTAGATCTATTTCGGAAGAAAAGAGATCGGCGGTGCGGCGTGTTTTGCGTAAGTACTCTTGAGACCATCTTCACGTCGTCTTGTTTCTTAGTCCGTGCGTGGCTCAAGCAATCACGCACGGAAATTTGGTTCGTCCTCGATTCGCACGAAGGAAAAACAAAGCTTAGTGAAGCGTTGTCTTTCGGTCCTCAGTTTCCACGGCAGCGCATTGTCTCGACGGGCTTGTTCCATTTTTCCTTGGTCCAGAGTGTAGCCAGGCGTACAGGGAGAGGACACTTACATCCACTCGACAGGAGAGAGAGGACAACACGTCGTGTTTTTTTCTTTCTCCAATCCTTGATCTGTGCAAGACTAGAAAGAAAATACTTGGCGTATTCTCGATTTGTGGCATCACGTGGAGTCAAAAAGCAAGGTAGTAGTATTACTCCCTCACATGAAGATAGAAGATCAGTAGCTAGTAAGTCTATCTTGTGATGCTCTTTCATTGCATAGTCATCAAGCGAATGTACAAAGAAAAACATCTTGTTTGCTGTTTTTATTTTTCTTGTCTTTTGCTGTTTTTGCTTTTGTTTTCTTGGTGAGTTGGCAGGTTGAGAAATCAAAAGTCGGCAGATTCCTAAGAAAAATCTTCCATGCGCACTGCAATCATTCACCCCCTTCTGATTGCCATCGATGATCCTACAAGTGGTATTAGAGCATGTTGCAAGGCATCAGATCGGGATCGGTTTTCAGGTAAGCCACCATTTTTTGATAGATCAGATTATCTCTATTGGAAAACCTGCATAGAGGTTCTTCTTCAAGCACAAGTTAATTCTATCTGGCAAAAAATTGAAAATACATATGAAGTACCTCCTGTTGTTACAACTCAAAATTCCTCTGATGTTGAAGCTAATGTTAAGATTAGAAATATTTTGTTGCAAGATTTAAGTAGAAACGAGTTTGTTAGAATTGCTCATCTTAAATCTGCAAATAAAATTTGGACCACTCTATTGGATTATCATGAAGGATCTAAATCTGTTAAAGGTGTGCATTAGAATCAATTCAAAAAGGAGTATTCTAAATTTGAGATGAAACCTGTAGAATCAGTAAATGTTCTTTCTGATCGCTTCAATAAAATTGTTAGTGATTTGCAATCTGTAGATGTCACATATTCCGATTCTGACAATGCCTGTCAAATTTTAAATGCTTTGGATATGTCTGTTTGGAATGTGTTAGTCACTATATTAATCATTTTGTTAACATGAAAATACTCACTTTGAATAATCTTTATTCTAAGATGAAAACACATGAGATTGATGTTTTGGTTAGGATAAACAAGACTAATTCTTTGGGCTTAATGACTAACCAAGCTGACAGTTCTTCTAATTCTTTTATTATTTCTTTGTCTACATTATGCTCTATTTCAGATGAACAATTAGAGGAAATTGCTTCTAAAATTGACTCACTTGCTGAGGGGGACCTGAATTTCTTTTCATTGCATCATCTTGCATTTAAATTCAATAATATGTATTTTAATATAAATACATGGAGTCTTAACTATTATCGTTGTGTTACATGATATTTTGCTTTACATCTTGCCATATGTTGTACTACTAGCTTACTAGATTTGTCATGTCCTTTTATATATAGCTTAACTCTTACCATGCTAGCTTCTTTAAATGTGAAAAACTTGAATTAAATTATGTCTTTGTAACATCCTGAAAAATCTGAATTTGAAAATCCAAATTTCTTGAATTATTTTTTTGTAATATATTTTATTGGGATTTGGATTTTGTGGTGTTTTTCTGAATTTGGTTGAGATAAAAAAATGAAATGAATAAATTCATAAAAGATAAAGGCAAACATTAGTAAGGCCATAAAAGGGAATATGCAAATAGTAGAAAATTAAAATTTAAAATGCGAACCTGAAAAGATGATCCAGTATAAGGGGGAGAAATCTGAGTTAAAACACAAAATCTCATTTTGAAAATAATAACATCAAATAAAAAAAAGGACTATTATATTTTGTATTTAGATAATTGCACAAAGATTTGGAATAAAAATTCAGAAATTAAGAACCATAATCTTAAAGAGAAAATAGAAGTTCAACATACAAATTAAAAAAAAAAATCAAATTCAAAGCCTTTCTCTCTTTTCCTTCTTCTCTCTATTACATGTGGGCCCCACTCATTTTTCTCTCCTCCCTTCCTCCCTTCTTCCCCGTGCGCCCGGGGCCCCCTTTTCCTCTTCTCTCTTCCGGCGCCTGCGTCCTCCTTCCTCTTCTCCCGTGCGCGGCTGGGGATGCTCCACGCCATCGCCTCCCTGTGCGCCCGGGCTCCCTGCGTCACCCTACCGCCACGCCTGCCTTCCTCTGCACCGACCCACCTCCGTCGTCCGCGCGCGGCTCCTCCTCCCATTTCCCCTGCGCACCCGGGCCCCTCCTCCTTTCCCCTCTCTCTCCCCTGCTCTGCCCGGCCTCAGCACGCGCGCGGCGCCATCATCACGCGTGCGCCTGCGCCAGCACGAATCCCGGCCGCTCTCCACAGCCTGCACCGCTGCTGCTCCCGCCGCCTGTCGACGCGACCGCACGGGCGAGTTTCCGATGCCGGCCCTCCTCGCGCCCTTATAGAGGCCACCAAGTTCCGGGAAAGTTTCCCCACACCTTCCTCTTGCTCTCACTGAAAAAAATTGGGTTATCGTTTCCCACAGCTCGCCGGAGCTCATCCCCTTCTCCAACTCCGGTGATCGAGCTCATCGCCGATTGGCTCCACCCCAGTCCGATTCCTCTCGGTGAGAGCGACACCGAAGCTCGATGAAGCCACTCCAATCCTCGGCCGAAGCCCATCGCCGCCCGAGCTCGCCGGCCACGGTGATCCCCACTGCGCCGCCGCCTGTGCTAGCCGCCGGCCCGCACCGGAGGTCCTGGGTCCCCGCCAACGCCTCCACCGGCTTCACCTCGACATGTACAACGCATTTTAGCCCTCACCCGACCCTCACCAGCTACCCCTCGCCGGCGCCACCGTCAGCCATGACCGGAAGGGTCACCTCCTCCGTTCTCCTCTGTCTACCTCTCCATTTTTCTAATTAAGCATCGGTATAATGACAGGTAGTACCTCGTGTCCAGTTGGCTAGACCGAGCGCACCAACGACCACAATGCTGAGGTCCTGAGTTCGATTCCGTAAGGCCGCACCCCTTTTCCTCCATTTGCATTTTAATTTTTGTAGCTCATTTTGAGTAAGAAAAATTATAGGAAAATTGAGAATAATTTAGAGAAGCTAATAAGATTTAACTAGAATGTAAATAAGGTTATTTAAGGTTTAAATTTTGGTTAATCTGTAAATGAGCAGCTGTATGGTTGATTAAATTATTTAGAGGATCACTTACTAATTGAAAGCACTAATAAAAGGGTGGATTCAGTTGAATGTCCAAACATAACAAAGATGACCCTAGGGTATAATTAAAATATAAAATATATGCCCCGACATTTAACATAGCATTGCTAAACAAATCGCCATGGTAGAATCGTTTAAATAGCAATGTTAAAATATGATCTGGCATGCTAAACTTGCCTAGGTAAGTTAAGCTTAGAATAAAAATGGAGCTAAGCCTAATTATAATTAAGGTATAGACAAAATGATAATGAGCCCTAACTTAAATCTTAACATTGGATTTAGTGAATAATAATAACCGGTCAAGGAACATGAATTAAGCAAAATATTCCAAGTATATGAAATAGGATGTCCATTAAAGTTAGAGACATTTATAAGCAAATATATATAGGTAACTAGTTAGAAAAATGTTGATGACATATATGCGCCATTAGTAAATATGTTAGTTCAATTTTTAAACATGCCGACCATGAAATCTTAGGTAGTAGTTTTAATTTAGTAGAGAAAACAAAATGTAATCATGGGTAGCAGGTTTGAATAGTAAAGGGATGTAAAAGTTAACCGTCTAAAGTATGACTACCATTTCTACATCTCTAAAAGGTCATCTTAATATATAGTCACTAAAATATAATAGCACTAGGACATCGGACATTAAAATAACCTATCTAATATATATAAACATTCCAAAGTAAACACTTAATCAATAACCACGAGTAATTAGGGTTGCATAAAATGCCACATATTAAATTCAGTAATATGAAGATACACAAAATAGGATAATGGGATTATTAAAGACTTAAATTCTAAATAAATTACCATATATGAACAGATAATGAGCCTTTACTATTTATCTTAATCCAATTAATAAGAAAAGGCATATATAAGAGATTATTTTAAAACTTAATAAAGATATCCAAATTAAAGAAAAGGGAATAAAGTGGGTTATATTGATTCATCGGAAATTATGATTTAAAAAGACTTAAGTTCTAATATAAGAAATTCCTAGACCTAGCTTTTTGGACAACTGTTATAATACTTTTGACTAAAAGATTTATAGAATAAGTACAGATCTCATCCATCAGTCCAGTTGACTTTACCATAACCTAAGTTGCAAGGAATACATACCCAGTCAGACTCGTACATCGATACATAGGTCAATCTAACTCATGGAACTTCCTTGATAAATATAAAAATAATAAAAAGAAGCTATTAAAATAAAAAGATCAAGTTATCGTATTATACCATTGATCTTGCCTCAAATCATCCGAATCACCCATCAGCTCAAAGTAAAACTAAATTGAGATTATTCGGATTTATTTGGATCTTTTGAGTTATTTGCCTTTGTTTGTATTTAGCACGTAATTAGAAATTGGAGTCCTGAGGAATCAAGGGATGAAGCGTGATCAAGGGCATGGTGAAGATGAAGACTAAGGAGCTCAATTGAGAAAGCATTGTGTGAACAAAGACCGCGGTAGACCGCGCAAGGCGAGTCAATACTTTGATCATGTTGAACCCACATTTATGCAAATTACTTTGCTTTAAATTAACAAATTGCATTGCTGTTATTTTTATGCAAATACATGCTAAATTGATATTTTAGTTATATGCCATTGGTTACCTTGAATAATATTACCCCCTCCTTTGAATATTGGAATGTGTGAACCTTGTCGCCCTAGCAAAAATATATTAGTAACATTTCGAAAATAAGTCCGTAACTGTATGCCCTGCTTAGCATTGATTAGGAACTCGGGGCAAGAAATTGTCCCGAGCATCACATATATTCACGAGAAACTGGTTGGGCAGTCATTGTGATAATGACTGGTATATGTTGAATATGATTATTTTACACTCGCAACATCCCCAACTTGCTAAATTATCTGGGCGGATTGGTTCGATGGTGTGTATGTGTGTGGTGCAGTGATTGCACAGTGTGGTGCAGTGATTGCACAGTGTGGTGCAGTGATTGCACAGCATGGTGCAGTGATTGCACAAGTGGGTTAGTGGTAGACCGTCCAGATACCACTAAGGACTGAATCTTGTCATGTCACCCGTGTAAAACAGTGCAACCACAAGCTGGCAAAGTGTAGGCAGGGTTTACTAATTTGTGTGGCTCTAGGTGGTTACGTGAAGGTATGAACACGAGTAAAGGGATGGATGGTCGTATCCCCGCCTTTACCCGTGATGGCTCACGAGGGACCCTTCCCGAGGGATGGTCGGATCCTACGGAAGATAGACCTTAGCGGGCGTAACCACAATAGGACTATGCATTGTAACAATCCTGTGATAGTCTACTCAACCGCATGGCTAAGGAATCATGTGGGGCAATGGGTGGATTTATCTCTTGTGGGTAAAGTGTGCAAAACTCTGCAGAGTCAAAAACTATTCGAATAGCCGTGCCCACGGTCAGGGGCAGACATGGGAACTTAACTAGATATAGTTCTGTTTACAAAAGTATTTGAAAAATGGGAATGGAAAAGTGGAAGGGCAGAGGAAAGCCCAGATTTGAGTTGTCCTGGGTGTCGTCCCAGTGTGTCCTGGAGGTCGTTCCAGAGTGTCCTGGGTGTCGTCCCAGAGTGGTTCCTGGGTGTCGTCCCAGAGTGTCCTGGGTGTCGTCCCAGTGGTAAGTTAAGCGGCTATAACGCTGAAAAAGGTTATACGGTGTGATGCCGTATGTAGGAAGAAGTTATGGTAATATTAGGCATATGGTGTGATGCCATATGTATGGAAATTCATATTAATACTCCTTGAACATTATGCTTTTGTTCAAATGCTAGGTCTTAGTAAATTTTTATATAATTGTATTCAAAAGCACTCTTCGCAAAAATAAAATAAACCTAAGCCATCATTTGGTTAGCCATGCATATTATCTACTTGCATTCTGTGTATTGGCTCGCGGAGCACGGGGTCGGAGTGCTCACGCTCGCTTTTGCGGCAAATTCAGAAGCAGGAGTCGGATTACTACGCTTCAATAATACTATTGGGGCACGATGGCGAAGAAGATGAAGATGTCGAGAACTAGGTCGTGAACCTCCAGTTGGCTGCCTGTGGGCATGTCCTGAAGGTCCCACCTGTGTGCTTCGTTCTTCCGCTGCTGCAATTTAATGATTTCGGCCTAATCGGCCCATGAGTAAGTCTACTATTATATTTACGCTTCCGCATGATATGTATTTTGATATTCATTACTGTAACTGTGAGCACTATCTACTGATCCAGGGAATAGTGCAGAAAATCACAGAGGAATCCGGATTGTAAAATCTGGGTCCCTACAGCGATGGTATCAGAGCATATCGACTGCAGGTCGTGACCTAGTTAGCCTGGCCGTTAGTTTCATGACTAGAATTATTTCTTCAAAATCTATTTCCAAACATATAAGTTGTATTGCTCATTCTCATCTCTCTTAGATGATTCATCTCATCTATATGCTGCCCCAGCATTTAGACTCCTAAAGCTCTCTTATCCCGAATTCAAAATGATAAAAAAATTCCAGTACTCATCTTGTAAACCCCCCATTGCAAACATACTTTTGACCAAAGCCACAAAAGCTTAAATTTGAAACTCATTTCCAAAAATTATTTTATCCTTGGGAGGATCGATTATCAAAATTGTTTACAAAAATTCAGTTTGAAACTCATTCATTTTGACAAACTTGACCTTCCGAGGAAATTTTCTTAAGTTCAACTACTTGCCAAAATTTCTTCAAAAAAAATCACGTTGGATCCTCAAATAGTTAAAAACAAAGTTAATTCTCGAAAACTTTTCCCTAAAAAGAACCTTGTGTTTCAAAAATAAAAGCCTAAGGGTAAACCTTGAGGTGTTGCTTCTCAAAAGTGTTATTTTGGTAAAAGCATATTTTCCATATTCGGTTTTATTACCCATGGTTAGAAAAATACTTTTTATCCTATAGAAAAATAATATACATACATACATATATATATATATATATATATCCATCTTTGCCACAAAGTTTCATTAAAAAAATGATGATAATACAAGAATGAGGACTGATATCAAGCAAATCACCTCCAAATATTGATTTCGAAAAGGAAAATCTTGTTCGTCTTCTCATACCGTTACTCCAAAAATTTAAGGTTAGGAACGCTGAAGATGGTCATGAAGATAAGGTGGTTTCGTTTTAAGCAAACTATACAGATGAACCCTGTGCCCCTTATGCGTGCTCCCCGCATAGACGTTGTATTGTCGTAAGATTTTTGTTGGTCACTGTGCACTGCCTTCTTGCTCTCGGGCACCCTATTTCGCAGTCACAGGAAAAGTTTGCTTTTAAAATTTGTGTGGCATAGTATCACTCTAGTTTTTTTTCTAGATGTGCTCTTTTGAAATTAGAATGGGTTTGGATTACCTTATCCCCACGATTCTATCCTTACCTCATGCTATTCCCTCTCACCTTTTTGCTGAAAACCCCATCGGATCCAAAGGAACGAAACAACAAGTAACCCAAAACCAGGGCAATCAAGAAGAAGTAAAGACTCTGCAACCTTCCAATATTTAAGGAAAACAACATCACTGTGAAGAAGACCACCGTCAGGAGAATGACCACAGAGCGAGGTCTCCTGTTCTTGCGAAGAACAAGACCCTTGCCCCCATGAATTGCTCCTCAAATATGTTGTTGATCAAGACAGCTAAAGATACAACAGATGAATAGTGACAACTGTCATTTATTTAAGGGGGGTAGCATTAAGAGACAAGAATGTCGAAGCACTACTATGATGTATGTGTTGGAGGTGCGACAACCTGGACTCAGAGCTAATCGAACCAGTACAAGAAGACTTGCAAGACCGGGAGCCTTACAGGGATAAGGGCAAAAGACCACCATATAAATATGTCCATAGCCACCTTTGCAATCCTAAAGTTTTCTAGCCCTAGGGCACAGACCATTGCTACCCACCTATCAGTGTGAATTCTGTGACCACCATATGTCCAATAGACGATGCAACTATCCCATTTTCCAAGGATGTGAAGACGATGATGTCAAAGAGTAAGCATCTGGAAGTCTACGACCTATTCAGGAGAACAAGGTTTCTCTCTTCCCTTTTGACTTCTCCAAGTGCTAACCCCTATTGTGCAGAATTTCATCTCTCCGTGGAGCTAAAAGACTATACGTCGAGCAACATCCCGGAACCCATTGCTAGCCAAGATAACCCACCTCCATTCTTTCTGCTCTACCGGAATCTCGGGGTCGAGATTCATTTAAGGGGGGTAGATTTGTAACATCCTGAAAAATCTGAATTTGAAAATCCAAATTTCTTGAATTATTTTTTTGTAATATATTTTATTGGGATTTGGATTTTGTGGTGTTTTTCTGAATTTGGTTGAGATAAAAAAATGAAATGAATAAATTCATAAAAGATAAAGGCAAACATTAGTAAGGCCATAAAAGGGAATATGCAAATAGTAGAAAATTAAAATTTAAAATGCGAACCTGAAAAGATGATCCAGTATAAGGGGGAGAAATCTGAGTTAAAACACAAAATCTCATTTTGAAAATAATAACATCAAATAAAAAAAAAGGACTATTATATTTTGTATTTAGATAATTGCACAAAGATTTGGAATAAAAATTCAGAAATTAAGAACCATAATCTTAAAGAGAAAATAGAAGTTCAACATACAAATTAAAAAAAAAATCAAATTCAAAGCCTTTCTCTCTTTTCCTTCTTCTCTCTATTACATGTGGGCCCCACTCATTTTTCTCTCCTCCCTTCCTCCCTTCTTCCCCGTGCGCCCGGGGCCCCCTTTTCCTCTTCTCTCTTCCGGCGCCTGCGTCCTCCTTCCTCTTCTCCCGTGCGCGGCTGGGGATGCTCCACGCCATCGCCTCCCTGTGCGCCCGGGCTCCCTGCGTCACCCTGCCGCCACGCCTGCCTTCCTCTGCACCGACCCACCTCCGTCGTCCGCGCGCGGCTCCTCCTCCCATTTCCCCTGCGCACCCGGGCCCCTCCTCCTTTCCCCTCTCTCTCCCCTGCTCTGCCCGGCCTCAGCACGCGCGCGGCGCCATCATCACGCGTGCGCCTGCGCCAGCACGAATCCCGGCCGCTCTCCACAGCCTGCACCGCTGCTGCTCCCGCCGCCTGTCGACGCGACCGCACGGGCGAGTTTCCGATGCCGGCCCTCCTCGCGCCCTTATAGAGGCCACCAAGTTCCGGGAAAGTTTCCCCACACCTTCCTCTTGCTCTCACTGAAAAAAATTGGGTTATCGTTTCCCACAGCTCGCCGGAGCTCATCCCCTTCTCCAACTCCGGTGATCGAGCTCATCGCCGATTGGCTCCACCCCAGTCCGATTCCTCTCGGTGAGAGCGACACCGAAGCTCGATGAAGCCACTCCAATCCTCGGCCGAAGCCCATCGCCGCCCGAGCTCGCCGGCCACGGTGATCCCCACTGCGCCGCCGCCTGTGCTAGCCGCCGGCCCGCACCGGAGGTCCTGGGTCCCCGCCAACGCCTCCACCGGCTTCACCTCGACATGTACAACGCATTTTAGCCCTCACCCGACCCTCACCAGCTACCCCTCGCCGGCGCCACCGTCAGCCATGACCGGAAGGGTCACCTCCTCCGTTCTCCTCTGTCTACCTCTCCATTTTTCTAATTAAGCATCGGTATAATGACAGGTAGTACCTCGTGTCCAGTTGGCTAGACCGAGCGCACCAACGACCACAATGCTGAGGTCCTGAGTTCGATTCCGTAAGGCCGCACCCCTTTTCCTCCATTTGCATTTTAATTTTTGTAGCTCATTTTGAGTAAGAAAAATTATAGGAAAATTGAGAATAATTTAGAGAAGCTAATAAGATTTAACTAGAATGTAAATAAGGTTATTTAAGGTTTAAATTTTGGTTAATCTGTAAATGAGCAGCTGTATGGTTGATTAAATTATTTAGAGGATCACTTACTAATTGAAAGCACTAATAAAAGGGTGGATTCAGTTGAATGTCCAAACATAACAAAGATGACCCTAGGGTATAATTAAAATATAAAATATATGCCCCGACATTTAACATAGCATTGCTAAACAAATCGCCATGGTAGAATCGTTTAAATAGCAATGTTAAAATATGATCTGGCATGCTAAACTTGCCTAGGTAAGTTAAGCTTAGAATAAAAATGGAGCTAAGCCTAATTATAATTAAGGTATAGACAAAATGATAATGAGCCCTAACTTAAATCTTAACATTGGATTTAGTGAATAATAATAACCGGTCAAGGAACATGAATTAAGCAAAATATTCCAAGTATATGAAATAGGATGTCCATTAAAGTTAGAGACATTTATAAGCAAATATATATAGGTAACTAGTTAGAAAAATGTTGATGACATATATGCGCCATTAGTAAATATGTTAGTTCAATTTTTAAACATGCCGACCATGAAATCTTAGGTAGTAGTTTTAATTTAGTAGAGAAAACAAAATGTAATCATGGGTAGCAGGTTTGAATAGTAAAGGGATGTAAAAGTTAACCGTCTAAAGTATGACTACCATTTCTACATCTCTAAAAGGTCATCTTAATATATAGTCACTAAAATATAATAGCACTAGGACATCGGACATTAAAATAACCTATCTAATATATATAAACATTCCAAAGTAAACACTTAATCAATAACCACGAGTAATTAGGGTTGCATAAAATGCCACATATTAAATTCAGTAATATGAAGATACACAAAATAGGATAATGAGATTATTAAAGACTTAAATTCTAAATAAATTACCATATATGAACAGATAATGAGCCTTTACTATTTATCTTAATCCAATTAATAAGAAAAGGCATATATAAGAGATTATTTTAAAACTTAATAAAGATATCCAAATTAAAGAAAAGGGAATAAAGTGGGTTATATTGATTCATCGGAAATTATGATTTAAAAAGACTTAAGTTCTAATATAAGAAATTCCTAGACCTAGCTTTTTGGACAACTGTTATAATACTTTTGACTAAAAGATTTATAGAATAAGTACAGATCTCATCCATCAGTCCAGTTGACTTTACCATAACCTAAGTTGCAAGGAATACATACCCAGTCAGACTCGTACATCGATACATAGGTCAATCTAACTCATGGAACTTCCTTGATAAATATAAAAATAATAAAAAGAAGCTATTAAAATAAAAAGATCAAGTTATCGTATTATACCATTGATCTTGCCTCAAATCATCCGAATCACCCATCAGCTCAAAGTAAAACTAAATTGAGATTATTCGGATTTATTTGGATCTTTTGAGTTATTTGCCTTTGTTTGTATTTAGCACGTAATTAGAAATTGGAGTCCTGAGGAATCAAGGGATGAAGCGTGATCAAGGGCATGGTGAAGATGAAGACTAAGGAGCTCAATTGAGAAAGCATTGTGTGAACAAAGACCGCGGTAGACCGCGCAAGGCGAGTCAATACTTTGATCATGTTGAACCCACATTTATGCAAATTACTTTGCTTTAAATTAACAAATTGCATTGCTGTTATTTTTATGCAAATACATGCTAAATTGATATTTTAGTTATATGCCATTGGTTACCTTGAATAATATTACCCCCTCCTTTGAATATTGGAATGTGTGAACCTTGTCGCCCTAGCAAAAATATATTAGTAACATTTCGAAAATAAGTCCGTAACTGTATGCCCTGCTTAGCATTGATTAGGAACTCGGGGCAAGAAATTGTCCCGAGCATCACATATATTCACGAGAAACTGGTTGGGCAGTCATTGTGATAATGACTGGTATATGTTGAATATGATTATTTTACACTCGCAACATCCCCAACTTGCTAAATTATCTGGGCGGATTGGTTCGATGGTGTGTATGTGTGTGGTGCAGTGATTGCACAGTGTGGTGCAGTGATTGCACAGTGTGGTGCAGTGATTGCACAGCATGGTGCAGTGATTGCACAAGTGGGTTAGTGGTAGACCGTCCAGATACCACTAAGGACTGAATCTTGTCATGTCACCCGTGTAAAACAGTGCAACCACAAGCTGGCAAAGTGTAGGCAGGGTTTACTAATTTGTGTGGCTCTAGGTGGTTACGTGAAGGTATGAACACGAGTAAAGGGATGGATGGTCGTATCCCCGCCTTTACCCGTGATGGCTCACGAGGGACCCTTCCCGAGGGATGGTCGGATCCTACGGAAGATAGACCTTAGCGGGCGTAACCACAATAGGACTATGCATTGTAACAATCCTGTGATAGTCTACTCAACCGCATGGCTAAGGAATCATGTGGGGCAATGGGTGGATTTATCTCTTGTGGGTAAAGTGTGCAAAACTCTGCAGAGTCAAAAACTATTCGAATAGCCGTGCCCACGGTCAGGGGCAGACATGGGAACTTAACTAGATATAGTTCTGTTTACAAAAGTATTTGAAAAATGGGAATGGAAAAGTGGAAGGGCAGAGGAAAGCCCAGATTTGAGTTGTCCTGGGTGTCGTCCCAGTGTGTCCTGGAGGTCGTTCCAGAGTGTCCTGGGTGTCGTCCCAGAGTGGTTCCTGGGTGTCGTCCCAGAGTGTCCTGGGTGTCGTCCCAGTGGTAAGTTAAGCGGCTATAACGCTGAAAAAGGTTATACGGTGTGATGCCGTATGTAGGAAGAAGTTATGGTAATATTAGGCATATGGTGTGATGCCATATGTATGGAAATTCATATTAATACTCCTTGAACATTATGCTTTTGTTCAAATGCTAGGTCTTAGTAAATTTTTATATAATTGTATTCAAAAGCACTCTTCGCAAAAATAAAATAAACCTAAGCCATCATTTGGTTAGCCATGCATATTATCTACTTGCATTCTGTGTATTGGCTCGCGGAGCACGGGGTCGGAGTGCTCACGCTCGCTTTTGCGGCAAATTCAGAAGCAGGAGTCGGATTACTACGCTTCAATAATACTATTGGGGCACGATGGCGAAGAAGATGAAGATGTCGAGAACTAGGTCGTGAACCTCCAGTTGGCTGCCTGTGGGCATGTCCTGAAGGTCCCACCTGTGTGCTTCGTTCTTCCGCTGCTGCAATTTAATGATTTCGGCCTAATCGGCCCATGAGTAAGTCTACTATTATATTTACGCTTCCGCATGATATGTATTTTGATATTCATTACTGTAACTGTGAGCACTATCTACTGATCCAGGGAATAGTGCAGAAAATCACAGAGGAATCCGGATTGTAAAATCTGGGTCCCTACAGTCTTCCTCTTTTGAATCCTCTTATGATTCATGCGATGTCAAATAAACTAACTTGAGTCTTGGATATGTATTAAGCCTTAGATTGAGCTATGCTAATTTATTAGTGAAGCGTAAGTTAGTATTAACTTTTTGTTTTTAAACTTAGTCAAGAAAATGCAAAAAGACCATTTTTTGTGTGAAAAACTGATCTCACCAATCCTTTCCCATAAGACAACTTGCCATTGCACTAGGAATGAACTCAGGAGGAGTTTTGGATGACTAAGATCACTTTCTTAAGTTTCTTGCTTAAAATGGTCACATAAGGTTTGAGATCTAACACATGGCTAAATAAACTAAATTATGTGAAAATGGTTGAAGATCAGCTAAAACCAAAAATGAATTCAAAATTTACCAAATGTGCTAAATTTGCTCAATTACAAGTGATATCAAGTGCTTGGACAAAATGTTTCAATTTTGAATTTGTAGCACTCTAAAATGACTCACTTATAGCTTATTTGTTCCATTTGGCATATTGACATGACCTAGCTCATTTTGGATACTCTTGGCTAATTATGAACCTAAGTCACTTTAAATAATCTTCATGGCACCTGAATGCTAAAAGTGAATAAAATGCAGTCACTTCATTTCATTCATACTCTATCTTCTTTAATGCATCTTAATAACTCAATTGTCAAAGGGAGAAAAAGATTAGTAAAAATGCACATCTAGAGCATGATTTCACGTTTTTGTGCAAAATGTTGCTAGGTTGGAGTCTTTGATCTTTTTTTCACTATGACTAAGGTCAAATAGAACAATTATTCTTTCATATGGACATAGAGTGAGATTTCCCGACTCATTTGGTGGATTTGAAGAATTTGTGGAAAATCTAATTTTTCAATAGCTTCGGTCCTTCTCTGCCTCAAATGGTCACTTTCAGCTCACTGTTATCCTCTTTTGATCACTTGGAGCTCTATTTGCGAATTTCCACCTTCTTTTCTAAATTCATTGCCAAATTGCATTTTTGAAATTGCCAATGGATTCATCAAGAGAGAGACTATAGGACCATGTGAGAAGGTCCAGTGTATATTGTGATGAACCATTACAATTTAGAAGGCTGGAAAATCCAAATCGTTTTTTTTGTCAAATTTTTTAGTTGCGGTCTGGCCGGCCGGTTGAACCGGACTGGCAATCAGGTCTAATCGAATGAGACAGTGCTGCTGCCGAAATACTATTGCCATGCATACTCTCTCTGTGAGTAACACTTGTTTGGATTAAATAATAGATGAGCTTTGAAAGACATGTGTGTAGTTCAGAGAGAAGATTTGACTTTATATGCATGAGGAAACTATTGAGGAGGTAGGTGATTTGTATTCACAGACTTGTACATGCTCCCCGCATGTGTACTTGAGTATGCATATGGTCAGAGTGTATGCATATGGTTTCACCTCTTTGTGTTGAGTTCATTCAATACTTTTATTTGCTCAGAGTGAAGTCTGTTCTCCAGCGGTTGAACCGGCTATTGATACCGATTTGACCGTGTGATGGCAGCTGTCTGACCGCTGGAGCTATGTGGTCAGATCGACCAGGCTATGAATTTTCGGCCATATTTTGAATCTTTGGTGATTGAGTCACTGAATGGTTTGGTCATTTTTCTCAGTGGTATTATGTTTCATGAACTATGTTACAGCTAACGTAGGTCAGGTTATGAATAACTTGTGCCCGGAAGTGATTTCTTTGTCTTTGAATGTGTAGGGTCGCTTGGAGTAAACTGTGGTCAACAGCCATGATCGGGGCTAAGCTCATAGAGGAGTTGAGGCCCAGAACGATCAAAAATATCGGGTGAGACGGTGAGCTCAAGCATAGCACAAGAAAGGCAGGAAATGTTGAAGGTAAGTTCAAACAGCTGGATGGCACTATGTAACTTGCACAGGTCAAGTGAGCCGTGATTCAGTGAAACTGAGACGAGAGAGACTTGGCAGCATGTGGCAAGCTAGTGATGCACCTACATGTGGCAAGTATAACGATTGTTTGCAATGGAAGATGAAGACCGGGTCAAGAAAGAATATTTTGGTAGTTTGACCAAAATACCGAAACCATCTTAGATCAAAATTGCGACGTATGGGCGATGCATTGGAGGGCGATTTAGGTCAAGGTGGAGTTGGTTTGATCAAGACGGATCAAGACTAAGCATTTAGCGGATGCACACTTATACTCTTTGAAAAGCGCGCATAAGTGAACATATATGTGTAAAACCCATGTGTGTAGGGCTAACGGGTTTCTTCCATTGTAATAGTGGATAGGATTCACTAAGGGACATAGGTGGCTGGTTGCCCACTATAAAAGGGGGTTGAGATGGAGACATGTGATGTTAACCATCCAATCTATCTCTTGTGCTCTCTTCTTTAGGTTTAGGGTTGGGGTTTGAGAGTGAGTACCTTGGGTGCTCTTTGTCCTCCAAGGTGGAGTGGCTGCAAAACCTACCTTCTCAAGTAAGCAATACATCAATGTTTGTGCAACTCTTGAATCCCTCTTATTTTTTTATTTATGTGCTTGACTTTGATTGGTTTTGATCTCTCTTCTTTTCTTCTTGTGATCTTGCTGTGCTAAGGATGTGTAAAAGATAAAGATAATCTTTGGTAATACATCTCTACCCATCCAGGCACTTTGATAGCAAAATTTACGAGAAAACCTAGTTTTGCTTAAATTTAGCCTCTTTGGTCCATCTCTTAGTCCGAGGGTTTTTGGTTTGGTTTCTATGGTGATCTAACTTGCTGTGATATGTAGGAACACATCTAGACCCTTCTTGGCCATCATCTACCTATGAGCAAGTTGTATTTGCCGTTTGAGGTTTTGGCTTGGTTTTGGTGCACCTCTTCTTTAAACAAAAAAATGTCTCAACTTTGGCTATATTTTTCATGATCGTTTGTTGGAATTGGTTCATAATCCCATAGAGAAGATTTTTGCAAAATTTCATATCATTTGGATCTATGGATCAAAAGTTATCTCGATTTTGGTTTTTAAAATCAGGCTGAAAACACTATTTATTTGCCTGATTTTATTGTAGCAGCGGTCAGACCGCCATTGAAGTAGAGGTCAAACCACTTGGGACCGGTCAGACCTCCATTTCTATGCCGGTTAGACCGCCAGAATGTTGTTGCTTCAAGTTTTGTGTTCTTGAGCCATTTGTCTTGAGTTTTTGGATGAAAAATATACTTTCTGCAACTCTGTAGTTGTGTGAAAATAAAATCTTGAATAGTTAGGGAAAAATTCGAGTTGGCGCCATTCTCTCCCCTTTGTTGTCATTCGGTCCAACAGTTTGTTATTTGTTCTCCTCTCTTCTCTTCTTAATCTTGTTGGTTGTCAAGAACACGTAAGTGGTAAAAATACCTCTTAGAGATTAGATCCTGTTGTAGGGGTGGCCCAACCCCCCGTGACTGGGCCGTGCAACTAATCCAACATGTAATAGGCCTAATAGTGTAGAGGAATATAACAGTGTAAATATACCAGTGTACCCCCATCCTTTGTAAATACTAAGGGGTAGAATGGGGATTTCCCATTCTACCCCATTCACATATATATAAGCCCCCAGGAGGGGCAAAAGGGGGACAGCTCCCTCATTCTCACCACCTCTCCACAGATCTGGCTCTCCTCTTCCTCTCCTACCAGTCCCCTCCTTCTCTGTTTAGCCCGTAGCTACGACAGATGGCGCCGTCCGTGGGGACGACTAGAAGTTGCGTGTGGAAGAGATTTTTTCCAGCATTCAACAAAAAGCGGCGGTTGTGTGAATCCTTTTTGCTACTGGGAGCATGCTGCCTCGGGCCGTCAACGACAGATAAGTAGTTCACTTGCCAAAAGTTCAACCATTCTGACTATGGGGGTGTATGGGCTTTGTCTGTGTACTTCACTTCGTTTTGTAGATGCAGTATTGACTAAATCTAGTTGAATCGCCCAGATGCGGTAGCGAATAGATCTAATCAAATCATTTATTTCCATGTTCTTGCCATCTCTAGTCTGCTGGGGGTGGTCATGCAGGAAGACCATGTCTTGGTTGACTTGGTGGCGTGGCCCTTCCGGCCAGGGTGATATGCGCGTCTTCGGCTTGTTCACGCCGGACTCCGCGCGGGTCCGTAGAGTAGTCCGCGGAGGCGCAGAGCCGGTGGGGGTCCGATGACTGCACACAACGGCGGAGTCCCTTTCCATCCATCCGCGGGGTTCCTGTTCGCATGCGTGAGCTAACGTGGCTGCAGTTAGCAACGCCGCGCCTTCGTGACGCGAAGGTGCTGCTCCAGGAGGTGGCATCCGCGTCGTCGAACACCACCCCGGAGCCCCCGCGGAGCAGACCCCGCTTTCTTCACGTACGAGGAAAAGCAGAAGCTGGACACCCTGCCTCCGCATCAAGCCCGCGGGGACAGAGCCTTCGCCTTGGATCCGCGATGGCTTCGCTAGCCTTCGCCTCGGCTCCGTGCTGCCGAAGCTGAGGCTTCCCCTCCGCTCATGGTTCGCTCGCTCTCCGTACTGCCGAAGCTGAGGCTTCGACCTCCGCTCGCACTTCGCTCACCTCCGTGCTGCCGAAGCTGAGGCTTCGACCTCCGCTCGCGCTTCGCTCGGCCCCGCGCTGCTGAAGCTGAGGCTTCGACCTCCGCTCGCGCTTCGCTCGGCCCGTGCTGCCGAAGCTGAGGCTTCGACCTCCGCTCGCGCTTACCTCGCCTCCGCGCTGCAAACATCAGGTGAGTGCGTCGGGCTTCACGTATGCATGCATCCGGGGTATACATCCATTTCTCTCTCCATGCGTACATCCGTTCATGCTTCAATGGTTAGATAGTATATGCATGCGATTTCACGTATGCATGGACTGCATAAATACTTAACTTTGCAAATCAGCTACTAGCGTAGAGGATCGATGTTTGTTTGACAAAAGTGGAAGAAGCACAGAAATGCCCTCGTGTCTCCTTGCACAGCTTCATTTTTTAGTTCAGCGTGGCTTAGTTTTATGGGGCCTCGCTAGTTTTACACTAGCATATATCATGAGCCAGAGGGATGGTACCCCCGAGTGCTTGCGTGAAGCCAGTGCATTCCTGAGTAACCTGCATGCGTTCAATGATAGCATCTCATTATTACCTGTACTGTATATAATAAGTGCATGTACCAGCTTGCATACAGCACCCATATTTCCCGCTTTGCATTTGCTAGCGGTCGCAGAAGGCATGATTGCATGCATGCAGCCTTGCATTAGCTAATATCCATCCGGCAAGGGGATGCATGACTAATACGTGAAGGCGCCAAGACTTCTCTTCGGAGCCTCACCTCCGTATGGCGCTCCCTCCACTCCGACGCCACCGGCCCCCGCGCGTACCTCTCGGAGCACAAGGATGAGCCCTCGGCGCGTACCTCTCTGAGCGCGGGGACGAGCTCCAGGACCTAGACGGACGGCCGGCGCTCAGCGCCGCACGCAGGCCTCGCCTCCGGCCGCGGCATCCGTGCCGCCCACGCATGCGTCCGCCCGCGACGCCACGAAAGGAGCACATGGGATTCAGCTAGCAATGAATCTGCGTCGGCCACCAGCAGCATCGTCTACGCGCCCGTCTTCGACCTCCGCTCGCCTTCGCGCTGCCGAAGGTGGGTCTTAGCAAGTCCGTCGGCAAGCTTGGCGACATCGACCCCGGGCGGACGCTTGCGTCCATCCTCGGCGGTAGCGCCGCTGCGTACAAGTACATGTCGTGTGCACTATGGCGGCCAGTGCTACAGCGGTCTCCCCTGGCCCCACGCACCCTCATCGGCCTCCGACCTCGGCTCCGCGCGACGTCGAGCCTCCGTGTCGGGCCTTCGCGCCGAGTCTCCACACAACGTCGAGCCTCCGCGAGTCTGCAGGGCGCATGCATACGTTGAGCCTCTCCGAGCGCGGTGGCATCTGGCTGAGCGGGCGAGCGATCATGTCGTTGCTGAAGCCGGCGGAGTGCGTGTACTCCGCGAAGCCGGCGGAGATAAAGCTGGCACGACGAGTTGGCGGAGATGAAGCGGGTGGGGCATGTGTACTCCGCGAAGTTGGCGGAGACACACGGCCGGGCAGAGTCTCCAGTCCGCGCTATAGCCTACGACGAGACTCCGCCCTCCGTTGAGCCTCCGCACGGCAGCCGGGACTTCGCACTTCGTCGAGCCTCCGCGTGGCAGCCGAGCCACAGCCTACGATGAGGCTTCGCTCCCCGTCGGAGACATCCGTCCGTGCATGCACACCTCGCCAAGCGGAAGCTCGATGCCCTGCCCCACACGCCTCCGTGGCTCACCGGGGGCTCCGCTCCATGGAAGATCTCATACGAAGTCCGCGCCGGCGAGATCCGTCCAGGTAATGGCCTCCGCTCCCGCGCCGACGAAGTCTGTTCGCGCGGAGTCCGGGGCTCCCAAGACCTTCGCACGGACCGAAGACCAGCTTCGGCTACGCTCGTCTCCGCGTTGCCGAAGACCGACTCCGACTCGCCCGTCTCCGCGTTGCCGAAGACCGACTCCGACTCGCCCGTCTCCACGTTGCTGAAGACCGACTCTGACTCGCTTGTCTCCGCGCTGCAGAGGATTCTCGGCCATCATCACGCACAAAGAACGGAGCAGGCGGCAATGCAGGCATTGCTCATGCATTTGCATGGCGCATGCACGTAGCAAGTGGCAAGGTATGCATTGCTCGTATGGATGCATGGCACAGCCGCGTAAACGTCAAGGCGCCCAGGGGCGTCTCGGCCAGCGTCGCCATCACGGTCGCTCAACCACCGATCGGCTCCGGATAATCCTCGTCGGCCTTCGTCCAACTCTGCGACGGTTTCGCCGGCCTGCTAGCGCCACTCTGCCTCGGCTTCGACGCATGCATGGGGACATGCAGAGAGCAAGAAAACTCATATGGCAATGCATGCATGGGCGGTCGCAACCAGAGCATTTGTCTCATGGCATCGCCTCCGCGCCTCGCGACGAGGCCTCTGCTAGCTCCGCGCAGCCAGGGTCTCCGCACCTGCGGAGTCTACTCCACGTCGCCACCGTCCAGCCCGGTACGCACTGCATGTGACTACATGTGAGGATTTAATAGCAGCTCAATTGATTTGGCCGTATTTGCTTCTCGGGTTTTAACTTGTTCTGGGCTATCTAGTATCAAACGCTTTTTCGGTACTGCGTTCTGGAGCAGTTTGTTGTCGCAAGTCTTCGGCCATTTCTTTGATGCCTATGTTTTGGCTCTCTTTTTGATTTAAATCGCGCGACGGCCTTGCGCCTCGGCGTACTCTACGGAGTATAAAATAAGACGTAGCGTCGAGCCTAGCTCCGCACGCGCGAGTCTACGGACTATAAATAAGACGTAGCGTCGAGCCTAGCTCCGCACGCACCAGTCCACGGACTTTAAATAAGACGTAGCGTCGAGCCTAGCTCCACACGCGCGAGTCTACGGACTATAAATTAGACGTAGCGTCGAGCCTAGCTCCGCACGCACCAGTCCACGGACTTTAAATAAGACGTAGCGTCGAGCCTAGCTCCGCACGCGCGAGTCTACGGACTATAAATAAGACGTAGCGTCGAGCCTAGCTCCGCACACACCAGTCTACGGACTTTAAATAAGACGCAGCAGGGGGACGCCTCCGCGCGCACTCTACGGAGTATAAATAAGACGTAGCGTTGAGCCCAGCTTCCGCACGCACCAGTCTACAGACTTTAAATAAGACGTAGCGTCGAGCCTAGCTCCGCACGCGCGAGTCTACGGACTATAAATAAGACGTAGCGTCGAGCCTAGCTCCGCACGCACCAGTCCACGGACTTTAAATAAGACGTAGCGTCGAGCCTAGCTCCGCACGCGTGAGTCTACGGACTATAAATAAGACGTAGCGTCGAGCCTAGCTCCGCACGCACCAGTCCACGGACTTTAAATAAGACGTAGCGTCGAGCCTAGCTCCGCACGCGCGAGTCTACGGACTATAAATAAGACGTAGTGTCGAGTCTAGCTCCGCACGCACTAGTCCACGGACTTTAAATAAGACGTAGCGTTGAGCTCAGCTTCCGCACGCGCGAGTCTATGGACTATAAATAAGACGTAGCGTTGAGCCCAGATTCCGCACACATCAGTCTACGGACTTTAAATAAGACGTAGCGTTGAGCTCAGCTTCCGCACGCGCGAGTCTACGGACTATAAATAAGACGTAGCGTCGAGGTCCGCCTCCGCACGCGCGACTCTACGGAGTATAAACAAGACGTGGATGCTGATCCCACGCTCTCTACGGAGCATAAATAAGACGCAGGTGTTGTCCCTGCGCAAGTCCACGGACTCTAAACAAGTCGTGCGCTGAGGTCCGCCTCCGCACACACCAGTCTGAGGACTATAAATTAAGTCGTGCGCCGAAGTCTGCCTCCGCACGCGACAGTCCGAGGACTATAAATTAAGTCGTGCGCCGAGGTCTGCCTCCTCACGCGAGAGTCCGCGGACTATAAATCAATTCGCGCGCCGAGGTCCGCCTCCGCACAAGCCAGTCTACGGACTCTAAACAAGTCGTGCGTCGAGGTCCGTCTCCGCACGCACTCGTTATCCTCACGCACTCTACGGAGTATAAAAATCGCGCAACGGCTGAGACACTAGGGAGTGCCTCGCCTTAGTGATGCAACACCTGGATGTCGCACCTTCGAGTGTGTTACACCAGGGAGTGTAGCTCTCCGCGGGCACTCCTTTTTGAAGGTAGGGGAACGGCGGTCTCGCCTCCCTACCTCGGCGTGCGTAGTGTCTTCGGCCTACGCTCCAAGCGTCCGCTCTCCGCGGGCACTCCTTTTTGAAGATAGGGGAACGGCGGTCTCGCCTCCCTACCTCGGCGTGCGTAGTGCCTTCGGCCTACGCTCCAAGCGCCCGCTCTCCGCGGGCACTCCTTTTTGAAGGTAGGGGAACGGCGGTCTTGCCTCCCTACCTCGGCGTGCGTAGTGCCTTAGGCCTACGCTCCAAGCGCCCGCTCTCCGCGGGCACTCCTTTTTGAAGGTAGGGGAACGACGGACTCGCCTCCCGACCTCGGCGTGCGTAGTGCCTTCGGCCTACGCTCCAAGCGCCCTCTCTCCGCGGGCACTCCCTTTTGAAGGTAGGGGAACGGCGGTCTCGCCTCCCTACCTCGGCGTGCGTAGTGTCTTCGGCCTACGCTCCAAGCGCCCGCTCTCCGCGGGCACTCCTTTTTGAAGGTAGGGGAACGGCGGTCTCGCCTCCCAACCTCGGCGTGCGTAGTGCCTTCGGCCTACGCTCCAACCGCCCGCTCTCCGCGGGCACTCCTTTTTGAAGGTAGGGGAACGGCGGTCTCGCCTCCCTACCTCGGCGTGCGTAGTGGCTTCGGCCTACGCTCCAAGCGCCCGCTCTCCGCGGGCACTCCTTTTTGAAGGTAGGGGAACGGCGGTCTCGCCTCCCTACCTCGGCGTGCGTAGTGCCTTCGGCCTACGCTCCAAGCGCTCGCTCTCCGCGGGCACTCCTTTTTGAAGGTAGGGGAACGGCGGTCTTGCCTCCCTACCTCGGCGTGCGTAGTGCCTTAGGCCTACGCTCCAAGCGCCCGCTCTCCGTGGGCACTCCTTTTTGAAGGTAGGGGAACGGCGGTCTCGCCTCCCTACCTCGGCGTGCGTAGTGCCTTCGGCCTACGCTCCAAGCGCCCGCTCTCCGCGGGCACTCCTTTTTGAAGGTAGGGGAACGGCGGTCTCGCCTCTCTACCTCCGCGTGCGTAGTGCCTTCGGCCTACGCTCCAAGCGCCCGCTCTCCGCGGGCACTCCTTTTTGAAGGTAGGGGAACGGCGGTCTCGCCTCCCTACCTCGGCGTGCGTAGTGCCTTCGGCCTACGCTCCAAGCGCCCGCTCTCCGCGGGCACTCCTTTTTTATGGTAGGGGAACGGCGGTCTCGCCTCCCTACCTCGGCGTGCGTAGTGCCTTCGGCCTACGCTCCAACCGCCCGCTCTCCGAGGGCACTCCTTTTTGAAGGTAGGGGAACGGCGGTCTCGCCTCCCTACCTCGGCGTGCGTAGTGTCTTCGGCCTACGCTCCAACCGCCCGCTCTCCGCGGGTACTCCTTTTTGAAGGTAGGGGAACGCAGGTCTCGGCTACCAACCTCGGCGTGCGTAGTGTCTTCGGCCTACACTCCAGCCGCCCGCTCTCCGCGGGCACTCCTTTTTGAAGGTAGGGGAACGGCGGTCTCGCCTCCCTACCTCGGCGTGCGTAGTGTCTTCGGCCTACGCTCCAAGCGCCCGCTCTCCGCGGGCACTCTTTTTTGAAGGTAGGGGAACGACGGTCTCACCTCCCTACCTCGGCGTGCGTAGTGTCTTCGGCCTACGCTCCAAGCGCCCGCTTTCCGCGGTCACTCCTTTTTGAAGATAGGGGAACGGCGGTCTCGCCTCCCTACCTCGGCGTGCGTAGTGGCTTCGGCCCACGCTCCAAGCGCCCGCTCTCCGCGGGCACTCCTTTTTGAAGGTAGGGGAACGGCGGTCTCGCCTCCCTACCTCGGCGTGCGTAGTGGCTTCGGCCCACGCTCCAAGCGCCCGCTCTCCGCGGGCACTCCTTTTTGAAGGTAGGGGAACGGCGGTCTCGCCTCCCTACCTCGGCGTGCGTAGTGGCTTCGGCCTACGCTCCAAGCGCCCGCTCTACGCGGGCACTCCTTTTTGAAGGTAGGGGAACGGCGGTCTCACCTCCCTACCTCGGCGTGCGTAGTGGCTTCGGCGTGCGGAGAGGCCGGCGAGGAATTGGAGGTTTCTCGGCGCAATTGCGGGCAGAGGAGGAAAAAGTGATGCGTTGCGGTGTCAATGCAGCTCACGGGAGGGCTTTTTATAGCTGGAAGGGGGAGGCGCGTGGCGAGGTAGCGGCGGTCTCCGCCCTGCTCACGCCGACGAGGGGAGGGAACCGAATCCCGCGGAGATTTTGCGGGAGAGAGAGAACAGGGGGTGCGCTGAACCTTGCCCGCGGATGTGAGAGAGAGAAGGAGGAGGATTTGCTGCGCGGAGGGAGTGAGCGCGAGGGGGTGCGAGCTGCGACGCGTGCGCGGGGAAGAAGAAGGAGGAGGAGGAAGAAGAGAGCGGGCGACGCCCGGGCCCGTGCGCAGAGGGAGAAGCGCGAGTGGAGGCAGGTCCACTGCGCAGGCGCGGTCGGGGCGTGGACGGAGATCGTGCGGCCACGCGGCAGCGGGAGGAGAGGCGCGATCGGGGCGCGGGCCCGCGACGCAGTGAGGCGTGGGGGCGGACGGGCCAGATGGGCCGAGGCGCGCATCAGACGGTCCGCGCGAGGGCGAGAGGTGGGCGGCGGATGGGCGCGGGCGGGGTGACGCGTCGCGCATCGGAGACGACCAGGTGGCGGCCCGAGAGGAGGGGAAGGCGGGATGGGAGCGGCGATGTGGGCGGCATCTGGCCGTCCACGTGGCGGCCGAAGGGTGGGTGGAAATTCCGATTTTTCCCTATTTTAATTTCTTGCTTTTAAAATTTGTCAGAAAATTCCAATAAGGTCAGAAAAATATGAAAATACCTTCAAAAATTCAGGAAAAATTCACAGAAGCTCCTGAGGACATTCTGGATTTAATAAAAATATTTTCAACTATTTTTGGTACTTAATTTATTTGCTTTCCTTGTTATTTATGTCATTATTAAAATGAGGGCTTTATGTTTAAACCAAAATTTCCTCCATTCCTTTCTGGATCATCTTTTCAGATTCTTTTAAAATTTTTAAATTTTCTATATTTAAACATGTTTGTTTCCTCTTTAGCTTTTGGAACTTTCATCATAATTTTTGAGACAACACCAGAAACTCCAAATTCAAATAAAAAGCAAATAAAATCATCCAAAAACTTCATAATTCAATATTTACATTTATCAGGATGTTACAAATCTACCCCCCTTAAAAAGAATCTCGACCCCGAGATTCCGGTAGAGTAGAAAGACGTTAGCGGGGTTATATTGGTTAGCAATGGGTTTCGGGTGTTGCTTGTCATATAGTTCCTTATCTTTACAGAGAGATTAAAATCTGCAAAACAAGGGCTAGCACTTGGAGAAGTCCAAGAAAGGAACCTTGTTCTTCTGAATAGGTCGTAGACTTCCTAATACTTGCTCTTGGTGCGGTTGTCCTTACGTTATTGTAGAACGGGGTAGTTGCATCGCCACTTGGACACATGGTTGTAGATTTTCATATGGACAGGTGGTAGCAACGGATGACTGTGCCCTAGGAGTAGAGGACCTTAGGGATGTAGAAGTGATTATGGACATATCTTTATGGTGGCCTTTCACTTCTATTGGGATCCCACTCTTTAATCTTTAGATTTGCCAAGCATGACCATTTCAGCTAATGGTACGTTTTGTAGTCTTCATTACTAGAAGATTTCTGGTCTTGCGAATCCCTTTGTACTAGTCTGATCAGCTCTAAGTCTAGGTTGTTGCAACTCCAACTATACGTCTTAGCAGCTCTTCGGTATTTCTATCTCATAGTGCTACCCCCCTTAAAATAAGTGCCACTAATCATTATTTGTCTCTCCTAGCTCAATGTATGATGGGTCCTGTGGCGAGTTGGGGACTCCTCCGCGGTTCTTTGGCTGCTTGATCAGCAATAGGTTTTGGGAGCATTCTTCGGGTTAGCGGTCTTGTCTTCCACAAGGAAAACATATGGCCTTGCTCACAGGATATTCGCCAGGGTGATGGTCGTCTTCGTAGTTAGGAATAGTCTACGGAGCATTGGTAGGTGCAAGGTCTTTTCTCTTCATATTGTCGACACATTCCTTGTCAATCTGTGTAGTCGGCGGCGATTTGATCTATGGGACCTCCCAACGGGTAAGGAGAGAGTGTTAGCAAGACAGAGTCTCGGGTCTTTGTCTTTGGTGATCCATCACTTTGCTTCAGTGGTACTGAGGGGCTTTTCAACAGAAAGGTGAGAGGGAACAGCATGAGGTGAGGATTGAGTTGTGGGGATAAGGTAATCCAAACCCATCCTAAATTTTAAAAGAGCACACCCGAGAAGCTGGGGTGGCACACAAATCTTGCAAGTTCTTTTTAAAACAATCTTTTCCTGTGACCGCGAAATAGGGCGCCCGAGGGCAAGAAGGCAGTGCACAGGGCCCAACGAAAATCTTGCAACAGTACAACGTCTACTCGGGAAAGCACACATAAGTAGACATAAGGTTTATCTGCATAGTCCGTTTAAAACGAGACCACCTTATCTTCATGACCATCTTCAACGTTCTTAACCCTAAATTTTTGATGTAAAGGTACGAGAAGAGGATTGAAATTTTCCTTTGGAATCAATAGACAGAGGAGGGAGGATTTTGGGGTAATTTGATTGTTATCAACACTCACTTTTATATTATCATTTTGAATTCGGGGTAAGAGAGCCTCAGAAGTATAAATGGTCAGGGCAGCATATAGATGAGGGGGATTATCTAAGAGAGTTGAGATTGAGCAATACCACTTAGTTTTGTGAAAATAGATACTGAGAAAATAATTCTAGTTATGGACTAACGACCAGGCTAACTAGGTCACGACCTGCAGTCGATATGCTCTGATACCATGCCTGTCAGACCCAGATTTTATAATCCGGAATCTACTGTGTTTAACTGCACTATTCCCTGGATCAGTAGATAGCGCACACAGTTACAGTTCTGAATATCAAAGTACATATCATGCGGAAATGTAAATATAATAGTAGACTTACTCATGGGCCGATTAGGCCGAAATCAATAAATTGCAGCAGCGGAAGAACGAAGCACACAGGTGGGACCTTCAGGACATGCCCACAGGCAGCCAACTGGAGGTTCGCGACCTAGCCCTTGACATCTTCACCCTCTTTTCCATCTTGTCCAATCTTGTTGCTGAGGCGCGGCGATGCGGCTCTTGATTCTGGATTTTGTCGCAAAAGCGAGCTTGAGCACTCCGACCCCGTGCTCCGCGAGCCAATACACAGAATGCAACTAAATAGTATGCATGGCATAACAAAGGGAAGGCTCGGGTTATTTTATTTGCCAAAAATTTGCTTTTAGCGGCATTATTATTCTTAATTAATCAAAGTTTCAGTATTACTACCTAACTTCATACTACAATTACCAAAATCGACTTAATCCACCGATATCATTTGTATTCAATCCTTTTTGTCATTGATTTCAACCCATAATCCAATAATCCATCTCCTTTTTCCATTACCTATTCCTAGCAAATCCTCAAATATACCTCTACCAAAAATTCAATTTACCACGATTATAATCCACTAGTGACTCCTCTAGTCTCCTCAGAAATTTAATTCGTTCCTCTAGTAATTGATCAACTACTATTAATTCCCTATATTAACAACATCTTCCAAGGATTAACAATCACTATTATATATCCGCCAAGAATATCATTAATCAAGAATTATAATCCGATACTTGTAATATTCCACCAAATCCTCAAAAATTCATTTGATTCATCTAGTAACTGAATCTATTAATTCTAATATTGACATCTCCCAAGAATTTATTTCTCAGTGTCATGATCCAATATTTATCTGTGCAATTCCTACATCTTCCAAAAATCATTTAAATCATCTATCTAGCCTATCGTTCAGCTAGACTTCACCAACTTATTTCTCCAGAACCCACACTATCCTTTCCTATTCAAGATTGACATGAATCCACCAATGCCTTTATATGTACTCTAAAAACATTCCTCTCTTTTACTCGCGACCATGTTTATTCCACCCATATTTTATTTTGTAAGAATAGAAATACCACTATTTGAAATATAATACATAAAATTTCCTGAGACCTAGCAGTTTTGAACAAAAGCATAATGTTCAAGGGATATTAACATGATTCTCCATACATAAAGCATTACCTCATATGCACACTATTACCATGGCATCACACCATCTTTCAGCGTTATAGCCGCTTAACTTACCACTGGGACGACACCCAGGACAATTCCAAATCAGGGCAGTCCTTCGCCCTTCCACTTTTCCATTCCCATTTTATAAAGCATTTCGAAATAGAACTATATCCAGTTAAGATCCCATGTCCGCCCTTGACCGTGGGCACGGCTATTCGAATAGTTTTGACTCTGCAGAGTTTGTACACTTTCACCACAAGAGACAATCAACTCATTGCCCCACACGATTCCTTAGTCATGTGGTTGAGCAGACCATCACAGTAACCGTTCAAAGTACCTCGCCCTTTCCATCATTTCACCCTATGGGTCGTTCCCACTTGCGGTGGGTCCCATACGTTGTGCGGGATGTCCTCCTTCTGAACGTCTAGCAGCTGGCTCCCCACCCCTACTAGCCCGCCACAGCAGAACTTCACCTTCCACTGGTGTCCCATTCAAGCCGTCACACAGACTGCCGCTTGCACATCCTCACACCGCCTCCTGGAAGGATGACTTTCAGGGTCCGGTAATTCTACTAAGCCAAGTTGTAATTTACAGACTTGTGGTTGTACTGTTGTACACGGGTTGACATGACAAGATTCGGTCCTTATTGGTATCTGGGCGGTCTACCACTAATCCACTTTGTGCATCCACTGCACCACACTGTGCATCCACTGCACCACACTCTCACACCATCGAATCAATCCGCCCAGATTTTAAAGCATGTTGGGGTTTTTGGAAACATATGATAATCATATCCATCATTTATCAGTCATTACCACCATGACTGCCCGAACAAATTTTCTCATGAATAAATGTGATGCTCGGGACAATTTCTTGCCCCGGATTCCTATTCAATGCTAAGCATGGCATATGGTTACGGATTTATTTTCAAAATGTTACTATTATATTTTTGCTAGGGCGACAAGGTTCACACATTCAAATACTCAAGGAGGGGGTAATATTATTCAAGATAAACAACGGCATATAACTAGAATATCAAATTTAGCATGTATTTGCATAAAAATAACAGCAATGCAATTTGTTAATTTAAAACAAAGTAGTTTGCAGAAATGTAGGTTCAACATGATCAAAGTATTGACTCACCTTGGTCACAGAGATCGGGTCCTTGATTATCCGGGTCTTCTAGTGCTGCAGCCTCGAGTTCTTCCTCTTGAGCTTCGTAAGTTATTGTAATCGTGCGCGAAAATTTGGATAAAAAGAAAACATCAAATCAACAAAATGTCACCAGAAATTCAAATGAACTCCAAAAATTATGATTTCAGTTCCATTGGACAGATCTTGATTTTAGACGAATTTAGAAATTTGTCTCATCCAATTTGGAGTTAAGATGAAAAAGTTATGATCATTTGAAGTTCTCAGTTCAGTTAATTCCAGAAAAATCCAAAATATCTGACATGTGGGACCCACTGGTTATTTTAATATCTTTATCTTTTTATTATTTTGTTTAGTCCTGAGTCTCTGACCGGTGGGGTCCACATGTTAGCGACGTTATACGCTGACGGGTGGGGTCCGGCTGTCAGTGGGCCGGCGGTCCCGCAGTGACTGACGAGCGGGGCCCACCTGTCAGCTGGGAAAATTAAAAGAAACGCTCGACCGCTACGCGCGGAGCCAGGGCTCGAACGCGCGCCGCGGGAGCGAGGGGGAGGGAAGAGATGCGCTGAAAGCCACTCGGACGACCGAGCGTTGCTTACCATATAAGGGTAATCAATTCTTTTGAGCTAGCTCGCGGAGGAGGCCGGGCAGAGGAAGTCGGGGACGGCGGTGGCCGGCGGCGAGTGGTGGTCGGGGGGGGTCCGGGTTGTGCGTGGAATATAATACCCGAGCGACGGAGAGTCTTCTGGTGAGGTCGGTGGAGACGGAGGGGCACGGTGGCGGGCCGGCGGCGTGTGACGGCGAAGGCTCGGGCGGTGCTCCGGCGACAGCGGGCTACAGGCTCCGGGAGGTGCGGGGGAGACCGGCGTCAGCTTCACCGCGCTCCCGCGAAGCTCCAGGAGCTCGAGCTGGCTTCGGAGGCGGCCGGAATCGGCGGGGAGGGTGGCGCCGGAATTGGGGAAGGAGAGGCCGGCGAGGAATTGGAGGTTTCTCGGCGCAATTGCGGGCAGAGGAGGAAAAAGTGATGCGTTGCGGTGTCAATGCAGCTCACGGGAGGGCTTTTTATAGCTGGAAGGGGGAGGCGCGTGGCGAGGTAGCGGCGGTCTCCGCCCTGCTCACGCCGACGAGGGGAGGCGAACCGAATCCCGCGGAGATTTTGCGGGAGAGAGAGAACAGGGGGTGCGCTGAACCTTGCCCGCGGATGTGAGAGAGAGAAGGAGGAGGATTTGCTGCGCGGAGAGAGAGAAGGAGGAGGATTTGCTGCGACGCGTGCGCAGGGAAGAAGAAGGAGGAGGAGGAAGAAGAGAGCGGGCGACGCCCGGGCCCGTGCGCAGAGGGAGAAGCGCGAGTGGAGGCAGGTCCACTGCGCAGGCGCGGTCGGGGCGTGGACGGAGATCGTGCGGCCACGCGGCAGCGGGAGGAGAGGCGCGATCGGGGCGCGGGCCCGCGACGCAGTGAGGCGTGGGGGCGGACGGGCCAGATGGGCCGAGGCGCGCATCGGACGGTCCGCGCGAGGGCGAGAGGTGGGCGGCGGATGGGCGCGGGCGGGGTGACGCGTTGCACATCGGAGACGACCAGGTGGCGGCCCGAGAGGAGGGGAAGGCGGGATGGGAGCGGCGATGTGGGCGGCATCTGGCCGTCCACGTGGCGGCCGAAGGGTGGGTGGAAATTCCGATTTTTCCCTATTTTAATTTCTTGCTTTTAAAATTTGTCAAAAAATTCCAATAAGGTCAGAAAAATATGAAAATACCTTCAAAAATTCAGGAAAAATTCACAGAAGCTCCTGAGGACATTCTGGATTTAATAAAAATATTTTCAACTATTTTTGGTACTTAATTTATTTGCTTTCCTTGTTATTTATGTCATTATTAAAATGAGGGCTTTATGTTTAAACCAAAATTTCCTCCATTCCTTTCTGGATCATCTTTTCAGATTCTTTTAAAATTTTTAAATTTTCTATATTTAAACATGTTTGTTTCCTCTTTAGCTTTTGGAACTTTCATCATAATTTTCGAGACAACACCAGAAACTCCAAATTCAAATAAAAAGCAAATAAAATCATCCAAAAACTTCATAATTCAATATTTACATTTATCAGGATGTTACACGCCTCCCTACCTCGGCGTGCGTAGTGGCTTCAGCCTACGCTCCAAGCGCCCGCTCTCCGCGGGCTCTCCTTTTTGAAGGTAGGGGAACGGCGGTCTCGCCTCCCTACCTCCGCGTGCGTAGTGGCTTCGGCCTGCGCTCCAAGCGCCCGCTCTCCGCGGGCACTCCTTTTTGAAGGTAGGGGAACGGCGGTCTCGCCTCCCTACCTCGGCGTGCGTAGTGCCTTCGGCCTACGCTCCAAGCGCCCGCTCTCCGCGGGCACTCCTTTTTGAAGGTAGGGGAACGGCGGTCTCGCCTCCCTACCTCGGCGTGCGTAGTGCCTTCGGCCTACGCTCCAACCGCCCGCTCTCCGCGGGCACTCCTTTTTGAATGTTGGGGAACGGCGGTCTCGCCTCCCTACCTCGGCGTGCGTAGTGGCTTCGGCCTACGCTCCAAGCGCCCGCTCTCCGCGGGCACTCCTTTTTGAAGGTAGGGGAACGGCGGTCTCGCCTCCCTACCTCGGCGTGCGTAGTGCCTTCGGCCTACGCTCCAAGCGCCCGCTCTCCGCGGGCACTCCTTTTTGAAGGTAGGGGAACGGCGGTCTTGCCTCCCTACCTCGGCGTGCGTAGTGCCTTCGGCCTACGCTCCAAGCGCCCGCTCTCCGCGGGCACTCCTTTTTGAAGGTAGGGGAACGGCTGTCTCGCCTCCCTACCTCGGCGTGCGTAGTGGCTTCAGCCTACGCTCCAAGCGCCCGCTCTCCGCGGGCACTCCTTTTTGAAGGTAGGGGAACGGCGGTCTCGCCTCCCTACCTCGGCGTGCGTAGTGCCTTCGGCCTACGCTCCAAGCGCCCACTCTCCGCGGGCACTCCTTTTTGAAGGTAGGGGAACGGCGGTCTCGCCTCCCTACCTCGGCGTGCGTAGTGTCTTCGGCCTACGCTCCAAGCGCCCGCTCTCCGCGGGCACTCATTTTTGAAGGTAGGGGAACGGCGGTCTCGCCTCCCTACCTCGGCGTGCGTAGTGGCTTCGGCCTACGCTCCAAGCGCCCGCTCTTCGCGGGCACTCATTTTTGAAGGTAGGGGAACGGCGGTTTCGCCTCCCTACCTCGGCGTGCGTAGTGCCTTCGGCCTACGCTCCAAGCGCCCGCTCTCCGCGGGCACTCCTTTTTGAAGGTAGGGGAACGGCGGTCTCGCCTCCCTACCTCGGCGTGCGTAGTGCCTTCGGCCTACGCTCCAAGCGCCCGCTCTCCGCGGGCACTCCTTTTTGAAGGTAGGGGAACGGCGGTCTCGCCTCCCTACCTCGGCGTGCGTAGTGTCTTCGGCCTGCGCCGCAAGCGCCCGCTCTTCGCGAGCACTCTTTTCGAAGGAAGGAGAACGACAGTGTCGGCGCATCTTCGGCGCTCGACTCCGCCATCCGCCTCGTAGGCATCGCCTCGGCGGGACGGCACGTCCTCGGCGCTCGACTCCGCGTCTTCGGCGCTCGACTCCGCCGTCCGCCTTGTAGGCATCGCCTCGGCGGGACGGCATATCTTCGGCGCTCGACGACACGTCTTCGGCGCTCCACTCCGTCGTCCACCTCGTAGGCATCGCCTCGGCGGGACGACACGTCTTGGGCGCTCGACGGCACGTCTTTGGCGCTCGACTCCGCCGTCCGCCTTGTTGGCATCGCCTCGGCGGGACGGCATGTCTTCGGCGCTCGACGACACGTCTTCGGCGCTCCACGACTCGGCTTCAGCGCCCGACGACGTCTCCGGCGCTTCACCGATTCCTTCATAAGCATTGCCTCTAGGGTCTGCGAGCTATCAGTTGCATCGGCACCCTCGTGCTTGCTGACAGGGAACGAGGGGCTGGGGTGGTGGATCGCGTCAGCTCGCCCATCGGGACCTCAGCGCTTGCTGTCGAGGGAGTACTGTTGTAGGGGTGGCCCAACCCCCCGTGACTGGGCCGTGCAACTAATCCAACATGTAATAGGCCTAATAGTGTAGAGGAATATAACAGTGTAAATATACCAGTGTACCCCCATCCTTTGTAAATACTAAGGGGTAGAATGGGGATTTCCCATTCTACCCCATTCACATATATGTATAAGCCCCCAGGAGGGGCAAAAGGGGGACAGCTCCCTCATTCTCACCACCTCTCCACAGATCTGGCTCTCCTCTTCCTCTCCTACCAGTCCCCTCCTTCTCTGTTTAGCCCGTAGTTACGACAGATCCCATTCATCAAAACATCACCGTAGCAAAATATTAAAGTTTGCTCAATCTTTACTTTGTGTTTGAGGTGGATCTTAGGAGGATTTGTTCCATGGAATTTTGCTTGGGTTCATGTTGTTCTTAGGCTTGTTATGACGTGTGAGAGTTCAATCCTAGATCACTTTAACCATCCTTAACCCACAAGCTAGCTCTAGACTCAGCTTTGGTTTTTGATCCTATTTTGGTGAAACTTTGTTTTGAATCGAAAAAGGTGTGTTTCTTATATCTCTTGTTAGAATAGGTTCCTGAGGTTCTAAGGAATTGGCATTTAAGTTCAAATCATTTGGAGCTATGGTTCAAGAATTCGTGATGATTGTACTGTTCACTCGTCATATTGTTACTGTTCACCGGTTATAATGCTACTATTCATCATGTCGGACCGCTTGGGAAGCTATTGTTGTTCTTGATTTTTCGTTCAGTTTGTGCAGTGCTTGGGTGTTAGGATTTAATCTTCATAATTTCTATAGCTACTTCAGTAAAAAAATCCTAGAAAAACTTGGAGGAAAAAATTAGAGGCAGCATTTACCGCCTCTGTTTGCCGTACCAATACTATAGAGAGAGAGACAGCACATCAAAATTAACACCAGATGAGCAGGCTTGAAACATTTCCAATTAGAACAAGAAAAAAGATCCTTTGAAGACAGCAGGGTTACTTACAGATTCAGCCACTAAAAAGTGACAAACAGATTTGTACCCAAAAAAAAGAAGAGAAACAAATGGAAAAAAATGAACGAATCACGCTTAACTCTGAAATCGTTGTCCTCCCGTTTCTTCTCCTTTCCCATCGATGCCAGGCCAACGAGAAGATTCAGAGCTTGAAGCCGAAGCGCATGAGGAAGAAGCAGAGCCTCGCCACGACGACGACGGACTCGACCAGCCACAGCAGGTGGTATACCACCTTCTCGTACAGCACGGCCAGCACGTCCACGCGCGGCAGCCGCCGCAGCGCCGACGAGAAGGCGCGCGCCCGGGGCTTCGAACGCGCCGGCGGCTCCGGCGCCCCACTGCCACTGCTCCCGCTCCCGCTCCCGGCCGCCTTACGTCTCGGCATCATCCGCTTCCGCATCCAGTCTCGCACCTTACTCCCGCCCGTCATCCAATCCAAGTCGAATGATCTCACCCCCAATCAGTTGGTTCTTTGTTTCAGCTCTGCACGTACGAGCCTTTTATCCTGCGACGCCACGCGGTGGATGGAGAGGGAGAGGAAGACACGAAAAAAAAAACATTAGCATGAGAGGAGACGAATCAAAGTCAAACGTACGCCGGGTCAACAGGGCCCGATTAGTCTGAAGGCTGCGGAGTTTCCCCGGAAGATTCCGTTCTGAAGCGAAAGCTCGAAGCGTGGGGAAGGAGATCAGAAAACTTTGGATTGACTAGTAGAATTGTTTTGTTGAGCACATTAATCATTGTTATCATGTGATGGTGGGGTCGTTGGAAGCCTGGGACATCTCGTGTGCCGTGCCGTGGAGCTGATGTCAAAGTTAGCCGCCCGGCTGATCGGCTCGTCGTCCCTGATATACTGCTACTACTTTTGACTCCGATGACAAGAGGGCTGACGCCAACGGTGCATTGTTTGCGGGCAAGTAGTGGGTATACTTTATTTCTGTGACTGCTCTTTTGTTTCTAGAAGTTCAAAGCTTATGAAATGCTGGTACTTTGCTACAGCAATCGGGTTTCAAACCGTTTTCCTTTTGACTTATGTACTTTACTATAATAATTAGTTTTCAAATGATATGTTTTTTGAGATAAATCTACAAATTAATTGTAGTACACTGTACTGACTTCAGCTATATCAACCAAAATCATATGTGACTATCTCTCTTTCACAAACAGTCAAAATTCAAAAATCATAAACCATAAGTCACAACCTAAAAAACCCACCTAGGTACTATGTAATATCCTAGCTCAAGATAAATAGTGGGTATATATGGCCTATGTATATGTGTGTGCAAGAGTGTTGATTTTAGTACTATCTTGTTAATTTAGGGTGAAAAAGACCAACATATAAACCTATAAGGTGCAATGGCAATAACACTTGGTTAACCATTTTGCATAAGTGGATTAAGAAAAATGCAATTGTGTCATTGCGTGTGTGTGCTCCTATTCCAAGTGGGAGTGGGCTTGATCCGATTTGGACCCTGGGGCGTTACATAATGTTGGTACACCTTTCAGCTAGGCAAGCACGCAAGGATTTTGGATTCATTTTTAGCCCACGCAACTGCACTATATAGCCTAGTACTCTCTGCGTTCTTTTTGTTTGATGTCCTAAAATCCGTACCATCAAACTTTGTAAAGTTTGCCTACAAATATGTTTCAAACTATCTTGATTGGCTACATGAAAACAATATCATTAGATTTGTCATTTAAAATACTTTCATAATTTATAATTTTATTAGTATATATTAATATAAACTTATAAAAAGTAACGATCAAAGTGGCATCTTGAAGACCGTGAAAAGTAAAATGCATCAGATAAAAACAACGAAGGGAGTAATATATAAATTTCTATTTTTTCGCAAATCACAACTTAATATTTAAGTTTGAGTATATCTTAATGAAATTTATTATAGTCTAGGACTCTTTCTTATCTTTGTAGTCCAAATATGTTGCAGATAAACACATAATGACTGTTGTTGCTTAGTCCTAATTAGGGTCCACCAAACTAAGAGCTTGATTTTTTTTAAAAAAAATAGCATTTTCTCTCTTTTTGCAATAGCTTTTATTCACGCATCATCAGCTTATGTAACTAGTTGAATTGCCTATGCAATTGCACGACTAAATATTGCAATGTATTTTGTATTCGTTATACCACTCTATCGCCTATGGTTAAAAAAAGGTTGTACCATTTTTTATACAACTATAACATATATGATGGTTAATCTGCATCGTTATAATCTAGCCTCACCAAAATAAAGGGTGTGTACCCTTCGTCCTTTCTCTTGATTAACGAGATAATTACTAAGCATTTTTTTCTTCTTAAAAAATATTGTAGAAATTTCTAGCCTAAAAGAGAAGATGGTGCCTATAATCTCACCTCTTGACGCTCTTGTTACGTATATGCACTATGGAAAGATTGATTGCTGCAACACCACTAGGAGAATCTCTTGGTATAGCAATTAGCATCTACAATAATGTAGGCATGACTGTTTTCCGAAACATGGGCATTTATTTGAACAACCCTGTCTCAATGACTTTTTTGGACTGACTAGCGCCTATACATATGATGGAAAACTCCCTATCATACGCTTCCCCCACTGTTAGATCTAACTTAGATGGATTTTAGCCGTTTGATTTGGCACAACAGAGAAACTCATCTCTACTCTTCTGTCGTAGTTACCTCCTAGAGCTCCAGCTTGCCGGAGAAGGAGTCCATGACAGACAGTTAGAGTTAGAGCTCGGGATACCAGTGTCATAAGCCCCGGCACCGATATCCCGAGCTCCAACATCGAAACATGTGATGTCTTATACTACAACATTCGAAAACAGCTACTGCAACAACTCGACTTATCTAGTGTCCACGTTTGAGATGAGCATAAAGAAGGATAGAGACAAGCCACTCCATTCACCAGTGGGCTTGAATCTAGCAGGACAAGGTTAACGCTGCTCACCCCAGCTCATTTGGCCTCAGCCTCACTAAATCCGGCAAGATCTGACCGCGATGGCAATAGGTTTGATGAACTTTGGCCTCTCTACGGAAAGGTCACCTCCATGTGAGCTCCAACCATGGTGCATGGCTTTCCTTGAGCGCAAGCTACGACAAGAGAGAGGGGGCTAGGGGGTGAGAGCATCGAGCTCCTGGGCATCAGTGAGACGTGGTGGGGGCAGGGGTAGCTAAAGAGAATTATCATTGGGAAAGGATAAGGATGATATTTGTGTGATAGTGGTTCGGCCTAGGTGAGGCATCCGATACGAGTCTTTCATATATGGGAGCCAAATCATCAGACAGTTGGACGCAACATTTAATAGTAATGTTTGCAACAAATCTAACCAATAGCCGCAATAAAATAATTTAACCCTGTAAATTTTTACAGCACAAACACAACAAATGAGTGGCTACTCGTGCAACGAAATCTCCCTCTAACTACAACAAAACTCACCACAACAATTATGGATGCAACAACATTGCAACAAAATAAAAAAATGTCCTACAACACTTGGAGTGAACTCGTGTAACAAATTGAGTAAACGCCTACAGCAAATTTAGCTAATGTTTGCAACAAATCATACAAGTAGGAGGCACACATAGAGGCATATGGGCATTGGCAATGGCCGAGCTTGCCGGCAGTGGAGACAGTTGGATTAGAGCCCTAAATATGGTGGGGCTAAGGCCATCCCAGTTGCTCTTGTCTTGCCCTCCGTTTGCTATTCCCTCCGATCTGCATGGATTTGGTGTCTTGGCTCCCTCCGATATGCACGGATCTAGAGCCCCTAGCTCCTCTAGCGTGCTGCCTTGACCGAATTTTTTGTATTTAAGCCCTTTTTTTGAAAAATATTCACATTTAGACCCCTGGTGGTTTTAATTCCGTTTTTGGACCCAGGGGGTCGGAGCCGTGGATCACGGCGCCGAGGTAACACGTCTCGGCGCCGTGATCCATGGCTCCGAGGCCCCAGGCCGGCACCAGCGTGGCGACCCGCGTGGTGCCGACGTGGCAGAAGCTCGGCGCCGTGATCCACGGCTCCGAGCTCGGCGCCGTGACTCGTGGCTCCGACCTCGGAGCCGTGGATCTTGGCGCCGAGCTCCCTGCCACGTGGCGCCGAGCTCCCTGCCACGTCTGCAGACACTCGGCGTCTAGGGTTTGCACCGATCAGGCTTTACGTTGTCGCAAAAAAAATTACTAGTTGTATTTTGTTAATTTGAACTGTAATGATTATAAGTTTTGTTAATTTTGTAGTTGTGAATTACAAAACAATTTGAAAAAATTGTAAAACAAGTTTATGTTGATTGGCTCGTTGTAGATGCATAAAAAAATATGGTAATTTTTTTTAGGAACGATTGTGCGTAGAACGGTCGATATATAAAATGGTAAGTGTCTTTTAAGGTTTGATTCCCGTGGTTTTTGCAAGGTTTGTTATTTTGTAGTTGTAATATGGGAACGAATCTGATGAAGTCGTAATAAAAATTTATGTTCATTGCAGGTTGGACATGCAAACCAAATTAAGCTAAATTTTTTTGCCGAAGGATTGAGCGTAGAAATATCGATGCATATAGTGGTAAGTGATATTTCGAAGGTGAGTGATATTTTGACATGGCAGGCATGTGGCATGTGTGCAACTCTGTACTTCTAATGTTCAGAATTCCACCACTAGTCCTAACATGCATGCCTTAGGGAAAATAACTTGCTGGGTCTATTACATTTTGTCTATTGGGTGTAGCGTGGTTGTTTCCCCTTTTTGTCACGCCCTGAAGATGGCTCCGCTGCATCCTTCTTCCTGTCACTCTTGGTCTTGAGAGCTGCCTCCCGAGCTTGGAGCTCCTCCTCCTGACGCTTGATGGCAGCTTCACGCAGACTTAACTGCTCCCGCCTCCTTTGCAGCTCATCCTCCTTGCCCTTCAGACGGATTTGGTCCACCCTCACGCGACGCTCTTGGTCAAGCCGCATCTGTCGTTCCACCTCGCGAGCCTGAGTCATCTTGACAAAGTATTGTGCTTTGTTTTCCACCTCCTCTGCCCGGTTATTTGGCCATGCCGGCGACACCCGATCCACCCATTCGATGAACCTGCAAGCCTATGTGTGGCGTGGTAGATGTCATCGATCAAGTTGAAAAAAGATAACGAGAAATAAATGATTTAGTTGTGGTCGTTACCACGAAGTCGTCATCCAGGTCAGGACATTTGAAGAACCTACGGCCGTATTTGGCTCGTTGTACTCGATCAGTCCAGACTCCCAACATCGTCCTAAAGCCGCAATGGCACTTCGGGCGCTCATGCCACTCCGACACTCCAAATGGGTCGGACCTCCAGGAAGACATTGTTGTATAGTAGTATTGTGATGCCTTGAGGAGGAGATGTGGTATGGAAGACATAGGAGGGAGGCCTTTATGTAGGCAGGTTATCTGGTGCAGTGGGTATAGTCCATGGAGAGGATATTTTCGCTTTTCCTGGATTCCAGTGTAGCAATAAATGGCCCTATGTAGGCTTTTCAGAGACTTGTCACACTGCCTCCATGATATAGGGTTACTACGTTGTCCATCTAGTTCATACACAAAACCAAACTCAATACCTTTAAGCGAAATTTTGGATAAATCACATGCATACTTGTTTAAGCAATAAAATATCTAAATGAACCCTTTCCCATTCAAACATCTATATATCTAATACGATCCAGATATAGTCACATGAGATTTTCAGTTATAATATGCAGCCTACAATGTCTTTTTTGGAGTCAAACAGAACCACCAATATTTATCTAGATATTGTATTAATCACACCAAAAGTCTAAAATCATTATGCCTTCTCGTAGGTACCATAGATATGGAGTGAACATTAAGCGACAGTGTGTAACATATGTGGAAAAAATTCACGATATACTAGAGATTCACCTTGAACGCTTGCGGGGGCCGGGGAGGCGGTGGCGGCCGGGGAGGCGGCGTGGGCCGGGGCGGCGTTGCCGGCCCGGGGAGGCGGCCGGGGCGGGGAGGCGGCGGGGAGGCGCTGCCGGCCCGGGGAGGCGGCCGGGGCGGGGAGGCGGCGGGGGCCGGGAAGGCGGCGGGGAGACGGCCGGGCCGGGGAGGCGGCGTGGGCCGGGGAGGCGGCGGGGAGGCGGCCGGGCCGGGGAGGCGCTGGCGGCGCGAGCCGGGGAGGCGGTGGCGGCCGGGGAGGCGGCGGGGCAGGAGTCGGGGGCTGAGGGCAGACGCGACGCGAAATGGCTCGGCCTGGCCTGGGTAAATGCCGCTAGCTCGGCGCCAAGATCCACGGCTCCGAGGTCGGAGCCACGAGTCACGGCGCCGAGCTCGGAGCCGTGGATCACGGCGCCGAGCTTCTGCCACGTCGGCACCACGCGGGTCGCCACGCTGGTGCCGGCCTGGGGCCTCGGAGCCATGGATCACGGCGCCGAGACGTGTTACCTCGGCGCCGTGATCCACGGCTCCGACCCCCTGGGTCCAAAAACGGAATTAAAACCACCAGGGGTTTAAATGTGAATATTTTTCAAAAAAAGGGCTTAAATACAAAAAATTCGGGCTGCCTTGATGGGGGCAGAGGGATACGAACCAATCGCACACAGCAGCAGAGCAATCATGGATGAGTAGAGGACGTCAGAAGGGTGTGGCTATGGATGGGGCAGAGGAGCTGACACAGGCAGATAACACAAAGTGAGTAGGTAATGAAAGTGGAGTAAGACCATCCAATAAAATCTCTCACTCTGTATGTCTTTACGGTAGCAATTTTTTTTTTAAGATACACCACCTTTCATTTAGATCTTCAATCCAAAAAATGACACTTGTGTTGACAAAGAGTTCTGGACTCTCGGCACAAGTCAAATTAACATGTCCACCAAAGAGCCCGTTCACAATGGCTTTAGTTTCTACTTCTACAAGCCAAAACCCACTACTTTATATTTCCAAAAGTTGAAACACACTTTGTATTTTATTATATTATAATTTCGTAAACCGTATGACGGTCCAAATGTTGTAGTACCTTTCATTACACTATCTTTCTTACATAATAAACTACTATTCATCAGCCACTATTATTATCAGCCACAGTCAAAAGCCATTAGCAAAATTCAACACAAATAGGACCAAAATGAACCATGTAGATTCTGCCAATGAAATCGCATCAGTTAGATAAAATGGAGAAATGATGGCACTTAACACCAGTCCTTCTCCCTCATGTGCAGCATTGCAGAAGCAGAGAAACAAGAGAAAACTGAATAGGTAACAATGCAATACCCAAAAGAATGATCCATTGTCACACAACCAAGGAACGCCACGGACCATGAGAATGATCATCTCAGGCACCAATATATACAGCACAACAACTTTGAATAACAAAAGACCAGGAAATTCTTCCTCCAAGAATGCTTCTTCTCGACCTAATAGCTAGGCCTAAATTTTAGCTAGTAATATCTGGTCATGCCTTCCTTTACCTACCAATATCTCCTATGAGGACAGTAATCACCTTGGTGATTAACATCATTCCTCAGACTGATCAATGAACATGAGTGCTCATGATGTATCATAGATTTATAAACCTCAGGACTGAGACCGGTCTGATGTTGAGCTGCCGGTCCTTTCTACCTTGTTTGCAAATTCGATCGAATTTGAACCCTCTGCAATAGACTCGATATCCATGCTTCCTGTGCGACTCCTCCGGTTTCTCCGATCCTTCTACAACAAATGGAATTAAGCACTTTTTTCTTACAGTATACATTAAGGTAGGTTTTCAATCATTACCTCCCGGTATGGAACTTCTTCAGATTCAAGCATCCTAACAACCTGGCCCATCTTAGGTCTCTTTTCAGAGTCAGGATCAACACATCTTAGTGTGATTAACAGAGCTCGCTTAAGAGCCCTAACAGTCGGTCTAACTTCTAGGCTTGGATCAACAACTTCCTCTGCTCTCCGATTGGCTACCATCATTTTGAGCCACTCAACAAGATTGACCTAATGAAAGGGTTTGGCTATCATTTGAAAATATATATACACTGATTTTTTTTGAAACACAAAATACATACTGAAGTGAATTACAAAAGCACAGAAAAAGTTAAAAACTGATACAAATGTTCCAAAGGACACAATACTAGACAATCATATAGTTTAATTGTCATTCTATTAAAACATTGGCACCATAGTCTTAAAAACGTTGGTACTATAAAAAAACTAAATGATGTAAAATCCAGAAAGGAATATAAAGAAAACAAGAAATAGAAATAAGCAAAGTCAACTGTAAATCCTCGCTTTCAATGAATTTGGCAGCTCTCCTGCCATGGTTCCAAAAAAAGGAACAATTGAGGATTTGTCATTATAAAGATGTATATTTAAGGATTTGTCACTCAATGTCTCACTGGCATGCGAATCTTAGGGCCACATATCAGTAAGGCATGAGTATCAAATCTTCAAATGCACATCTTTTGCAATTGCAAAACCTCAAATCCACATCCCCCACACCCCCCCCCCCCCAAAAAAATCAATCATTTACCTCATTGGCAGAGCGGCTATAATCAACAGGATCCCTTCCCGTCACAGTTTCCAACAAGAGAACACCGAAACTATAAACATCGCTCTTTTCATTCAGCATCCCGGTATTAGCATATTCAGGTGCAACATATCTAAAGCAAGAAAAATGGATGAGAAAGATTAAACATTTGTAAACATGGTTAAGAAAGGATACAAAAAGAGCACAAATAATGGATAGAAGAGTGAAGAACATACCCAAATGTTCCCATCACTCTAGTAGTAATGTGGCTTTTATCTGACCCCAAAAGCTTGGCCAATCCGAAGTCAGAGACCTTGCCGTTAAATTCATCATCAATCAAGATGTTGCTCGATTTTATATCTCGGTGAACAACTTTTGGTTCTATAGCTTCGTGAAGGTAAGCAAGTCTACGAGCCATCATGATTAAACCTCAAAATGAATCATCATATAAATTTAGACAACAGAAAGGATATGTATCTTATAGACTGAGAAGCTGGTGAAACTTACGCTTTTGCAGTGCCTATAACAACCTTCATGCGATTTTCCCATCTAAAAACACCATGCTGACGCATAGCTCCATGAAGCCACTGCTCTAAGTTACCATTGTTCACAAACTCATACACCAACATCCTATCAAAAGAAATCACTGTTATATTGTTGCTGTGGTGTATGCTAAAGATACAACCACAAACACAAATGATGCAAGCTTCTGCCTAAAAGACCAATATATTACATATTACACAAAAAGACCGTCAACTGTCACTAAACTGGGGAAGTGTACATTAGTATTGTACCAATATAGTTCTTACTGTAGCATACTACGCCAATGCAAAGAACTCCAATGCCATAGAAAGATCATTAGTTTGTGCTGAAATCATAATAGACGTCAAATAATATATATACATTTTCTTTCACACAAAGCATAAATGGAAGATTTCTCTAGCTCAAAAACACGCCCTCAACCACCCCATCCCCTCACTACTTTCCCATTTTGTAAATTGCATTGCATTTGATGCATGGTACATGAGTTATGCAATGTATACTATTGAAGGAGCAATATTTAGTTGTTAGTTTCTGGAAACAGAAAATGCTGAACTTTTGTGCTAACATTTACTATAAACCATGGTTTTTTTCATATAGAAAAACAGAACAAAATTTCGAGTTCTAGTTCCTTCCATTGATTTATTAAGGGTCATTTTAGATAGTCCTTACACAAACTTAACTCTGATTAGCTCAGTATGGAGTACGTATATAAATTAACTCAGATTAGCTGAGTATGCAGTAAGTATATAAGTCAGAAGCATTTACTTAACAAAAGAACATTTTCCTATCTGTTATACTAAACTACATACATTGCTGAAAGAAATAAATAACTGAGCAAATGATTCACGCATGGCACCGCACTTACCTATTCACTCCCTCAACGCAGTATCCCAACAGACGAACCAGATTCTTATGTCGGACATGGCCAATAGCCTCAACCTCCACTCTGAATTCCTTCTCTGCCTGCCCCCTGCAAACCCAGTGACGGTTGATGCACGCGACGTAATTGAGGACGCTAGTTAGATTGGAATAAGCAAAGAAGATCAGAGCAGTAGCCAACAGCCAAAAGTGAGCTTACATGTTGTTAAAGATCTTCTTGATAGCAACTTCAGTTCCATTCACTAGACGCCCGCGATACACAACTCCATACCCACCCTCTCCAAGCACATTCTCCTTAGAGAAACAGTTGGTGGCAAGCTCAAGGTCACGCAGAGTAAACCAGTGACCCCAACCAAGATGAGAGAACTCAGGGAGGCCAACCAGGGGCGACGCTGACACGAACGCTGCAGGAGAATACGGTTTCCTACCAGGCCCTGAGCTGCCGTCTTCACCAGAATGCACGCTGCCAGCACGGTCAACATTGCAAACTGCGCTTCCCTGGCTCGTGTTGTCAGGGTCTGAGGACTTTCTCAATGCCAAATGCCCCCGCGTCTTCCCCGGTTCCCGATTTGCGTGCTTGTCTTGGGGCGGAAAGCCTGGCTGCTCACGTTCATGCATTGTCTGTGCAAGGCTGTGCCCGCGAACCCTGTCGACCGGGATCTCCTTGGAGAAGATGGGGATCTGTGTCTGCCTCAAGTTGTCCATTGTTCTCTTTGTCTTGCGACGGGATGCCACCCAAATACAGATCATCAGCAGAATGGCCACTAGAAGAGCGACCACACCGATTGCAATCCAAACCCACAACGTCAGGCCAAGAACCGTCGTCCTCATCTCTGAACGCGAATCGGTGGAACCCATGGTGGCGGTGTGCTCGATTCTACACTATCTTGTGAAGTTCAGTTGCACTGCATCAAAGGAGATCCCCCTAGTTTGCATCAACAATAAGTGTAGATGAACTTTTCTCCCTGCAGAATGACAATTAGGGACTTAAACACAATTCGGCTGTTCTTGCATTGAAACAATCAGCACATCTTGTTTATAAGCAAATGTCTCTTGGACTATCCCTGCAAACGAAGCCCAACTACGCACAATTGCTGTTCCATACAAGAATTGCTCACAAGAGAAACATAAAGGATTTTTGTGTGTGTGTGTGAGATGCATCGATGGAAATACATTTGACACTTGACAGCCAAAAGGGAAAATGATAAAGACGCCCAAAATTCTCTTTCGATCAGTCCCATCACATGAGAAGAAAGTTAAAGCTTACCTCTTGCTGCAACAGGACCTCCATCCAGTCATCCCTCAAGCAAAGAACCTGAAACAACAAGAAGGAAAAGAAGACCAACAACCAAGCGAAATTAAGACCAAAACACCCACTTTATCCAGCTAGAAGATGAGAAAATGCAAGGAAGAGCAACCTTGTCTAGCAAAACAAGAATCCAACCAGTACCAGCAATGGCGGAGGGAACCAGAGAGAGGAAGTGCGTGTGTAGAGGGAGAATGGGGGTAAAAGGGGGATGGTAGTGGATATTGCAGTTGCAGGTGTGGCAATGAAGGCTGGATCAGGGAGAAGTGAAGGGGAAATGGGTTGGGTGGCAATTAAAGAAATGGTGTGGTAGATTTGTTAAGGGCCTGGTTGGGTCCACCCAGATTTTAAGAATTTGACTTTTGAAAATTGAGTGGGACCCAAACAGACCAGTTTTTTGGGTAGTTTTTAAAATCTACCTACCCAGATTCTTAAAAATCAAGAAGCTGTTGATACCCAGCTTTTGCCAGTTTTTTTTGCACAAATACCCATTTACCCTCATTAAAGACCACGCATGGCTGTTTAATGTGCTGTTCAAGAGCAATAAATGTAAGGGTATAATAGTCTATTAGCATCAATCATTAATGAAACCAGCTTTTAAAAACTAGCGGATCCAAATACCCCATCAACTTTTGCTTAGAAACCAGCTTTTAAAAATTAGAAGTAATAGCTGATTTTTAAGAATCTGAAACTGATCCAAACAGGGCCTAAAATGGTGAAAATGGGAGGAAGGGATGATTGAAGAAGAGAGGGGAGGAGTGGAGAGCTACTATTAGCAGCACTGGCAGAGGGAGAGAGAGAAGAAAAACAATGTGCTGGTTCGCAGGATAAGGTCAGCTGACAGAATAGAATAACTGCATGCATAAGCATGACACAAACAAGCCGCATGGATTTAGGCTGGATCAGGGACCAGCCTTGGCCACTATCTTTTGCTTCCTCCTCCACCCCCACCCCCACCCCCACCTCAGTGTGTTCTCCCCGAGTTCTCTGTTGCTTTGCGATTTCTTTAATTCATCAGCTCTGCTAATTCTTGGTGTGCCGGGTCACAGCTGTCGCTGCTCATCAAATTCTCACGTGCTTCCCCGGATCCTCTGCGGTCGCCTTTCGATGACACCTGGTGGTGGATGTTCTCAGGCCGGAGTTCCCGTTGTTCTCAGGTTTAAGGACTAGCACCGTGACAGAGGAGTCAGGATTCAGGAGTCATTTCGAGGCCAAGCCATGTACTTGACTGCGACGTACCGTCCCTGTTCATAGCTAGCAAAGAATCGAGGACCAGCAAAGAACTTGCTAGCACTACAGGATAAGAACGAGCAAATCCCATGTACCCCTACTAGACCTGTGTGAAGAACGCATCATCACGGCACGTTGCAGCACCGTGGGATGGGTGATGCAGACGATCGGCACCCCGAAAGCAGAACCGCAAAAGTACCGACCATGCTGCCCGCGCAATAATGTGATGAAACTGGAAAGGCGGGCAGGGCCAGATTTGCATGTCACAGGCACTGAGGCACCAACCCCATCCATCCCAGCCAAGTTGGTAGCCGCAGTGGTATGCGACGAACGCTCGAAACCGGAAAGAGGAGCGAGAAAACAGAGGTAAACTGGAGTAGGCGCGCGGGGCGAGCGAAACCGACGAATCACCCGTCGTTCATTCGAGCCAGCGCCAGCCGACGCGCGCCGCGCGAATCCGTTGCCACCGCGTCGGGGGAAGGAACAGCCGCCGACAGGGTAGATCCAGGTCTCAGGAGCCCGAGGTCTAGAAATTTTAACAGTTCAACCAGTCTTATATAGACCTAGAAAATCATATATATTGGTGGTCGAAGTCGAGCCGTATAGTCTAACTCCACAGTTCAGCCCATCAGTCTTTTCTCTGGCACTTAACGAGTCAATGTCTCAACCCTACCAGCACAATCACACTCGGATCGGGGCCATCGCATTACACCGTCACCCCTCGTTGGCTTGCTTGATGTCACTTGGCGACAAAGCATGCCAGTCAATGTCTCAACCCTACCAGCACAATCACACTCGGATCGGGGCCATCGCGTTACACCATCGCCCCTCGTTGGCTCGCTTGACGTCACTTGGAGACAAAGCATGCCAGTCAATGTCTCAACCCTACCAGCAAAATCACACTCGGATCGGGGCCATCGCGTTACACCGTCGCCCATCGTTGGCTCGCTTGACGTCACTTGGCGACAAAGCATGCCAATATTATGTTTTCTGTTAAAACATTAATCTATTTGTTACTAAAAATCGACGACAAACGTTTTAGAGTCGCTAAGAAAAAAAAAGAAAAGGCTAGAAATTCTCACAAAAAAGTAAAACATCTAACCCTTAATCAAGTAGGTCCTAATTAAGCAAAACTATATCAGCCGTCAAATGTTATTGCTTAAAGATATATTTCTCCTTAATTTAAAAGAGGTGATAATCCTTATTAAGATGTTATTGCTTAAAGATATATTTCTTCTTAATTTAGAAAAGATCATCCTTATTAACAAACAAATCTTAGAACGAGAACACAGCCTGTCTGATGTGAGTCAAGAAGACAACGGTCCTAGGGCCCACTTGCCGCATTTCTTGACCGCCTCTGTCACACCGGCTCCACCCAGGACCAAAAGCATAGGCCTCGTTCAACCACTGGGCCCCATCCTCTCTTGACTCCTTCGGACTCTAGAGTCCCAACGCACGGTCAAAATCCCCAACATTTGCACATCTTTCTTTTGATTACTACGGAGGACTACGCACCATGCGTGCTCTCGAGTGAGACACCACACACACCATACACACACGCATGTATATTTTACTAAATCAGACATGTACCTATCATGTCTCATGCAAACGAAAAAAAATGCCAATGTTGAAATTAGATATTGCATCTGTTTATATTTATAAGATGTATTTTCTATTAGCACATAGACCAAGGATATAGTGAAAATAGCTACATTACCCCTAATCATTGTCTCTAAGCAGTATATTCAACGCATGCATGTATAGAAAATAAAAGAAAATTAATAATTTGATTTTAATACGAACTCCAAATAAAAACCACTACATAGCAAAACTTTAGAATAGAAATTAGATGAAAATTGATAGTTGGATTTGTATCTACCTAAAACTAAAATTCTAAATAAATTTGTATCTCCTTCGTCGATTACATTCCAATTACATTTGCTAACATGACCTCTTTTACTCCCTGAACATGCTGATGAACTCGCTCAAGCGTGAGCATTCGCTGGGAGCTTTGGCGACGAAAGCTATCACTGGCCGAAGAGCCTCTCCCGTAGACAGCTCAATCGGGCCTTCCCCGACCCAAACCACCACCTCTACCGTGAACCTATACACCGTAGACGATCAAACCACATCCCATTTCGCTGGAAGACCATCAGAAAAGCCCTGAGCCATTGTTGAAACTACTGTCTTCTCTCCTCCCGCCAACCACCACCATCCATCTCCACGCCTCCCAAAGCCCAAAAATGGAATCCCCAGCTCAAGTTGTCTCCCACCGTGCTGCTCGGAGAGCCTTGCTGACGTTGCTCCGCCCGAGCCGCCGCTCCTCTGTTTTCCTGTCAAGAAGAACAGCCGGAGGTTGAAGATGACCCCGGGGCGCGACGTGGTCTTATCTCAGCTGCTCGCACGTTTTTGCTATCTGATCCGGGCCACTCGCATGCGATGCATCGAGCCATCCGTGCTGTCTGCGCATCGCCCATTAGGCACATGCGCTCACCAGTGCGCTAGGCCTCTTGGGCGCGCATGGCGTGGGCTGAGGCCGGTCGTGCCATTCAACTGAGCCAGCGAAAATAGTGGGCGGGCCAGCCCAACACTGTTATCTAAAAAAATCCAAAAATCCAGAAAAATTCTAAAAATACACTATTTCGGTCGTTTCGATGTTGTGAACCCATTTTTAGCCTCTATTCCACCAAATTGAGCTCCAAATAAATTCAAACCCTTCCATTTGAATTTTATTATCTTTTACTCCTTTTAATTAGTTTGTTTTCCTAGCTTGAATAGACTCAAGCCCAGACTTATATTATTTTATGTGTGTTTGCGCTAGCTTCCAACTTTTCTGAAGCGATGGTGCAAGGACCAGAACCGGGAAGCAAATTATATGAGCTAGTATACGAGCAAGGCAAGTTACAAGTTTTTGATCATATTGAATCCCATGAAATTTAAATTATTTAATTACTATATTTGCATTATTGTTGTTTGTGAAATGTTAACTGATTAAAATAAATGTTTAGAATGACATGCTAATTAGTTATGTCCTACCACCGAAAAAGGCCATGTTTAATTTGATGCCGTATTCACCTTAACAACCATAGTAATATTTAAATTACTGTATAAATAATTGTATATTAGCTTATTCAAAATTTTGTACTACTACGTGATTTGACTTTTGACCAGTAGAATTGATAAACTAGTTCTAGGGTAAAGGTGAGCAGTGAAAAACCACAGGATAGTCTTAGTCCACAACCTTACCCTAGGGTGGAGGCTTGAGCGGATGGGTGGTAGTGCCGTCAGGCACAATTGTTGGGGATGTGGATGGCAACCTCAAGTGAAAAGTAAATACAAGAACCTTATGTTGAGTAAAAGATATAGTGATCACTCAACCACAAGAGTTGATCTGTCAATCCTGATTTAGTAGCCGCTCAACTTGATTGAATCTCTATAGGAGGTGAGAGTGTTGATGATGGGGGTTTAGGTATGCGGAACGGTAAAACCATACCTAACAACAATATAGGTCACTCAGAGCGGGTAGAAGAAATTAGGGTTAGGGTGTGAACCGTGGCTGAGTGATTCTATCGGGTAGAGGCTATATAAAGAGATGAGCAGTGAAACGACCTGATTTTCTTAACTCAGTCATGAGGGTTAAGAAATCTTGTGGGTAAAGCTGGGCAACTCTGCAGAGTGAAACAAATGGTATTCGAATAAACCGTGCTTTCGGTAAATGAAGCTATGTTAATTGGGTGATTCCAGCAACGAAGCATAAGTAGATTTCATAATGTTTTAATATGAGTAGTTGTGTAATCAACTATTAAAAGAAAACCCCCTTTTCTCTTAAGGATGTTCTTTGTCTTTTTGGTTTGCAAGTAAAATTGCATGCACCCAAAATATTAAAACCAATATATTCCCCTCATTTGATTACCCTTGCAAGTAGTTAAGTTAGGGTTTACCGTTGTGATTTGTTAGGTACGGTTATACTCATTACTTGCTAATCAACAACAGAAGACCAGTGGAACCACAAAGTACATGCTGATGATGAAGTTCTTGAAGAACCCTTTTTTTCCGAGGACGATTGGTTTTAGGTCTTAGCCGTGCTCAAGTTTGCTTGGGAGTTTCTTGTATTGTAAGATAACTTTGGGCTTATATGCCCGCTGTGTCAAAAGTAGGTTGATAAACCATATTCCTGTAATAAAAATTTGGCTTTTTTTTATTGTAAGCATGTGTTATTTTGGTACGTGTTTATATACAGTACGCTATAACTGTTTAGTCTTGAGTAGTTCCGGAGACTACTAGTTTTTAGAAATGGAGACGTTACATTATAGAACAGTTCCGATCACAAAGTGCCAGTATTAGCTGGTTGTCGATCTACCTATCCTTGTAGTACGTACGTTGAACCATAATTTAGCTTTTGCTAATCAGTCTCATCGCCAACGCATAAAATCTTTGTACTGGTTGGTGAGTGGACACACCTGACACGTACGCGAGCTAGCCATGCACGGGCATTTGACATGACTCTCGCAGGGTCGTCTGTTAATTATACGAAGTACTGGGCCACGGCAGTCAAGATATGTAAGACGCCGTCCAATCGAAGATGGGGCGGTTACAGAGATGGATAAGGCTGGTCCAGACTCCAGATGACGTTAATCTGGTGTGAGACGCTCTTGAAAGTTTATGCTTTTATACTTCTTTCAATTACCAGTGGTTCTTTTTTTTAATAGCTGTACTGAAACCTGAATCGAACAGCGGAGGGTACAAATCGCCTAAGGCCCGTTTAGTTGGATTGAAAAGCTATGACTTATAGTTAAAATTATATTGTAGCGGATAAAATTTTATTGTAGCTGAAGGTGATTTATTTAGCGTAATTAAATTTAAAAATAAAAAATAAAAAAATATATTAGCTCATTACGGATAACGCGAACGGATACGGGAAAAAAGAACCGACAAAAAAGCTAAAAAGAAACTAGAAATTCAGAAAAAGACAAAATTCATAAATAATGAAAAATAAGCTAAAAATCAAAAACTGAAATAAGCAGAACATAAATCGGGTGGCCTCACCGCTGTACGTGTCTGAGGCATATGCATCCCCATGTGCTGGTCGGCATTATTGTGACGAGGTAGGTGGCGGACGCCGCCCCCATCCATGCTGCAGCGAATAGTATTGGCTGCCTGTGAGTGCCGGCACCACGTACTACCGACTCGGGAGGACATTATTGGGCTCGGCATGCATCGTTATGTTTCGACAGACATTATTGGGCACCTAGGACCGCCATGGCGTAGTAGACTAGCTGTTCTCTCATCGGAAGGGCTGCAGTGCATGGGTTGGCAACAAAGCGACGCATAAGCTGCTACAGGCTTCATTGCGATCGATGGAACTTAATTTGCAAGCTGGTATAGTGGTATGCATACTGGTATACGTCTACGTACGGCCAGCCCATACTGATGATATGATACCCAACGTTGCCGTCGTGAGCCAAATACATGTCCTGCTAGACTTTCGCGATACAGATAGGCTATCGGTTTTTTTTGGTTGGTGTTGGTAGCCTAGAGTTCATCGGGATCATTTTTTTTTGAGAGTTCACGCGGATCTCCACAAGAAGATGATCATTTTTTAGGTATTTATGGTTTCCTCGTACCAGTATACTTCTACGGCAGCAGCCAGGTGAGGTCTGTGTTGAGTTGTTGCGTCCCCCTTCTTCGGGCGGATGAGCATTTCTACAGGCTCGACGGCCGCTCGCGGGTCGCGGCACGCACCATCGATCCCAGGCCACGCGATGTCTCGTCGTGTGTCATCTCTCTGTCTCCTGCTCCACGCGGACGAGGTCGTGCCACCCGTACGGAGGGCACAGGAATCAGTGATTCTTCTACGTAAGTTCATAAGTTTACAGCGACGGCGACGGGGCTCGTTGGACTTTTGGAGGCCACTGCTCGGCGGCCAACAGTAATTCATGCACGGACACGAATCTACACTAATAATCTACACCAGTTCAAATTATCCTACATCCACCCAACAATTACCTGCTCCACAGTCATGACCTTAACTACGTCCACACCACAATATGCACCCAGAATTACACCATCCTAAAAACGTCCGCACCAGATTAACTCTCCTCTATTCTCCCTCCTTACTCAACCATATCCGACGGTCATCCTTCAATGGATCTGCAGTACCCCTTCGCCCTCCCTCCCCAACTCCCACAATCACAATCCCCTACCCTGCTCCCGCTCCCTTCGCTGCTCCCCCACCCCCCGCGCCGTGTCCCTCCTCCCGCTCCGCCCTCGCTCCTCCTCCAACCGCCGCCTCCCCCGCTCCTCCTCCTCCGCGTCCTCCCCCGCTCCGCCGCCGCCTCCTCCTCCCCCCACCCCCTGCGCCGCCGCCTCCTCCTCCTCCCCACCCCACCCCGCGCCGCCGTCTTCTCCTCCCCACACCACCCCGCGCCGCCGCCTCCTCCTCCCCCCACCCCTCCGCCTCCTTCCCCCACCCCGCGCCGCCGCCTCCTCTTCCTCCTCCCCACGCCACGCCGCCGCCTCCTCCCCTCCCTCCCCCCCCCCCCCCCCCGCGCTCCCGTCGCCTCCTCCTCCCCCCACTCCGCCGCTCCGCCTCCTCCTTCCCCCACTCCTCTGCTCCGCCGCCGCCTCCCGCTCCGCCGACGCCTCCCCCTCCCCACCCCGAGATCAGCGATTGCTTGGAGACGGTGGCAAACCCTAAATCCCCAAATCGGCGGGAGGAGACGGTGGCACCCTTGGAGCTCGGTGGCGCGTGGCCAACCCCATGGGCAGCGACGACGACGAGGGAGGCAGCAGACCAGCGAAGCTCCACGGTGCGCACATGAGCCGGCGCCCAGCATGGAGACGAGGGAGCCGGCTGCCCGGCGAAGCTCCACGACGCGCTTGAGCCGCTGTCCAGCGACGACGATGACCTCTTTTCCTTCCGCCCTTTCCTAATCTCCGGCGCTTCAAACCCAAAACCCTCCTCCTCCATGTCCTCCCCTTCCCGCTCCCCGTCGAGGCTGCCTCCGCCTCCTCCTCCTTCTGGCGCGGGCGAGTGCGGGATCGGCGCCTGCGACAACCGCTCCGGGACCCGCTGCGAGTCCTATGGATTGCAGTTGCTGTAAATTTGGTTCAAGAAGTAATGCCGATGCTGAATTTTCTCATTTGTATCCCCGCACTCCCAACTCCCAACTCCGGCGGCATCCCCATCAAGGTAAGCGATACTTGAGTATGATTCGTATATTCAGTTTCCCCTTTTCTTCATTGCCCATGATCATTGGTATAATGCATCTCTATATAAATTGTCATGTATTTGTGCACTTCCTTTGTTGTAGATGAAACATTTGTCACTACAATTGCTGAGCAAATATTTTTCCGAAAGCCATCTCCATTGATCTCACGCCAAATGAAGCCAAAAAGTTAAGTCATCTATTTTCCTTTCAAGTGAATCCTAACATGGATCATGTTTTCAATTATTTGGTATTAGATCACGTACTAACTGCTTGACAAAATAAGTAGAAAACTACTTAGATTTGAGAGTATAAGCATTTCTCCTTTATTTTTCCTGTATCTATGGTTCTGAATGATCTGTTGCTAGCTGCTATATAAGAATAATTTAGCTTTGTAATTGCAGAATGGGTTGCAGTAGAGACCTCTATACAAGTGCAGTCTCTATGCAGCTTCTGATGCCAGAAAGATTCTATAGCAAAGTGTTGTGTTAATGTATTGACAATCAGGTACTTGCACTTTTTTATTGGATCTACGTGCCTTTTTTAGCTGATTGTTCAATGCTAATTTGTCTCTTCAAATGGTCCACATCAATATTAGGCAAAGAAGATAGCTATATATACATGGTACTTTGTTGGTGGGTAATGCTATGTTACTGAAAATACCAACTCACTGCTAAAAAAAGTTATGACTTAGGTAAAAACTTCCCCTTTGGGTAGCTAAGCTGAACACGTCAAAATGATGTGGGTGTATTTTCGTTGTCAGTAACAATTCACTGCATTATAATTTGATAGCCAATGTCTTGTGTTTATATTTTCAGGTATTTGCTTCATGTGTGCCAAACAATTTCCAGGACAGCCAATCTGCGACAGAAAATAATTAGCAGGTAAATCCATTCCAACATGGCTTCATGATAGCTATAATGCAAACTTCGTTATTACCAGAGCTTAGTCACCTGAAATGACACTGCAAGTGATTTACAGAATGAATAGTGTGCTTTGTTTAGCTTCTTTCATTCACCTTTACAAGACACGTGTAGTGTATATCCTACTCTTGTGAGAGTTGATGCTTTCTCATGCAGCTAATTATGAATTTTACTGTTGCTTGTGAGGTTGGCTTATTGCAGATGATGCCATGCTATCTTATTACATCCTTAGATTGGAATTTTTCTCCTTTACCATACTTTGGCCTCCAATTCTGTTTAGTCTTCAGGATTTAAATTTATCGTTTTGTCTTTTCTGAATAGATCACTTGGTGTATTTTTCCTATGACAAGCAATTTCCTTTTTTTTTCTTTGTATACATGATTTGAGGATGGGGAGGCAACCACAAAGGAAATTGACTTGTGCCTTAAAGATTTTTTTTGCCAATCCTTTTGTCGTTGATTCCGCTTCTTTCCTCCCGTAGTCAGGGTTAGTTCTTTGTATATGTGCTTTCCCATTCTTTGGTTCTTTACGTTTGGTTCTTCTACACGTTGTTCTTATTATGGAGCATAGTTTAATCATTTTCTTTTCTGAATGTCAGGTTTTCAGAGAGATACTAATCACTCTTTCCTACTACTATCGCTGGTCCATTTGGGCAGAGCTTGGGGAAGACAATGTTAGCTTTAGAGGCACGCCAAGCCAACAAGTATGATTACAGTATTTGTCTGATACGATTCATCTGAAGAGCTCCTAATTTTCTTTGGATTTATATCATAGAATGATATAAGATTCATTGTTCTCTGCTTTTAGTTTCTGTTTCCCTTACGTTTCACCAATTTTCCATTAGTTGATTCATAGGTAAATTCCGAAAATTCTTGGAGAAGTTTGTATCCCCTAAACTGATACTCCCAAGTAATTTATGAAAAATAGAGTTCCAGATTTTTTCTGGATTTGTAGATTTAGCTTTAAGGATGCTAATATCTTCACAGACATATGTATTCAAATGAACTCCATTCTTGAATCTTTCATAAAGGCCTGTAAAGCTATTTATGAAGGGAATTGACATAGCATAAAGAGGGGAGTTCATTATTGATATGTCTACAATGTGAGTTTGGTCTACCATGCTTTTGTGTTCTACATGCACTTTCTCAATGAGCTATGTTAACATGCATGAAACTAATAGATTTCAGTATAACATATTGGTAGTTTTTGCAAGTGCACTGATGAAATTGGAAGGTACTTTACCAGTTGCTCTATATTCCAGTATCTTAGTGCAATTGATATGTCTTGAAACTATATAGTGTATATATGTAGATACTATATGTTATATTTGGTCATATTTGGGATCTTTATTTGGTCATATTTGCACTTTACCCATTCTTAACAATGTATTTGACCAAATAAACTCCCGCGCGCCCGGTGGCAGCGGAGCCACACACGAGGTGCTCGATGGCGACGTCACAACGGCGGTGAGGTACTGCGCGACGTCGTCCTCGGGGGCCTCAAAGACGAGGGCCTCAGGGGTGGCGTCCCAGAGCAGGATGAGCTGCTCGGCGGGGTCGAAGGCGGCGGCGGAGGGGATCTCGGACGATTCGGAGGTGGCGAGGTCGGGGGAGGGGAAGAGGTCTGCGGTGATGGAGGAGAGGCGGTTGTCGAAGCCGGAGAGGATGCGGATCATGTCTTCGGCGGCGTTCTTGGAGGTGGCGAGGAACTTGACGATGTGCTGCGCGGCGGCGAGGACCTTGTTAATGTTTGGTTATACAATATATGAGACGTGAATCTTAATGAATCTGATTGTTCGTTTTATTTTTTACAAATTTTATCTTGTTTTATATTTTACCGTAGCGTTAGCACGGGTATACTACTAGTATTTCAAGTTCAAGACATGGACGGCTGCACGGATTTCGTTTCAAAAAGAGAGAGAGAAGAGGCCATGGATGGATCAACCAACGATCGTGAGCAGCAGCGTAGGGAGAAGTCTATGCACGCCAACCCTTTTTTTTTGTTGCAGACGAAGCGCAATTAGGGCCGGCTGGAGTCCCAACAAGCTAGCCGGACGATCAATTACTGGGCCGAATTTTGGGCTTCGCATCCTCGCAAAAGAATTTTTTGTACGGATAATCCGTTTTTTATTCGAAAATACATAAATATACCCGCGACAAAATTTTTTACAAAAATAATCTCCAGTCGCCACCCCATTGGGCGACTGCTACCTTTCGCCCAACCGGGAGGCGACATTTAGGGAATCTGTGTACCGTTGGGCGACTACTGCAATCGCTGTACGGTTGAGCGACTTCGATTGAAGTCGCCCAACCGTTGGGCGACTGCAATTGCAGTCGCCCAACCGTAGGGCGACTGCAATTATGCCGCCCACTAACCCCGAGCACATTCCCCTTGTTTTGCCATTCTACTCATTCATTCTGCCCAGAGAGAAGAGAGGAGGAAGAGGAAGAAAAGAAGAGGAGAAGAGAGGGAGGAGGGGAAGAAAAGGAGGTGAGGAGAGAAGAGAAGTCGAAGCTATTCAATCGATTTGGATCCAGGTATTTTTTTTAATTATGTTGTATTTACAGTCTTCAACTCCCATGTTATTTGACATGTCGTAAATTTCAATCATACATGTAGGCATACATCATTAATGGCCAGTACTACATTGAGAGTGTATTATGGTGTTGGAATCATTCGTGATGGTCCGACTGGTGTGGATTTGAGCGATTTTCCGCAAGTCACTCTCGTACTTCCGGATGACGAGAATGCTCAAATGACAGATGTGCAGCATTGGCTGACCCAGAGTTTTTCATTGGACCCCGAGGTGTGCAGCGTCGTTGTGCAAGGGCTTTGGAGCCGGTCTTCCACTGACATCAGATGGGAGTTGAAGACATTGGTGCGCTCTGGTTCGTGGAAGGGCTTTGTGCAAGGGTGCCGGCGCCGTGGATACGAGTGTGTCCTGCTTGTGCAACCGTGCTCACTACAAGCAGCTGCGCAAGCTCGTGCGTCCGCCTATGCTTCGGGGGGTGCTAGCACCTCGGGCGGGCCGCACGTCGGTGGAGCTGATGAAGTTGCTCGTGATGAAGGCGATGCGGTACACGGAGGAGAGTTAAGGCCGTCAAGCTATACAGAGAGAACTGGGCAAGCCGATGCGGTACATGGAGGAGAGTTACAGCTGTCAAGCTATAGAGAGGGAACTGGGCAAGCTGATGAAGGAGAGCATAATGAGTATATCGTGCAGCAGATGGAATCTGATGACCAGAGGGCATGGGATGAAGAGCAAGCTGTAGAGGACGACGAGGAGGACAGTTCCGATGATGAAGAAGTTCCTATCCCCGAAGAATGGAACCAGTATAATGCGGAGGGTGTTTCCGCACATGATGAGCATGAATCGCCATGGGAGTATCATCAAACAGAGGTTCGGGTGCATGCTATGTTTGCTGACAAGGAAGCGCTGCAGGATGCCATCAAACTTTGGGCCCTTTCAATGCAACGGACATTTCGCGTCGTCAAATCAAGCCAGGAGCAGTACACTGTGAAGTGCGAGCAGACTGGTTGTCCTTTTAGGGTGCACGCACGTAGACCCAAGTATGAGACTCATTGGATTGTGTCCAAGGTGGAGCCGCACTCCTGCATTGTAAACACAGTCTTGGCGAGGCATCGTAACCTGACGTCCGGATTTATCGCCAATTTGATGTATGGGGAGATAGTGGAGAAGAAAGATGTTGCGGCCACACATATTATGCTAGCTATTGAGAATAAATTCAAGTATAAGATTAGCTACGCGAAGGCGTGGCGTGCGAAGCAAAAGGCGTTGGAAAAACGTTTTGGCACTTTCGAAGCGGCGTACGACAACCTTCCTCGTATGCTTAAGGTGTTGCAGCAAAGGAACCCCGGCACGTACATCGCGGTGCACGACAAGCCGTCCATAAGTCCACCGGGATTTGCAGTGTTGCAGAGAGCATTCTTTGCATTTGGTGCTAGCATTGAAGCATTCAGACACATGCTGCCAGTTATCTCAATAGATGGGACCTTCTTGACAGGCAAATACAAAGGGCAGCTCCTGACGGCCATAGGCGTTGACGGTAACAATCAAATATTGCCGCTGGCCATTGCATTTGTGGAGAGTGAGAATTATGAGAGCTGGCTGTGGTTTCTGAGACATGTGAGGGGTGGAGTTGTAGGCACCCGACCTGGTGTGTGCATAATCCATGATCGCCACGCCGGTATTATAAAGGCGATACGAAAACTTCAGGAAGACCCTGAGGAGACCTCTTTTTGGCCGGACATGAGAAACCGGTGGTGCAGTCGTCACTTAGGGGCAAACTTTTTCAAGCAATTCCCGAAACAATCTTTGATGAAGCTATTCAAGAGGCTGGCTAGGCAGAACCAGCAGAGAAAATTTGATGCTTTATGGGGGTTGTTGGATGAGCACACCAGGAAGAACGTCGACGAGAGGAGCAAGGGGCCGGTCACTCCTGGGGAGGCACAACCGCAATGCTTGCCAGCAATCGAGTGCTTCTCGCAGTGGATCGAGGGGGAACAATTGGAGAAGTGGTCGCTGTTGCACGACACGGATGGCGCAAGGTACGGAATAATGACAACTAACCTTGCCGAGGTGTACAATTGGGTTCTCAGGGGTCTCCGTTCTCAGCCCCTTGTCGCCATCGTGGAAGGTGTTCTTCACAGCACAATCCGCTACTTCAGGGAGAGGCACGCGAGTGCCGCGCTTCATGCGGCCAATCCCGGAGCCCAGTATTCGTCAAAAATTACTGCGTACATGGAGGCGAAGGCACAGAAGGGTCAATTGCACACAGTGCATGTCATGGGCAACAGGGAGCATCGTTTTGAGGTGGTACTCCGTGATAGAGCCGGATTTGGGACATCTCGTTCACTTGTTACTCACGATGTATGCCTTGGAGATCATGCAAACGAACCTAGCTGCACATGCAACAAGCTTAAGTTGTTACACAGGCCATGCTCTCATGTCCTCGCTGCATGCGGGACCGTGCGCATGGATCCTTCTAACTTCATGTCCGAGTACTTTTTCAAGGAGAGAATACTGCAAGCTTGGTGTGGGGAGCTCCGGGGGTTCAGGGCAGTGGGAAACTTCGCCACTTTGGACATTTCAGCGAGGACCTGGGTTCCGGATATTAACATGCTGAAGGGTGGGAAGGGTCGGCGACAGAGCCGACGTATTAGAAATGACATGGACGTAGCGTGAGCATCGGAAGAAACGTCGCCCGCCATCGTTCGGGGAATCTAAGATCTGGACGACCGCGTACTCATTGTGTCTGCATTTCGGCCACGCTGGTTGAGCACGCCGACTTGATATCAATCGGTACTGTGGACCGAACATATCCCTCCTTTCTAAGGGAATGTCGTCCTTCGGTGACCCAAATCCCACTGGCCCCTCGGCTTCCGACATGGTATGTTTCACCACGAAAGAGATGGTTCTTCTTTGTTCGATTTACAATGTCATGGGACCCCAACCGTGCTACTTATAGCAACACGGAGGGACATTTAATGCTACACTGGCCTCTGAAAAGCCTACATAGAGACATTTATTGCTACACTGGCCTCTGAAAAGCCTACATAGACTGGCCTCTGAAAAGCCTACATAGACTGGCCTCTGAAAAGCCTACATAGACTGGCCTCTAAAAAGCCTACATAGACTGGCCTCTGAAAAGCCTACATACACTGGCCTCTGAAAAGCCTACATAGACTGGCCTCTAAAAAGCCTATATAGACTGGCCTCTGAAAAGCCTACATACACTGGGCTCTGAAAAGCCTACATAGACTGGCCTCTGAAAAGCCTACATAGACTGGCCTCTGAAAAGCCTACATACACTGGCCTCTGAAAAGCCTACATACACTGGCCTCTGAAAAGCCTACATACACTGGCCTCTGAAAAGCCTACATAGACTGGCCTCTGAAAAGCCTACATACACTGGCCTCTGAAAAGCCTGAAAAAGCAAAAAGATTCATATGTACTCTCCATGGACTATGCCCACTCACCAGTTCACCTGCCTACATAAAGGCATCCCATGTATTACATACCACAACACAACCTCCTCCTCAAGCCATCACAATACTACTACACAACAATGTCTTCCTGGAGGTCCGACCCTTTTGGAGTGCCGGAGTGGCATGAGCGTCCGAAGTGCCATTGCGGTTTTAGGACGATGTTGTGCGTCTGGACGGATCCACTACCACGAGCCAACTACGGCCGTAGGTACTTCAAATGTCCAGACATGGATGACGACTTCGTGGTAACGACGACAACTAAATCCTTTGTTTCTCGTTATCGTTCTTCAACTTTATCCATGACATCTACCACGACACACATAGGCTTGCAAGTTCATCGAATGGGTGGATCGGGTGCCGCCGGCATGGCCACGGAACCCTCGCGAGGTGGAAAACAAAGGACAATACCTTGTCAAGATGGATCAGGCTCGCGAGGTGGAACGACAAATGCGGCATGAGCAAGAGCGTCGCGTGAGGGTGGACCAAATCCGTCTTAAAGGCAAGGAGGATGAGCTGCAAAGGAGGCGGGAGAAGTTAAGTCTGCGTGAAGCAGCCATCAAGCGTCAGGAGGAAGAGCTTCAAGCTCGTGAGGCAGCTCTCAAGACCAAGACTGACAGGAAGAAAGATGCAGCGGAGCCATCTTCAGGGCGCGACAAAAAGGGCAAACAACCACGCTACACCCAGTAGACAAAATGTAATATTCCCTAAGGCATGTTACGACTAGCGGTGGAGTTCTGAACATTACAAGTACAGAGTTCCACACATGCCACTGGTCACATCACTTATCACTTTATGTATCGACCGTTCTTCGGTCAATCGTGCCTAAAAAAAATTGACCAAATTTTTTTTTGCATCTACAACTTACATTGAACATAAACTTCTATTACAACTTTATCTGATTTTTACGCAGTTTATAACTAAAAAATTGACAAAACATACAAAAATCACGCGGATTGCAAACCCTTAAAACATACCAATGTATATATCAAACGTTCTACAGTCAATTGTACTTACAAAAAATTTCTCAAAATTTTAAATGCACCTACAACATACAATAAACATAAACTTTTATTACAACTATACCATATTTTTTTCCAGTTTAAAACTACAAAATTGATAAAACTCTAAAAATTCACGGGGACTGAGTAAAGTCGCCCATCCACTGGGCGACTGCAATTGAAGTCGCCCAACGGTTGGGCGACTGCAATAAAAGTCGCTCAACCGTACAGCGATTGCAGTAGTCGCCCAACGGTACACAGATTCCCTAAATGTCGCCTCCCGGTTGGGCGAAAAATAGCAGTCGCCCAATGGGGTGGCGACTGGAGATTATTTTTGTAAAAAATTTTGTCGCGGGTATATTTATGTATTTCCGAATAAAAAACGGATTATCCGTACAAAAAATTCCCTCGCAAAATGGGATGCTAGTTCGACTGTGCTGCACGCGAATGCCCTAGTTAGAAGGTGTTTCGTGCTAAAATATCAGGAGGGTTGCTAGATAAACTCACGGTTGGCTGTGGAAATTCCACATAGGATCGATGCTGGCACCCTGACACGGTGAATAATTCCTGATTTTTTTCTCTAAGAGCAACTCCAAGAGATTAGCCAAAAGAAGTATCTAAATTTAGTGATTTAGCTATTCTCTAAAATGGATCTCACCCAAAAAAACTAGACTACTCCAACAGGCTATCTAAACTAGAGGGCGCGCGGTGGGTCACGTACGCGCAGGAATGGGGCGCAGCGTGCGGAAAGGAAACGCCGACCGCACCAAGAGGGTGGATGGCGAGCGAGATAGGCTATCTAAAAATAGAGAGCGAATGAGGAGGGATGGAGAGCTACTAAATTTGGAGAGTCATTTACAGAGTCTATTGGAGATGTTTTTTCTCCAATAATAGCCAAATTTACCTTTAGAAAATGATTTAGCTCTACTCTTGGAGTTGCTCTAAGGTATTCAGAATCATCACTACAATAGTCATCAAATTCAAATCACACCAACTAGATTAAAAACAAAATAAAGCTACAGACAAGAATCAATAAAATCAATAACCAATTGCACCGTCATCGAGGGATCCGTGTATCTACTGACCGGCGACCGGTCTGACCAGTAAGCCGGTCTAATCGTAGATCTGGGGGCAGTCTGATAAGTCCCTTGATTTCAAACCTAAAAATCTCTTGGATCAAAAGTTCAAATTTCAAGAATTTGTTCAATTCTCATCCAAACACTTGTAAATTTTATATGAGACTTGTTTAAGGTAATAGAAACCTAAACAAATCTAGAATCACAAAGGTTCCTGAGCTCGAGTTTACTAAATTAAAGATAATCGAATCTCGTTCGGCATGAGATCTTCCAAATATATTCTTATATGTTCTAGCAAGGTAATTTAAACAAGAGATTAGGCTATAACTCCTACGAACCTGAAATCACAAATCTAGGTCAAGAACAAGCAAAACTAAGCAAGAACGCAAACAGAAACATAATTGAGACAATCTTTGATCTATTTTAGTGGAAGATGAGGTTTACATACTCATGAATGATTATAAGGTTCAGCCAAAGCACCACTTTTTTCTCTCAAGTTCTCTCACAACCATAAAAGAAGACAAGGTGGTAGAATAAAAACCTAGAATCCTTTGATCTACCACCTCCTCTCCTCCCCTCTTAATAATCAGCAACAACCCTAATGGATCCAACCCATTAAGCCTACCGAGAAAACCCACCAACCCCACCAACATGGGTTTTAGACACTTATGTATGCTTCTCAAAGCGTTTAGAAGACTCAACCCACTAACTCTTTAGCGATTGATCCACTTATCGATTCTAGCTCTCGCTGACCTAAACCATTTCTCATTTGTACCTTTCTACACCGTGGTTTGATCAAGGCACTAATCCAGTATTTGGCCAACTACCAAAATACCCTCGACGAAACTTTCGAGCACCTTCCCTTAACTCTGTCTTCACCTTCACCTCAAAACATCTCCATATGCTTTGATACACAACCCGTAGTGCCCAATGACTAGCCATAGCCATCACGTCTTCATGCATTTAGACTCCTCTGAACCATCTCTATGTACATCAGTCTCATCACTTGGCGTACCACATGTACTAAATTGCTTCTTCATGATTCTTGTCTTCTCTGTGCTTCCCGTTTGAGCCACATAGCCTCACCCGGACATACATGACCGCTCAGAACTCAGCTCCCTACTTGGTCTCAGTCCATTGTCGTTGATCGCTAACATTCTTTAAGCCACCTGCATATCTAAAAACCAAACAATCATCTTGTCAGGGAAAGATCCCCCGCGCTACCTTAGACCTATGACCACCCCGAAGTAATGACACCCGCTGAAGGACTTATCTTAAGCCAAGTCCTCAAGTCAACCCTGGGCTTCCCTGGGAACCCAACCCAGCCTTCCCCAGGGGTTCCCCATTGCATCACTAGGTCTCCCCCGGGCTTGGGGTGTCTGAATTCGTCACTTAGCCACCTGACTTACGGCCGTCGCCCGACCCGAGTGCTCGGCCACTGAACTTCACCGATCGATCGCCTGGACCGCGTCCGCTGCCTGACCCTAGCGTTCGACGCCCAAGACCGCCCGGGGAGTCCGTGCCTCACTCCTCCTGGGACTGCCTTGGGGGGCTCAGCCTCGTGCCACCCAGGGCGTCTAGGGACCCTCGCTTCGCTCCACCTGGGACGCCCGGGAGTTTATACTTTGCTCCGTCTGGGACCGCCTGGGAGCGTCCCTGCCCAATTCCCTGGAGGGCCCAAGACACCCACTGATCTGCAACGCCCGGGGCCCGGGGGGGTCCCGGGATGCCAAAGCTGTGACAGCAGGGATGCGTCGGCCGTAAGCCTTCTCCGCACTGGGAGGACAACGTACATGCTCCCATTCGGTCCATGCAAATCGAGGCATTCTTTTGAAGCAGGGGACGCGAGCGGGAGGGGCGTTGGCGGTGGGGTCGGGGCGATCGGGAGTGGGCAGCACTGAGTGGAGGTGGGATGAGGCATCCAGTTAAGGTTGTGTTTGGTTTAGGGACAAGGTGGGATGGGATAATCCCATTTTTTGGGATGATCCCATGTGTTTGGTTTAGTCCTGTCCCTGGTTTTGGGATGGGATGATCCCATTTTTTGTTTGGTTGGGGGGATGGAGTCATCCCTGTTTTTTGTTTGGTTGGAAGGATAAAGTGGGATGGAATGGTCCCATCCTTTGTTTGGATGGAAGGATGAAGGTGGGACATATGTGTATGATTACTCTCCTATCAAGCAAGGTGAGGTTACCTACTCCTCCTACCATACTTCCTATTATTGATATATTTGTACAAATAAGCCTAGTTACTCTCCTATTATTGTAGCATGACCATTTGTTCCCCCCACTACCTCATATGGGTCAACCATGGCCTACCAAAAAAATGAATTTTAGCAACCAATATCTCCATACAACTTAATTTCAGTAACAAATGTGTCCATACAAATGAATTTCAACACATTATATGTCCATACAACTTAATTCCAGCAACAAACATGTCCATACAAATGAATTTCAGTACATAATATGTCCATACACACTTAATTCCAGCAACATACAAATACATAGAAGTAGTACATATTAATTGGCATAATGGTTTTGACGGTCTACCCACAAGGTTACATAATTTAAATGTGAAAAGGTAGGGATGAACCTCACACCTTAAAATAAGGATCCCACCGGGGGTTTCCTGCTATTTTGGCTGGAGTTTGCAATGACGGGGGCCTAATTAGCTCCACTCGTAGCTCACCAATTGCACGAAGTACCTTGTTGAAATAGCGGCTTACTGTTTCTCCTGACCTATCATAATTAGTGCCAACTAACCTATTCCTAAGGTTGTGCCCCACTGTATTTAGAAACATAGCAACTTGTTGCTCAACACACATATGAATGGTATCTTGAAGCAACCCACGATCCCTAAAAAGGTTACAAAACCGAAAGAAACATGCTCTATTAAGTCTAAGCATGTTCACACAAGTTGTATCATCTCTCCAAATTTTTGTGTTTAGGTATCTCTTTCCTCAATTGGCCCATAAGTAATACCGACTCTACTAGCACGTCTTTTTCTTTTTCTAGAATCAATAATCATGGCCACCATCGACAAGAACATATACGCAGCAGCAGAACAAATTAGAACCTTGGTTTTCTGATCCATCTACAATACAACATTCAAAGCAAGAAACATTTTGCTGATTCTTTGAGCCTAAACAAACATGTCTGAAGCACAAATAACATCATCAATTTCATATGTGGGAAGAATTTACGAACAAAAATCATATCCATGGAGCTAGGGTTTCCTTACCTTGGGCAAACCACAGATCAGATGACAATTGCTGGGATTTGAGAACTGACTTTTTCTTGTCAATGTCTGGGATGTCACTCCTCTCAGCCTTCTCAACAATGACCTATATCAGATGACAATTGCTTCGAATGAACAACAAGATGAACAACAAACTACATGAACAAGCTATCTGACCTATATCAGATGGCAAGCTACATGAACAACAAGAACAGAATTATGCTCGAAGAAGAACATTAGCATAGTTCTAAATTTACTTTTTTATTTCTTCGGTACAGAGATTGTCATGGCCCTTCTTAAACCTATCGCATTATCAACCCCTTGCTACAAACAAAAAAAAGGCTTCTGCACAACCAGACAACCCTGCCATCCCGAGTAATAGAGGCTCTGCCTCAAAGCTCCCATGGAAAACTGCATGATTGATTGCCCGCAAAGGGGCGGCGCTGGCCGCACAACACGATCCCACAGATTGATACGGATGGAGGGCAAAATATAAGATGGGCGTGTCACGAACCACGGAGATGGCGAAACCTAACCTGGGGAACGAGGGTGACCAGAGCAGTCACAACGCCGCCGACCAGAGCAGCCACGCCGCCTACCTCGCCTCCACGCGCCGTGCCCGTGCAGCTCCGCGCCGCCCGCTGCCTCGAAGACCTGCCGCGCCTCCCGCCGCGAAGGCCCGCCGCGCCGCCGCCTCGAACAGCCGAGCGCCGCCCGCCAGATCCGCCGCGCCGCCTGCTTGGAAGAGCCGCAGCGCCGTCGGCCAGAGCAGCCGCGCCGCCTAGCTCGCCTCCACGCACCGCGCCTGTGCAGCTCTGCCGCCGCAGCCCTCAGATGGAAACCCTCGCGGGAGATTTTTTCGGTGTGGGTAGGTTCTCAAGGACGCGCGCGGCACGGTGATTTTTTTCGGTGGGGGTGAGAGGAATGGCTCGCGCGCGTGAATTTTTCGGTGGGGGTGAGAGGAATGCTCGCGCGAGTGATTTTTTTCGGTGGGATGCCTCTGTCCCGTGAAAAAAAAGATTGCTCTGTCCTAGATCTACAAGGAATATTTTAAGTAGAATGTCCTTGACTCTATTTGTCTCTCATCCAAACACCTACAAAAATAGGTCCATCCCATCCCATCCCATCTAGTCCTTGCAACCAAACACAACCTAAGGGTATTTGAAGAACCCATGTCATGGTGCACCAGACCTACCCAGCCGAGAGGAGACATGGGGAGAAGCTACCAAGGCACGGTTTGCGGAATAGTACCCGCTCTAGTCCATGGCACAGTGGCCATCTCGATCCATGGCGTTGCATGGACTCAATCTGTGGGACATCATTCGACTTATGAACAGTAATCCAGGGTGACCTCGAGTAATGGTGCTCCTCGAGATGCAAGCCAAAGAACATTCGCCCAGGCAACCCAATGACGGCGAGTCTAGGGTCACCACCAGGGGCAACGAACGGCGGACCACCACTACTACACGCCATGCCACTTGCAATCTTGCCGCCTCCGGAGGGTGCCGTACCTGGTGATCAGTGTTGACCATGGTATGGTGTTCTTCCTGGGAATTCGGTCGAATAGTCGCCACGCTTGGCGCAAGCCTCTGCTGCACACACGCAAGTTAATGAGCACATTGCAAAGCCACACATTAGTATGGAAGCCTGGGAGCACGAAGGGCTCGATGCCTGAGCCAACATTGCACACATCGAGGTGCGCGCAGGACGAAAGCCCACCGGTGAGCGTCATGACATCTAGTCTCGCCCCACCATCATCGCGCCCAAGCATGCGGAGGTAGAGCTCGAGGTCGTCCACGGCTAGGCCGTCCCGCATCTGGGCTAGGAGCAGGACATTCCATGGAGCACGCATTGGGGTGCAAACGGGTCGGGTTAATCCCGACCGATCCGGCATCGAATCCGATTTGTACCGAATCTGATTGGTATCGAATCCGGAGAAAAATATGGGTTAGGATATGGTAACAACAATATCCGTCCGAATCCGATACGTCTTCAAGTTTGATTTCAGCTTAGTGCTACTATTTGACGTTTCATTTTCTTTTGCAATGGTAAAATAAAATCTTCCACATTAGCTATTAAGTAGTAACATCAAGTTCTTGACAGTACGTCCTCCTACTCCATTTGCTGTACTGCATGCATTCCTTACAAATGGGTTAATCCCGACCGATCCGGCACCGAATCCGATTGGTACCGAATCCGGAGAAAAAATATTGGTTAGGATATGGTAACAACAATATCCGTCCGAATCCAACCCATTTGCACCCCTAAGAACGCATGTCTTCAAAAACCTACAGGGCAAGGGCAGTGCCACCGCGCGCGTACATTGCCTCTGATCTTCATGTGAAGCAGCCACCTCATACGGCACCCATCCTACCACGACGTAGCACACGTCTGAAAGGTGAACATCCTCTGACATCACCAATGCCTGGACCTATGTTACCAATGATGCAACAACCATCTTTCTCGACGAGCGTCCCCGGCCGCGTGGCACCGACACAATGGTGGGGAAAGCAGGTGCGTCACCCCCACAACTGCGAGACCTGTCACCGTGACCAGCTCGACCCATTCCGCTTCTGCTCCCTTGGATGCAAGTTGGTGGCCACCAAGACGAATGGGCATGAAGCCATCTCGGAGGGCGGTATTGAAGGTGAGGCTAATGGCGGTGAGGAAGCTGGCAGGAGCGAGAACACGGTAGCAGGGTACCACGGTGCACGGCCCCAGGGTTGGTCGTAGAAGGGGATCCCTCACCATACGCTGTTTGGTTCATAAGCGAGCAATGCAACACCAGCACAACCAGCTGCTGGAGTAGAGTTGATAGTGTTTTCGCGACTAGGGGCTCCCCCTAATTCAATGGATATGCCTCGGCAACCCCTAAACCACCTCGATGGCTCAACCTTGGCGTGATTCGACTCGGCCTCGATGGCTTTGCCTCGGTCGAGTTTCGCTTCACCTTACGGCGTCTCATCCCAGGGGCATCGCTCCCCTCCACCCCGGGCCACCCCGGGGACGTCAGTTCCCTTTGTCCTAGGCCACCCCAAGGGCGCTGCTCTGCCCTAGGCCACCCCGAGGGCGCCGACCTCCCTCCACCCTAGGCCACCCTGGGGTGCCATCCCCAAAATTTGCATCCCCTCAATGATGTTTCCTTGATTAGGGGCTCCCCCTAGTTTGATGGATTCAACTCGGTGAGCTTCAACACGCCTCGATGGCTGCACTTCGGCATGGTTCGGCTCAGCCTCGATGGCTTTGCCTCGGCTGGGCTTCGCTTTGCCTCGACAGTGCCTCCTCGACTAGGGGCTCCCCTTAGCTCGATGGATTCACCTCGGTGAGCTTCAACACGCCTTGATGGCCTGGCCTCGATATGGTTCACTTTAGCCTTGATGACTTTTGCCTCAACCTAACATCGCTTCGCCTCGATTGCGTCTCGACTAGGGGCTCCCTATCACTTCCGGAGCTTAGCCATCAGGGACACCCCCAGCCTCCGAACGCTCAAACCACTGGCCAAACATCGCATTCATCTCAATGGCATCTCCTCGACTAGGGCCTCCCCTAGATCGATGAGTTCTCATCAGCGAGCCCCAACGCGCCTTGATGGCCCAACCTCTGCGTGGTTCACTCCGCCATTGATGGCTTTGACCTCGACCGAATTTCGCTCTGCCTCGATGATGTCTCCTCAACTAGGGGCTCCCCCTAGTATGACGGACTCACCTCGGCGAGCTCTAGCACACCTCGATGGCTTGACCTCAGCGTGCATACAATCACCCTCCAGGGTCGACTCTTCATCGACTAACACTCACCCTTCAACGGTGTCCCATCCAAGTTGGGGACCTCATTCTCAAGAAGAAGGCCAACCCGGACCTCAACGGGAAGTTGAGCTCCAAGTGAGAGGGACCGTACAAAGTCATACGTGCCATAATCACTCGATAGAATTGAGCTCAAGCATAGCTGGAACGTGGATAATCTTCATAAGTATTATATATAGCTACTGAGCCAGGTATATCACTCTCATTACATCTTTTTGCATCGAGCCTAATATGATGCCCCTCGCCCTAAAATACATATGCCCTTGCCATGCTCTTGTGGAATATTTTGTGGTCTTAGGTTACATTCCAAGAATCCAAGTTGAGTTAGTGATTTCCTCCCGGGCTCAAGTTGGCAATTTTCCTCTAGGCAAAGTTGGCGATCACCCTCCCCTTTAGGGTTGAGCTAATTCTCCCCTCCAGGGTCAAGCTAGTCCTCTCCTTCGGAGTCGAGTGAGTCTCCCCTCCGGGGTTGAGCTAATTCTCCCTGTCGGGGTCAAGCTAGTCCTCCCCTCCGAGGTCGAGTGAGTCTCCCCTCCGAGGTTGATCTAATTCTCTCCTCCAAGGTCAAGTCTCCCCTCCGGGGTCGAGCTAAATCTTGGCGCCAAGTGTTTTCTGATGGGGGATGCCCCAAGCGAAGTGTCGCTCGTGAACTTCATTTCGAGCGCCAAGTGTTTTTCGATGGGAGATGGCAACATTCTCGCCTCCTCCCCCCAAACAGAAGGCTGCTACTACTCGCGCACCAGCTGCTGCGGTGTGGGAGCCTCTTTACTAAGCCCACGAGTGAGAGTATAACATGTGGGTCCGAGAAAGGGTGGGGTTGGGATGTCGGTGATTGAGTGTGTCACTGAATTGTTGTAAGATCGAGTTGAGATGGCCTATTTTATGGTCACTAGTCTAGTACCATAATTTGAAGGAAGAGCTTGTGCCGCTGTTGTGTATTATCAGTTTCTCACAAAATGTTCCTTTTTATATGTCCATGTTATCTGCCTATATTATCCGTTTATGATCCGAAACCATTATGTATCTGTCCTAACGACACCGAATTCAAAACTCCAAATTTGTATTCGTATCTGGTCTTACCGTATCCGACTCTAAATCCAAGAAAAATATAGATTAGGATACGGTATAAGTAATATACGTCCGAATCCGACTCGATTGCACCCGTACTTCTAAATCACCCACAACATTTCGCCCTTCTCCCCCAAAAGGGTAATTTAGTAAATAACCAAATATAACGCTGGGCTAAAGTCAAGTTGGTAATTTTCTTACATCTTCCCAGGTACAAACACTAGCGCGCGCATTGTGCGGCCAGTTAACTAGTTGTATAACAAAATACAATTATATTTTTAATCATAAGCATTATAGTTGTATAGTAAATATAACTCTATTTTCATAAATAAATAAATATATGTATTTTTAAGGTGCTATGGAAGTGCAACCTTAATCAGCACTTCTATTTTGCATGCCTCTCTAGTGTCTGGCGGGCCCTACCCGGTAACCAACAAGAACATCTTTCTTTTTTTTTTTTTTTGAAAATTGCTATACAACGAACGAACTAGTGAAAATTTTCTTTTTCTAGCATTACCGAGTTGGAAGTTGGAAATTTTGAGTTAAACGTTAGAATGTTCAACTTAAAAGTTTTAAAATTCGCCTTGAAAGTTCAAAATTTTGAGTTGAAAGTTTCACCTATTATGAAATGTGAATGCTCAAAATTACTACGTTTGGAAGTTAGAAATTTTGGTGTTGAAAGTTTTAAAAATCGTGCTGAACGTCCAAATTTGTGGGCTGAAAGTTCCATTGGTTAGAAAGTATTTACTGGTTAAGCGGTGAACGTCCATTGCATACGGGAGAAACAGACATGACCTGACAGCCCGGCTTACCAACGAGTTCAGTGAACAAACAGCATTTGGCAAGGCATGGGCTCCTAACTTATTGGTTGAGTTGGGCCAAACTGGGCTACATTTTTAAAAATTCTCCTATTCTTTCATAGCGACGCTCTCGATTCATTTCTTAGTTTCTTTGTAGTGGATTGAAATTGCTCGTATCACCACTGACTATAGTTTTTCATTTGGCCCGAGCACTACGGGCCGGCCCAAGCACGACCCGTGAAAGCACGGCCCAGGAACGGCCCAGCCCGCAGCTCTCCGTGCCCGTGCCTGGCACGACCCGGCCATAGTGCCGTGCTGGGCCGCCATTTCAGCCCACAGTTCCGGCCCAGGCACGGCACGGCTAAACAGGCCGGCCCGGCTGCGGCACGATGCCCCCTTCCCGACCGTTGGATGCCCCCCTCCCCTCCATCGAGCCGTTAATTTTGCCCGTTGGGGGGGGCTCATATAAAAGGCGCCGCGGCCGCTGCTGCTCTCCCAATCCCTAACCCTAATTCATTTCTCTCCCTCCCCGCCGCGGCTCGTCTCTGGCTCTCCCTCTCGTCTCTCTTGTCTCCGCTCCTTCTTCTCCCCTTCCGGTGGCGTACTGAGCCACCGGTGGCCGGCACTGGCACACCGCACACGGCACGGCATAGAGCACCCCTCTTCTTGATCCCGCATCGTCGATGTAGCCTCGTCCTCTCTCTGTCATCCTCGTCGTCTTCTCTGTCGACCTCACCAGTACCGGATGCCGGCGATTCTGGTGCTCCGGATTCGAATCCGTTGAGGTACCAGGGTCGTCGACGTCGCCGGCGATTCTGGTGCTCCGGCTGCCAAGGTAAAGGTAACCCTAACCCTAACCCTAACTTGCTAACCTAAGTCCCTAACCCTAGATCTGACTGTTTCCCGCCGTGTTTTTGTGTAGCCGTCGAGGAACCGGGACGCCGGCGAGGGACGATGCCGGGCTCCGGAGACGAAACTGTTGAGGTCGACGGCAACGAAGAGAGGCGGCTATGCGGGCTGGCCGGAGATGACGATGAGGAGGACCTGCGTGAGGACGCCGAGGAGCTGTTCGGCCGTAGCGCTCAGGCTCCCATCGACCTCGCCGGGGATCAAGAAGGCGAGGTAGCAAACGAAGAGGAAGCGGACGAGAATAGCGCCAAGCGCTCTCGTCCCTCTACCTCAGCAGTGTGGCTGGATTTCAAGAAGCTCTTCAAAACGGTGAATGGTAAGAAAGTCAGGTATGGCGCTAAGTGCATCCATTGCTCCAAGCAGTACTCTGGCCTCTCATCCGGTGGCACTGGTCATCTCATCCGCCATAGGGATAAATGCCCTAGGAGGCGTGAGAAAACTCGCATGTCTCAGTCTCAGATCTCTTTTAATCCTGATGGTAGTATGCGTAATTGGGAGTACTGTCCTATGGTTGCTCGTACTCAACTTGTTCGATTGCTTGCTAGGCTTGATGTGTCTATTTCGGTGGGTGAATCTGATGCCTTTGAAGAGTACATTAGAACTGCTCATAACCCTAAATTTGTTCCTGTTTCTAGGCAAACTACCACTAGAGACATTGAGAAATATTTCACTGAGTGCAAGGCTAAGCTTGTTGAGATTGCTAGTTCTGCTGCTGTTAATTGTGTGTGTTTGACATCTGATATTTGGTCTGGTAATGCAAAACAGGATTACCTTAGTGTGGTTGCCCACTACATAAACACTGAGTGGCAACTAGAGAAAAGAGTGCTTGGTCTTAGGCTCATTGATGTGTCCCACAATGGCCAAAATATTGCTGACCGTATTGCATCTGTGCTTGAAGATTATGGTTTGTCTGAAAAAGTTTTTGCTGTTACTTTAGACAATGCATCATCTAATGTTTCTGCTATGAGAAGACTTAGACCTGTCCTGTCTAAATATCTTGGTATTGAAGATAATGATAATGATGAAACAACTAATGAATCATCTAGGGCAGCTAATTCTATGTTCTTGCATCAGAGGTGTGCATGTCATATCATTAATCTGATAGTTAAGGAGGCCTTAACTTCTCTGAAGCCTTTGATTGAAACGTTTAGAATTGCAATATCTTTCTTGAACTCATCTAACCAGAGAGTTGCTGCATATAAAAGCTATTGCATTGCCACTGGTATTAAGAATAGATGCTTTCAGCTTGACATGGAAGTTAGGTGGAATTCTACATATTTAATGCTTAAGCACTTGTTTCCTCACAAGGTTCCATTCACTACTTTCATCCATGCTCAGTATCCTAGAACTGAAGGTGGTCAATTGTTTTTAACTGATGAACATTGGGTTATGGGTGAAAAAGTGCTTAAGTTTCTTGAACTGTTTTATGATGCTACAATTGCTTTGTCTGGTGTGTACTATCCTACATCTCCACTTATGATTCATTATCTGGTTAAGATAGCTATACACCTAAAGAACTATGCTAATGACTGTCACATAAGACCTGTGGTTCAACCTATGATAGACAAATACAATAAATACTGGAGGGACATACCTTTGCTTTATTCTTTTGCATTCATCCTGGACCCTAGAGCTAAAATGAAAGGTTTCAATAGAGTGCTTAGGAGGTTGGGTTCCCTGACTGGTACAGATTATACTACCTACCAGCTTGGCACTAGAGCTAGACTTACTGATGTTTATAACAAGTATGAGGACAAATATGGCAGTGTTAGGTTGAGGAGGACTGCCCCTCCTAACCTATCTGGTAAGAAAAGGTCTGCCTGAGATGAAATTTATGATGATGATGATGGTGCTGGTAGCTCTGCAGGTGGTATGCATCCTCTAGCTGCTACTTTGAGTATGTCTAGAGATACCTCTGCAACTGCCCTGCTGCAGGCTGCAGCTTCTTCAGCTTCTAATGCTTCTGAACTTATTTCTTACTTGGACTGTGACACTGTGAACCAGTTAGATGATGATTTTAACATCCTTAACTGGTGGCATCAGCACAAACTCACTTATCCAGTGCTGTCCATCATGGCTAAAGATATTTTGACTGTCCCTGTTTCTACCATATCTTCAGAATCCACTTTTAGTATGACTGGCAGGATCATCGAGGAGCGGCGGAGGAGGCTGAGGCCTGAAATGGTGGAGATGCTTACTTGCATCAAAGACTGGGAGGATGCAGAAGCAAGGATGCAACACATGGTGGAGGACAAGGAGCTGGAAGAAGCATTTGAGGATCTTGATTTATCTACTTGATCATCATTTATGTAATGGACATGGACTGTAATATTGTGTACTGGACAGTGGACTTAGAACTTCTATGGAGCTGGGTTGTACTCTTTTTTCTTGTCTAGGGTTTCTCACAAGGGTGAGTTTTACCTAGACAGGTTTTTAATGAGGCAGCCATTGCACTAAAGCTCCCAGTAATCTAGTTTTGTTATCTCTTCCTGTGTTTCTGTGATTTGTGACTGTGTTCCTGTGTTTCTGTGAACTGCATTGATCTGTTCTGAGCTGATAGAGGTGTGGGGCAAAATAGTGCCAGGGCCGGCACGGGCACTGCAGTGCCGTCGTGCCCAGTGGCACGGCATGGCACGCATAAGGGGCTATAGTGCCGTGCCTGGGCCTGTACTTGGGCACGGCGGCACTAACAGGCACGGCACGGTATGTAAGCCGTGCCTGGCCGTGCTGTGCCTGGCCGGGCCGTGCCTGGCCGTGCCCGTGCCAGTGCCGTGCCGGGCGGCCCAGTTGGCCAACTATACCACTGACGCGTCCATCTGACGGCATTAAAGCCAACTATTAACTCGATGATAAACATGCTAAATGCTTAAGCCCTTTCTTTTCAGAAATAAAGACTAACTCAAAGCTCGGGTTCTTAATCTTATTAATCTCAACCCGCTGCAGAATCTATCTGAAATTGTCGGTTTTGTTCATAGCATAATTATTCAGCATGAACAGAAGGTTGTGAACCTGTGAATAACGAAAGAAATTTTCTCATAGATTCCTAAATACAATAGTAGTAGAATCGGCAATATAAACATCTGCTGTTGCCACTAGAAATGGGCGGTGATAGTAGCTGCACCACCACCACGCTTCCGACAACTCTGAACAAATTCGCAGCTCTGCTCTCCCGGGCGCCGCACCATGGAGGTCTCTGGTGCAAGTTTTTCTGCGTCTTTCAGCCACCGCGGGGCGAACCGAGTAACTTCTGAACTGAAATTGTCGTACAGAATTGCCATCCTAAAATGTATGTATCCTCACTTGGATATGCTCAGAGATATCGTCGCGATTAGGACGCACACGAGCGCCAGCGCCGCCCTGCCCTTCGTAGTCGTCGGGGCGGCGCCGAGGTCGCCGTAATCCGGAGGCGAATTTGATCCGTAGCCAGGAGGGGAAATCGACCCGTAGTCAGGAGGGGAAATTGACCCGTAGTCAGGAGGGGTCATTGATCCATAGACCGGAGTTCCGGTGTCCGGCGTGGTGGGCGTAGGGGTCATCGGGGTGGTCGGCGTCGGAGTGGCCGGTGCTGGCGGGGGCATCATGTTCTGGCCCTGAGCGCCACCGCTGCAATTCACGTCAGAACAAAATTTTCAGCCCTTCTTACAAGTAAGTAACAGTTCTTTCAAGATTTTGTTTGGATTGATACGAACTTACCTTGACGCTGGATACTGGCACGACCCTGAACCTGCAGGATTGGGAATAATTCGCATGAGAACGAGATACTTTGGCAAGGATCGCTACTGATTAAAGCAAAGGTAGGTCGTCAAGAAATGTATCATCGATCATTTCTGCGTGTCTTGGAGACATTGAGCTTACTCGGATCGGTGTTGGTGATGGTGGCCGTGCCGCCGAAGTCGCAGCTAGTGGGGAGGGGGTTCTTCTGGTAGTAGCTGTTGAAGGCGTAGGACGCATGGTCGTGGACGGTGTCCGGGTTGAAGCAGCTCCCGCCGGGCTGGATCGCCGAGCAGTCCGCGCCGTAGCCGCAGGCGTAGTCCAGCGCGACCTGCAGGGCGGTTGGGCTCGCGCTCTGGCTCGCCACGCACCACGTCCCGCCACCGCCGCCGCCGCCGCCGCCAACGTTTGGGGCCGCCAACGACGGGCCCATCGGCGTCGACAGCGGCATTGAGCTCAGGCAGGTGGAGGTGGACGTGGGCGTGGTGACCGTGGGGTTCGAGGGCTTCGCCACCGAGACGGTGGTCAGGACCCTGTGCGGGTTCGTTCCACGGGTCCGGTGATCGGAGAGTTGGTTGGATGCATCCGCTGCCTCTGCTCTGTGCTGCTCTGCTCCTGTCGGGATCAGACGAAACGTGCAATTTATCTTGTAGCATCTACCAAGTTTTGTGCTTGTTTAAATACCAAAACACGCTAAATCTATTTTGCTAGAACTAGGTGGTTTTACACTTCAAGTACACATCAATGCAAAACATCATCACACTCCTATAGGATCATGCTTCACGCACAGCATTGCATTGCAGAAAGCAGAGAACGAACAAGAGCATGCATGACACAGTTCGAACGACTCACCACCACAGAAGGCGACGAGGACAACAACAAGGAAGCCACGGCAGTTCGATGGCCTGAAACCCATGTCTCCCTCCTCCTTCCAAACAAGGCAGGGATAGATACCTGACGATCGAACAAGTGTAAAGTAGGGCCCCGCGGCCAGCTCGAATATATACATGACGCGGCCGCGCCGAATCACGGGTTTCTTCCTCGACAGGGGAGGGAGGGAGGGAGGGACAGAGAGAGAGAGAGAGAGAAGGAATAAGAGGAAACTTGGGAGGGGAGGCTGGGAGCTGTCCTTCGACCACGCGCGGGCAAAGCAAAAGGCTTCGATCGATCAGGGTGGGAGATCTAGCGGAGGAGGGAAAGCTGCACGAGGAGGAGTACTTTGGAGGTGAAAGAAAAGAACTCGTCGAAGCCCATGGTGCCGATGGGCGCATCGGGATTGCGGCGAATATACGGCTCTATGCGCAGGGTTTGCACGAGGTTCACGTATGCTAATGGAGCTTGTCAGAGTATAGATAACAAAATGGTTCATCTGAAGCCTCAGCACCTTAGCGATGCGACTGTTTTTTATTTTTTTTTTGATGATGCAGTCATGATTATGGTCGAAATTAAAATGTGAGGAAATGGTAACAAAAAAAAGAGATACAGGGCTGCTCCTTTGATTTTCATAAACCTAATATGAACTTTACTTTTGTTAATTGCGGCCTGTTAAGTTGCTACTTTTGTTGACCGTCATCATTTTTTTCCAAAGCTAAATGTGCAGCATGGGTAAAGCGGATTACGCCCCACTTTTCTTTTGAGATGTTAACCAATCACCTGCTGCACACCAGAAAAGGTAGATAAGACTAAGGGAAATCAACAAAGTTGGACAGTCCAGAATCAAAGATATCAAAGTTAGAATTCAATAGAAAAAACTTTCGAGTCTGAAACTAGTCTACCATGAAGTTGAGCCATGAACCATAGTTACGAAACAATTTTATCTACACACAGTAAGAAACTATGACGCTGAATGCCGCTTCACATCGCAAAAACCAGATTGGGCAGGTGTTTTGTGAGCTTGACTCGGTGCAAACGATGGTGGACTAGGTATATCTAGTCTAGGCAGGGAATCTGCTCAGCCATTCGTCAGTTTGGAATGTTCTATGAGCTTTTGGGTATTTGAGTCGATGTTAAGAAAGTAGTATGGCTCAAATTGGTGCGGTTTCCTGAATTGATGTTAAGATTCCCGTGGATTTGGGCTGTCAAGGTTCCTGATCCAAAGCGTACTCAATTCCTGATCCAAAGCGTACTCAAATCAACGTTTTCTTTTTACGGTATGGAACTTTTTGGAGGCCCGAAACGTTTTAAAACATTAGACAGGGAAGCCCTAAAACCCCGAAAAAAGTGGTATCTTTGACAGAGATTTATCATCTAAACTACCTCACTCAAATGCACAGTAACTTCACGATAGACCAGCAGAATCTCTCTTGAAGTTCATTACCTCTCTTCAATGCTTTCGGGGAGAGAATTGCTGTAGATTGGACCCATATGATTTAATCTAGAGATTTGCTATTGCTAGAGCCCGGAAGTCCGATTCGAATGCTAGCTCCGCACAGTCGGTTGCAACATTTATAACCATGTATGCAATAATGTTCGGCCATATACGTAAGAAAAAATTGATAAAAATTTCAATGATACATATATGAAATCAAACTGTTATATACATGAAATCAAAATGTTACATACATAAAATCAAAATATTGCATATATGAAATAAAAAATGTTGCAAACATGAAATTAAAATATTGTAACAAAAAAAACACCTACCTACATGGAAGGCGGCGGCGGGAAGGTGGCGTGCGCGGTGTGTATCCGGCACCAGAAGGAGAAGGCAGCAGAGTTTGTGCAGCATCGATCCCAGGTGGCAGTCGCAGCCGTGAAGGCGCTCCCCGCATGGGATTCGGGGCCGACGGCGGGGTAGGGTGGTGGGGGGCAGGAGCTCGAATCAGGGTGTTGTGGCAGGTGGTGTAGAGTAGGCGGAGCCGAGGAGGCGGGAGGCGGCGAGGGTGGCTGGTACATAAGATGGAAATTTTATCTTTCAAGGCATATTCCAGTTTTTATATCTCTTTCAAAGGCATGCATCTTTGGAAAACAATATTTTTTATGCAAAACAAAGTCTTCAAGCTAAAGCAAAGAAGCTTAATTCCATTTATGATGTATTTTTTTGTTATATTATAATAGGATTTTAGACTTCTAGTGTGTTAGATTATTAATTAATTGTAATTTAATTCGGGGCATGATCCAATCCTGAATCTGCCACTAGGTCCAGGTGAATGGCTTGCGCGTGAGGCGTCTGCCCATAGCAATTCCCTTTAATCTAAGCTACGATAGCTTCATAATGCTACCGAGTACCGGTCTATTGAAGCGATCATCCTTGTTGCTTTGTCACGTTTCTCCTACGTTGATGTCTAGAGCTACCATCCACAGTAGTGCATTAGAGAAGCCCTACGAGTCAAAAGATCGAGTTGTGCAATGTTGTGTTCCAAATAGAATCGATGTTATTTCTATAGTTCAATTTTTCCTATAAAAGGAGCGAAAAGATGGCTGAGATATCGTAAATAAAATGGATATATATCATGAAAATCATCATACTTTTTTAAAACTAGAAAACCATCTTAGTTTGAGCTACTGATCAACACAAAAAAAACCCAATAGCTATTTATAATGAATTGTCACGGCCACCTCATTATATACATCCCCATCCTTGCCAATAAGTAGTGTAAAAATGACAATTCATTATAAATAAGATTATGGAGATACTACCTTCTGTCACTTTTCATCGGTCGGATTGAGATCGAACAGCCTAGAAACGATGCATGTATAATTACATGACCTATGTCACATAGACCATTGGTCTCAATTCGACCGGTGGGAGGCTGGGAGCGAACCCTTACCCCCCCTGTTGCGTCTCCGCTCCTTCCATCCCCGTCGCTCCTCCACAAGGCGACTTCCAGTCCGGCGACCCCCCTTGGTCTGGCGCTGCCTCCACCCCTCACTGCCCCTCGCCACAGGCCCCTGACACCAGCCACCAGCACCCATCCGTCCGCCGCTCTTCCTTCTTCTTCCTCTCACTCCAGATCTCATCGACGACCCTTAGGTTCGTAAGATGCAGAGATTACTAGGAAAGGGCGTTGTCGAATTAGCTTGAATTGCAAATCTTGGATGACGAACTGGAAATCTGGAACTTTTTAACCAGATGCCTAGAAACTGCTCCTAGGGAACCGCTGCTTTAGCTTTATTGGGTTCGTTGGTGGTTGCCCCATCTGATTCGATGCAATGCAGTGATCCCTTGGACGGCAGATGGATTCAAGGTCCTAGCGACCACAAAAAAAGGCTTCATTTTTAATTAGGTCACTGAAACTTGCAGCAGTTAATCCCCGGGTTTATGCATGCATTGCTAATGTAGCATTCCACTCCATGTCTTTGCAAGGTGGTAGTGGTACTAATTAGCAAATGCAAATCTTAACTAGTCAGGATGGGAGGGTATATTACAGTTTCAACAGTATAATGAGTGAAATCAGACAAATATTGCTTTTACTCATGAGGGCTTGATCTGAACTCTATAACCAGACTTTCTAATATTTGTGTGTGATGTGGATGTGGTGCGATGATGATAAGTATGCTAAAGCGTTATATGTATCTACTCTGAACTTAACTTGGGATTTTTGTGGCCACAGTTTCAACGGAGGAACCAGATCTACAAGGAGGAGCGGCAAATAAGAGCAGCTGCTCGCAGGGCAAAGGAGGAGGCTGAGGGGAACAATAGTGCAGCTCACCATTAGCTTACCGCCGTTGCCTTTCTTCAAGACGAAATCAAAAGTTTTTCAGGGAAGAGGGAAATTTGTGTTCAAGTGTCAGATGGATCCCCTTGTTAATTTTGTTGTCTCATTCTGCGGATTTGATTATGCTAAGAGCATGGCAATAATTCTACCTTCCATGTTGGATATTGTTTTGGATACCAATTTCAATTATTACTGTCTTACTATAAGATTTTCTTATTGTACTTTCATGAGCTCTTCTGAACTAAACAACTGGGGAACCTGCTATGGCGATCAATTACACTTGTGGTTATTGAGATGACATTGCCCTGCTTGATAACCATCACCTGACCAGTTACCCTGTAGTTCGACTGGAATTGGAATCAATGAAGGTTCAGAATGTTATGTTCATGATGATGCTCCGATGAAGCTCCATTATTTTACTGGCAGTCATTACGAAGGCAGCATGCACTTCTTTCACTGGAAACGTGAGAAACCTTGATGTTCCTTTGAGGAAACATGGATGAAGCTGTGCTATGCTGACCGATTGTATATCGTTCTCAGCATTGCAGCAGCTGTCTGGAAAATCATACATGATTACTTCTAATGTAATGTTGTTTCTCCCAGTATACTTGCTTTACAAAGCATTGTACATTTGCAGACTTGCAGTAGGAGCTTAGCTCATAGCTAGACAAACTGATGAGAAGACGATACGTGAAGGTGGATAACTTATTATATATGACATGAAAAATATAGTATTCTAGAACTGTTGTCGGGTTATACAACCAAAAGTCAATAACTCATGAAATTTCATTGAATAACCGTAACTACTTAATGTCATCCCTTCGTTCTACAAGATAGGCCATCTAAGATCTTGAGACAAATATATGTTACTCCGTTAAATAGTGGGACGTTACAACAACTTCACTGATGAAGTTACAACATATTTGGCATAACAAGATTGGTGGAGATACTATCTTCTGTCACCATCTTTCTTTGAAAGTAAGCGTAAGTTAGCAGTTTGCCACCGCCATTCATTTATTGGGACCTAAACTAAACATGAATATTGGATATTTAGTAAAAGGATACTAGCAAGGTAAAAGTGGAACACAATTTGAACTTATATGGTCATTGCTATGATGAAATCCTTACAGCCGAAAATCCACCAGTCACCGGGCTTCTGAATATCCTTTGTGTCTGAATAGCCTGAAATGCTGCAGTAAGCTCACAAGCGGAAAATTGTGTTCCTGGTGTAACATGTGCAGGTATCTGAAAGATAATAATAAGGTGTAGCACTCCATATTTGCACCACTAAATGAATATATCTGACCAATGCAAGCGCCATTGTGGATAGTACAGAAGTGGACCACCGAACAATTGTTGGGAATTAATCTTGACTTAGTATTTGCATTTAGTTGCATAGAAGGAGTAGTGGACCAAGTGTGCACATGTGCATGCAGCTTCTGTATTGCGCAGACCAATCGGAGGCATGGCGCAAGAATTAGTATCTTTGTGTTGTTGCATGTGTAGTCATGTGAGTTGTGGATGCATGCACGGTGTAGTTTGTTGAGCTAGTGCATGTTTGTATTAGTTAGTTAATCACATAGTTGCATGTGTGCATGTCCAGCATGATGAGTTAGTTTGTACGTAGTAGTGGAGCACTAAGGCATGCATGGAGTGGAAGTAGTGGCGTGAGAACCAGTCAATCAAGTTGGTTGTGTGTGTGTATAAATATGTACTTAGTCATTGTATTCCATGAGTTGAGTAACTAATAGAACAAGCATTTGTGCTCAGTTGTTCTACTATGTTCATCCTCTCCACCGTGTAAGTGTGTGTTCAAAGCCATGAGCGAGTGTTCTCCTGGGCAAAGTCAACAATTGGTATCAGAGCTAAGCTATGTGCAAGAGCAGCATGTTGACAGCACCGCGTCGTCGACGGCGAGACGGAGGTGAACCGAGCATGGCAGGGCACAAGTGCATCGAGGCCTCCGAGGCCTCCGCGTTACAGCTGCACGAGATAGGCCCGACAGCCTTGTTGCCTTGGTGTGCGGCTGGCTGCGGCGGTTGTACGCCACATCTGGTAGCTGCCGTGAGGTATTGTGAAGGATAAAGAATGAGAGCACATGGAAAAGCTCCGAGCCTGCTGAGTATCAAAAGCTGTGTGTGTGTGCTAATGACGTTCTTCTGTTTTCCTCCTCTGTGAATTAGTTGTGTGCGTGTCCAAGAGCTTAGTAGTACAAGAGAATAGAAGTGTGTTCTCTCCGTGTACTCCCGTCTAGCTGCTGTACATTGTGTGTATTCTTGTGTTAGTTGTGTCCACGAGAAAGCGTGAGTTCTTGTAGGTGTGTCCAAGAACTCACTAATGTAAGCTCCGGTCCGAGTCTCCGTCGCTGATGGTACTGGCGAAAGACAATTGGAGCTAAGATAGAGGTTGAAGTCGCCGGGGAGGTGTGTCACCGACGGTGAAGTGAAAGACGCCGGCAAGTTGTGTCACCGACGGTATGGTCAGCAAGAAGAAGGCAAAACTTCTTGAAGATGCGCAGAAGATCGGTTCTCAGATGAGAAGTAAGTCATGTCAAGATTAGGGGGAGATTGTTGGGAATTAATCTTGACTTAGTATTTGCATTTAGTTGCATAGAAGGAGTAGTGGACCAAGTGTGCGCATGTGCATGCAGCTTCTGTATTGCGCAGACCAATCGGAGGCATGGCGCAAGAATTAGTATCTTTGTGTTGTTGCATGTGTAGTCATGTGAGTTGTGGATGCATGCATGGTGTAGTTAGTTGAGCTAGTGCATGTTTGTATTAGTTAGTTAATCACATAGTTGCATGTGTGCATGTCCAGCATGATGAGTTAGTTTGTACGTAGTAGTGGAGCACTAGCTCTAAGGCATGCATGTAGTGGAAGTAGTGGCGTGAGAACCAGTCAATCAAGTTGGTTGTGTGTGTGTATAAATATGTACTTAGTCATTGTATTCCATGAGTTGAGTAACTAATAGAACAAGCATTTGTGCTCAGTTGTTCTACTATGTTCATCCTCTCCACCGTGTAAGTGTGTGTTCAAAGCCATGAGCGAGTGTTCTCCTGGGCAAAGCCAACAACAATTGCTCAAGACCACATTGTACCTGCACATATTAGCACAGAACTCATTTCCAGCAAATCAGTACATTAACTAGGGTTTGCATTCGTACTCAAATCAAATCCAAGAAACACTCCCACCATACCAACACATGTCATACATATCTCATCGCCAAAGTAGAATTTTTTTTGCAAGAAGGGAACGAAAGCCGTATCAAGATGGTACAGGAGCAAGCAATTACCGCAAGCTGCGAGGCGCTGTCAGCGTTGCGCGGCGGCACAGAGCATAGGAACAATGCAGCCTTGGGGGTGGTTCTTCGCAGGATGGCTGCCATCTCTAACTGAGTGAAAACCAAATCAAAATCAATCTATTCACGTAAGCCCTCTCGGAGTATTTGAGCAAAACCAAGACAGCAAGCAAAATCTTAAATCTTGTCGATCTGGATGGTGACCTTGCTGCAGGGAAGGCACGATCGACACACACAGCTGAGCTCCTCGAGTCGCTTCGATTCCGAAGACAGAGGGGAGGGGTTGGTGGCGGGTGTCAGGGGGGCTGCGCACGAGGGTCGATAACGGGTGGAGGCGGCGCCAGGCCGAGGGGGGTCACCGGACTAGAAGTCGCCTTGTGGAGGCGCGACGGGGGGTGGAAAGGGTGGAGGCGCGCTGGGATGGAAGGAGTGGAGGCGCGACGGGGATGAAGGCGCGGCCGGGGGTGGATGGCTCGGTTTGGGGTAGGGCTACAGTGTCGGGTGGGGGTTTTTGAGAAGGTTTTATTGCTCATATACCCTCCTCTTAGATGGAAATTCAGGATTTACCTTCCTGACCCATGCGTCAGTGACTTATGATGACCCCATATGTCATTGAGGTGGGAGGGTAAATCCTGAATTTCCCAACTAAGCGGAGGGTATATGATCCAATCCCTCTTTTGAGAAACGGCAACGGCAGGTTATCGCAAAACGCACGGCGTTCACTTCCCATCAGTCGGATTGAGGTCGAACGACCCTGGAGCAGTGAGTGCGTGAGTGCATGGGCTGTGCCGTGTGCATAAGATGCGTCCTGTAATTAGTGGTACCATCTTGTCTTAGTGTATACTTCCTCCGTTTAGAAATACAAACCTATAATTTAAAAAATTGTTGAGAAATATAAAGTTTGCATGTAGATTTAATGAGCCCTTTTCTTCTATGTCTCTATTTTTTCTTCCTATCATTTGCATTTATTAATTACCACATACACAAAACATTCTCTCTCATCTTTCTAAGGTAATTATTAGGGTACCTAAGTCATTTTCTTTCACACCTTTCGACTTCACCGCCTTCTTAATCCTTGTGCAAAGTCAAAATACAACATATATTTCTCAATGGAGGGAGCGATGTATAATGTCTATTGGTCCAAAAGTAGAACTTACATATTAACCTTTTTGGGCAAAGCAAAGATGAATGTTACGGAGTCCAATTTCTCAATAGTTAGCAGCAGTCCACGAGAATACTTCACTTCTCTCAGTCTATCAGGAAACTATAGCAGGCCAAGCTATCCCTTAAGCCAGCGTAAGAGGAAGGACCGCAACAAGCTATGGTGTTCATTCGATGATCCCAAAGCATATCACCTTGTAGCAGCCATCGACGCTTGTTTGTCTCGCATAGTTGGCTAGGAGATGTGCACTATGTCCACTGTACAACTGCACCTAGCTAGGCAGCGACCTATCGTCGGAGAATGGGATAAATCGGTGCCACCGCCCGCCCTCGCCTACCATCTCGCCATGGCGTCACATGGTCTCTATTGCTTCACACCCTCGCCGGCCAAATAAAGGTTAGGTCCACCCGATTAGTATGTACTCTATTCTAAATTTTTTTTAGTTATTTCAATTTGTGAGATAGGATTTCAATGTGATATTATTGATTAATTTTTATCGAATTGTAGGGTTAGAACTTAGAGTTTCAATTTTGATTTTTAGAATACCAGCTTAGCTCATTGCAAATCGGAGGCAAAATTGTAGTATTTGACCACAGTGTCAAGTAAGTAAACCACTGAGCGTATTTTTCTATTATTTTATTTTTGAACTATTGAACATACAAATATCTAACTGACTTTTTAATTAATTGGTGATAATTTTATGATTGATATACTTATTTGCTATGTGGAGAAATAAGAATTGACGAAAATTACTAATGATGTTATTGTCTATCGCTTTATGAACATGAAAGAATGTAAATACTAAAAGATAATGCATTAACTTTTATTTGATCATTCTACTATTTTTTACTTTAAAATTTGAAGTAATTTTGTTCTATTTTAACAGGCCGTTGAGATCGAATGATATATTCTACCAATGGCGACAAACTTTTGTCTATAGTTTTGCCCTTAGTTTCTTCAATTTGCTATAACTAATTAGTATTATTATCACGTTTTTTATTTGGTAAGCATTTCGATCACTACTTCTTTATCATCATACGCTGTCATTGGTTACATTCAAGTATTGATGCTAAAAATTATGGAACACATTACTATTTAGTACAATATTATTTGAAAACTATATATGTTGTTGTATGTACGGTGAAGTAGTGAACCTCAGTTATTTTCGTTCTAGTTCTGTCCTTGGTACGTGTGACACCCCACATGGAGGATGCGCTTTGAGCGAAATTTAGACCTGAGGTGTTACATTTAGTATCTCAGGGCCTTTCAAGTTTAACACCAAACTTATTAGGTATCAATAATGCGTGCTGAAATTCAATCCAACCAACAATGCCAACCTTAACCTCCACGACCCTTGTCTTGTATTCAGCGAGCAACGCCATCTCCACAATGATGAAAACGACCCTCTGTACTGTGGCCAACACAGCCGAGTTGCAGCACACGATTAACAAGAAAGACTCTGGACCAAGCCAATGAAATGACCAAAGCATCCAAACTAAGAGACCGATTAACCAACAGGGAACGGTATGTTTTGGGCCCCTATACATTAATACATGTGATAGGATCATATGACAGTTCACCACTCTAAAACCATGCATTATTTTGCCAAGTAGCCATGGACATTACAATCATCAGGATTTAGCATCCCTCGTTGTCATGTATGCAGCATCCCATGATGGAAGTTTCTCCTTATCTTTGCAGATTTTGTCAGCAGGAACTCGGATCACGGCAGTGGAATGAGCAGTGTGCCAGCAATACTCAAGAATACGCCGAACACTTTAAACAGAGAACACGAGATAATGTTTTGGTGGTGCCGGAAATCACACAACACCTTTTCGGGGTTTACTCCTTTATATAAGAATTACAAATGTCCTACTTCTACTCTTACACGGGATCAAAATCAGAAACGGAAATAAAACTGAAACCGAAACGAAATAGAGAACTTTGTTTCCGATCGGACAGGAAACTCTACTGTGGTCAGACCGCTCTTGCCATGGCGGTCAGACCGACGCTATGCCAGCAGTCAGACCGCTATTGCTCCAGCGGTCAGACCAGCCCAAACTAGTTTAACACAAACATTCACCTCCCTAAACTGGTTTGCCTTCTTTCTGCACAGTCTGCATCCCGATCTCCTTTCTCATCTCAAGGAATTTGAGTTTGCTCAACGACTTCGTTAGAATATCCACGAGTTGATTGCTTGTGTTGATGTACTTTACATCAATCTTCCCTTCATCAACACATTCCTGAATATAATGAAATCGGGTATCAATATGCTTACTTTTGTCGTGATGCACCGGATTCTTGCTCAAAGAAATTGTGGACTTGTTGTCGATGTTGAGCTCCACCTTCAATGGATCCTTACTCAACATATCTCCGAGGAGTGATCCCAACCATACTCCTTGGCACGCCACGGTCGCAGCTGCTATGTATTCAGCTTCGCACGAAGACAATGCCACCACCTTCTATTTTTGAGACAGCCAGCTGATCAAACTTGAGCCTAGAAAGAACGCCACTCCCATTGTGCTCTTGCGATCGTCTATGTCTCCCGCCATATCGCTATCGCTGAAACCAACCAAGCAAACTTCTTCATCATCCTTCCTTGCTTCATAATAGCAACCCAAGTTGAGAGTTCCTTTGACATATCTCAAAATATGCTTCACAGCACTCATATGTTCAGTTGTAGGTGATTCCATGAATCAACTCACCATACCAACTGAATATGCTATGTCGGGTCTTGTGTGGGTCAAATACCTCAAGCTCCCCACTATGCTTCTATACATAGTTTTGTCCACCGGTGGTGCTGTACTTTTCTTGCTTAATTTGAGTCTTGCCTCCATTGGTACTTGAGTCGGATTGCAATCTTCCATGCCACAACTTTGAAGCACCTTTCTTGCATATGCTTCTTGACAAAGTGTGATCTTTCCTTGTTTTTGATGAACTTCAATGCCAAGGTAGTAACTCAAATGTCCCAAATCGCTCATCTTGAAGGCTTCATGCATTTGTTTCTTGAAGTTGCTTATTTCAGCCTCACTACTCCCCGTAATGACCAAGTCATCAACATAAACACCGAACAACAACAACTTCCCATCTTTCTTCTTTTTATATACTCCATGCTCCAAAGGACTTCTCTCAAAACTGAAATTCACTAAGGTTTTGTCCAGTTTTGAATTCCATGCTCGTGGCGCTTGTTTTAGGTCGTACAAGGCTTTATGCAATCTCAAGACCTTGTGCTCCTTGACTTTTTCAACAAATCGTGGTGGTTGGCATACATAAACTTCCTCTTCCAAGTCTCCGTTTAGGAAAGCCGACCTCACATCCATATGATGAAGTCGCCATCCTTCTTGAGCCGCCAACGCAATGAGTAACCTCACCGTCTCCATTCTTGCGACCGGTGCGAATACCTCTTCAAAATCAACTCCCTGTCACTGCACATAACCTTTTGCAATTAGGCGAGCTTTATGTTTGACCACATTGCCTTGCGAATCTTTCTTCACTTTGAAGACCCACTTGAGGACAATTGCTTGATGGTTTGCGAGAAGATCTACAAGGCTCCATGTCTTATTGTTTTGTATACACTTCATCTCCTCCTGCATAGCCACCTTCCAACTATCCTCTGTTTCTGCTTCCTGAAAGTTCCTTGACTCTTCGGCACTTAGAAAGCATAACCCCGAATATTCAATTTGCATGGGCTCCGTCACTTCATACAAATCCTACAGAGTCCTCATCCGAACTGGAGTCCTCCTAGAAGAATCCGGACTGCTCTCATACTGTGAATCCTCTTTGGATGCAGTCTGTACTGAGAATTCTCCGCTTTGTGCTTCTGAAGGCGGTCTAACCGATGTAGTAGGACCGGTCTGACCGGCGGAGGGCGGTCTGACCGGTGAAGGAATCCCAGTCTAACCGGTGAAGGAATCCCGGTCTGACCGGCTGGGGACGGTTTGACTGGGGAAGCAAGGCCGGTTTGACCGCTGTGGGGCGGTCTGACCGCTGAGGCAACGCTGGTCTGACCGCCAGTCCCTTCCAATTCTTCTATGATCGCTGTCGAGTCCTGATCAAACGAGACGTGAAATACTTCGCTGGTGGCGACTCCTGTCTTCTGTTCTGTAGCATCCCAGTCCCAGACTCGATCTTCTTCAAATATAACATCTCTTGTGATGCATACTCTCCCCATGGAAGGATCGAACATCCGGTAGGCTTTTGAGCCAGCGGCATAGCCAATGAACACCATCTTTGAGCTTCGGTCAGCTAGTTTGCTTTGGTGATCTCCTGTCTTCTTCACGTGAGCAACACAGCCGAAGACTCGCAAGTGGTGGACGGTCGGCTTTCGATTGTACCAAGCTTCATACGGAGTTCTTCCCACCACGCTCTTCGTTGGCGATCGGTTTAGAATGTAAACCGCTGCTGTCACGGCTTCTCCCCAAAGTCTCCTGGGCATACTCATACTTTTTAGCATGCTCCGTGCCATCGCCACCACGGTTTGATTCCTTCGCTCCACAATACCGTTTTGTTGAGGAGAATAGGGTGTTGTCAAGAACCTTCTAATGCCATGCTCTTCGCAAAAGAGATTGAATTCATCCGAGTTGAATTCACCTTCCCGGTCGGTGCGGAGAGCCTTCAACTTCTTGTCAACTTCGTTTTCGGCCGCAATCTTGAACTTTTTGAAAGCTGTCAATGCTTCATCTTTGGTTTTCAGCAGGGCGATCCACATAAACCTGATGTAATCATCAACAATTAGGAGGAAAAACCGATTTTCAGCTGGTGTTGGAGGTGTAATCGGTCCACAAATGTCGCCATGCACTAGTTCCACACTTGAGCAGCCCTGAAATTTGAAATTTGTGGAAACGGTGTTCGTTTTTGCTTCCCAACAAGACAACCATCACAAACCTGCTCAACATGGTTTACAAGTGGTAGTCCTTCAACCATTCCTCCTCAAGCTAGTTACTGCAATGCTTGGAAGTTTAGATGTCCAAAACGAGCATGCCATCTCCAGTCGTCATCGCCTAGACGAACCAAAAGACATACCGGTTGAGCATGGTCCAGATTGAGTGCATACAACCTGTTCCTTTCTCTCTTGATGTGGATCAATAGCTATTTTTGTCGATCGAAGACCTCCAAATGTCCTTCTTCAATGACCACCTTGCAACCTCGCTCTTCCAGTTGCCACAAGCTGATTACATTGCTAGTCAGCGCGGGAATGTAATAGACATCCGTGAGGGTCCGATGTTCTTCGGTCCGCCCTTTGATTATAATGGAACCTCGGCCTTCAATCCTGACGGCCGATCCATTGCCAAACCTCACAGAGCCTCGAATTGAAGTGTCAATTTCTGAAAATTATCTTCTGCTGCCACTCATGTGATTTCTAGCCCTTGAATCCAGGTACCAGATGCCTGCAATATCTTCCTCATTCACTCCGAGTTGGAGTTGCATCTTGTCTTCAACTAGTGTCACTTCTTCGGTGGAGCCTTCTTCCTTCTCTTCCATCAGTTCGAAAGCTTCAAGCATCAACAGGGCTGGCGAATCATCGTTCTTCTCGGTTGCATTTGCTCTTCCCTTCTTGGGCTACTTGCACTCGGATGCGAAGTGCCCAAATTTTGAGCAATTGTAGCATTTGATCTTCGTCTTGTCGAACTTCCGGTATGGCTTCTTTTCTTTTGTCACCAATGCCTCCCATTGGGCTCGGGATAGCAGCAGCTGCTCCCCTTCTTCCTTGCCTTGTGTTGCCAATGCCTCCCACTGGGCTCGAGATAGCAGCAGCTGCTCCCCTTCTTCCTTGCCTTGGCGTCACCCCTTCTGACTTTCTTCGAAGACTCGTAGACGGCCAACTGCCTCGGTCAGCGTCATCTTCGTCATGTCTCCGAATTGCTCAATCGTACTTATGATCTGGAGAAAACTTGTCGGGGACAGCACTGAACAATCTTTCGATGACCATTGAATCCGGCAATTCAACACCCAAAGCCCGAATTTCTCCAGCCAGGCTCGTGAGCTTCGGTTTCTCCCATGATCAACCGATCAAATTGCCTCTTCAGCGCCTGAGCTCTTGCTTTCTTGACACGATCCTCGCCAATGCGCATCTCCTTGATTGCTTCCCACGCCTCCTTTGCAGTCTCCTTTTCTGCAATGGTCATCAAGACATAGTCGGGGACAGCCTAAGATATGGCGGCCAGAGCGCCCTGATCTTTCTCCTCTTCGACCGGTGCATCTCCTTCAATTGCCGCCCATACTCCAAGAGAGCGCATGACGATCTTCATCTTCACAGCCCACAGGCCGTAGTTCATGTCGGTCAGCACGGGGAATTGGATCGGTAGCAATCCCCCTCTCGTTGGAGCTCGCGGCGGTGCCGACGGTTTCTTTTCGCCGGAGCCTTCTCCTGCTGCCGCTTGCTTCTCTGCAATCTTCCTGTCCATCGCTTCCTTACTCTGATACCAAATATCAACAGGAACTCGGATCACGGCAATGGAACGAGCAGTGCGCCGGCAATACTCGAGAATACGCCGAACACTTTAAACAGAGAGCACGAGACAATGTTTTGGTGGTGCTGGAAATCACACAGCACCTTTTCGGGGTTTACTCCTTTTATATAAGAATTACAAATGTCCTACTTCTACTCTTACACGGGATCAAAATCAGAAACGGAAATAAAACTGAAACCGAAACGAAAATAGAGAACTTTTTTTCCGGTTGGACCGGAAACTCTATTGCGGTCAAACCGGCGCTATGTCAGCGGTCAGACCGCTATTGCTCTAGCGGTCAAACCGACCCAAACCAGTTTAACACAAACAGATTTTCCATATTTATCCATATGGTTAACTCCGACCACTTCCTCAAACGTTCCAAACTGTAGGGAAAAAACGGAAAGAGACTCACATTTCCAGCCTGGATCCGGCACCATCTGACGTGGAGTTAAGTGGTATCCTAGTTTGGCTGGTCAACACCACCCGGTAGGCCGCGCACGCACGCCGGGCCGGCGCACCGAGCGCCGCGTCCACGGCGCCATCGCTCCACCGGTCTCTCATCGCCCGGTTCAGCCGGGCCACGAAGCCGCTCTGCCGGCTCTCCAGGTGCCTCAGGAACCGTGCCGAAATGCAGCGCCCGTCCTCCGGTGCCGCCTCGTCGTCCATGCCATCCGCAAGATAGGCCACCGCGGAGTCCAAGACATGCGCTGGAGCGGCGCCATGGCCGTCCCACAGCCACATGCGCGCGACGGCTCTGCGCACGGCGGCGGTGACAGCAGCAACCGTGTCTGCGGCTGACATGAGGCTGGGACTGAGGGATATGACGTACTCCCCCGGAGATACACCGGCAGCCACCGTCGCCCCGGCGGTGAGGTTTCGGGCCGCCATTTGGACGGTGACACAGGTGACTCGCCTCCGAGGGAACGACTCGTCCGGGTATAACATTTGCTCCACGGCCCGGCTCGCGTGGTGGAGGACTCGGGCGGCCCGGCCATTGGACACAAAAAAGACGTCGAACCGCCGGCCGGCGAGGGTCCCCCGTGAAGCGGCGGAATTGATAACGGCAATGTCAAAGCCCTTGGAAGCCTCGTGGTGTGCGAAGAGGGAGACGCAGGCCACGACGAGGACCGTCGCGACACGGGCGATAATGTTTGCGGTGGAAGGTGAGGTGGTTGTGGGCCTTGTGGCGGCCGCGACGGTTGTGGTGGGCAGCAGGAGAGGAGCTTGAGCTTCCATTGCAATGGACAGATACAGCTCGTGGCCGCAGCTAGATTGCATTTAGCAACACTAATCTGAGGTCCAGTATTTATCAGTGATCCTTATAACCTCCCAATGGCCTAATTATTTGGTTCGTGTCAGGCCCAGCTGCTCAACGGCCTAATTATTTGGTTTGTGCCGGCCCCAGTGCTAACGCCGGCCGTCTACTTTTCCGGTGGTTCCGGTGGTCCTGTAGGTTTAAAAGTACCAGTTTATTATTTATTTTATACTAGCGATTAAAATTATACTATAATTATATCATTACAAGTAATAAAAGAAATAAAAAAACTAAAAACCTGAAAAACATATAACCAGAAAAAAGAAAGTAAAAAAGTTCGAAGCAAGAAACAAAAGCTCTATGGAAGAGGGCCTAGCCGACTGATTGTGCGATCCAGCGCTTTGATCTGTACGCAATGCATACGCATTATTTGCTTGGTTGGTAGCGTTGATAATAATTAGTACTAGGGATGCTGTTCGATGAGCGTTGCTTTCGACCTAGCTACGATGCATGGATTGCAGTTTGGCGTATTCATGCGGTCCCAGATAATCCCACGTTCCTGCCAGGTCGGCCGATGTTGGTTGGTGCTTCGCATGTTGCCTTGCCACTTACGTGATTTTTTTTTTTTTGTGGGGGTTGATTGATGAAAAGCAGGCCCAGCTGCTTGCGTGCTCCTGAGTCCTGAGGGATGCGTTCAGTGAGTACTCTTTTTTTAGAGAGAGAGAGAGAGAGAGAGAGAGAGAGGACAGTGAGCAGTTTAGCAAAGAACAACGTCAAAAGCCTCAAAATTATCCCCTCCAAAACAAGGAGCATACAAATTACGGCACCTTCTTCAACTGGACCACAACAGGCTTCTTCAACTGGACCACAACAGGCTTAAGGCCCAATCAAACATGATCCACTGGTGATGGCTATGGCGGAATATGGTCGGAATGGCCGAAGCAAATACAGTCGTGCCTGTTAGAGCAACTCCAGCAGTAGCCCTCAAAACAGGGCTCCTACTTTTTATTTGAGGGCTCTCCCTACTTTTGAGGGCTCTGTTTTTTGGGCTACACTCCAGCAGGAGCCCTCAAAATAGGACCCTCAAATTCATTCTTAGAGGGGATGACACATAGGACCCACCCTCATCCTCATCCTACTTTTGAGGGCCGAGGGGCAAAAAACTCACTCCAGCAGGCCCCTACTTGAGCCCTCAAAAGTAGGGGCTCCCTCCAGACCCCCCAGGAATGAAGGCTCGAGGGGAAGATTTGAGGGCCCCCTACTTTTGAGGGCTCAAGTAGGGGCCCTACTGGAGTGAGTTTTTTGCCCCTCGGCCCTCAAAAGTAGGATGAGGGCTCAAGTAGGGGTCCTGCTGGAGTTGCTCTTACTCCCATCTAGTCACAAATTCATATCGTTTTAAAATATATATAGTAAAATTTTTAGAACTTTAGCTATCGATATATTTTTTAATATTTAGATTGGATATATGAAAATCGTATATATAGATTCCTTTCAAAAAGTATTTTTATAATATTATAATTTTATTATGTGTTATAACTATATTACAATATAAATTAGTGGTCGAAGTTGCGTTTTGGAGACTATGTCAATATCCTAGACAATATGTATTTGTGAATAGAGAGAGTATACATCTATAATGGCTATGACTGAAATATAGTTGTATTTGTTATACAACCCTATTATCTATATATGATTTATCTACACATTTATAATATGGCCCTAATAAAATAAGCGGTGTAAAACTGCTCTTTTTCTTTTGACTAGTAAGATGTACGAGCGTTGCAACGGGGTTCTAAAAGAAGTTGATACATATTATCAAACGTGACATAAATCATACAATGAACATTAAAAAGAGGGAGGCATATTATCATCAAGAGTTAGGTCTGGATCCATCGTTGTCGAGATCGCCGCTTCGAATCTACCCTCCCTGACCCCGCCGGCTTTGTTGTTCTTCTTTACTTCCGACGGTGTACACCTTGTCTGAGCCGATGTACTTCGCCTTCCTGTTCATTGTCCGTGCCGGTGTACTCCATGTCTAGTTCATCGACCTTGGTGGTGTATACTTCTATTCTGTCATCGTCTTCGGTGGTGTACACCAACGCCTCATCATTCGTACCAATGTGCTCCTCTTCTTTGCCACTGAGTACAGCTCCACCTATCTCATCTTCTTCGCGCACCCTAGTGCAATAGTAGCATGGCGGTGCACAGGAGGAAGGAGTAGTGGAGAGACCAAAGGGCCTGGCCACGTCACCGCTTTTTATGGCTATGCCATCGGATTGAAATCTAGTGGCTAGGATCAACTGAAGGAGGAGATTGATCTAGATGTAAATAAAAAAACACGTCCGACCCTCCACTCCCACCCGACGCTGTATCCTCCCTTCCCCGTCTCTCCTTGCCTCACCCCACCCATGAATCGGCGTCACCGGGAGCCACCACTTCCCGCACCTCCTCCCTACCGATGGCTCATGGCAGTGGCACCACCTCATTGCCTCCCTGGATCCATCATCCCCAAGATCACCGCTATCAGATGCACCGTCTCTGAGGTCATCGTCTTTGGATCTGGCTAGTACACCTTTGCCTCCACTCCACCTCCACCTCCACCTCCGGTACTCCGTTGGGGTCATCGTGCTCCTTGTCGGTGTACCCAACCCCATGACCGCTTGATCTTGGGGTCATCGTCCTCGAAGCTAGCATTCTCCACCCTAGCGCGATAGCTCTGACGGACCCCGTGGTCGTCACATCCGGATTTGGTGTCCTCGAGGTCGCCTTTGCCGGATCCGATCATCCTTGCCTACACCACTGTCGGATCAGGCCGTCCTTACAACGAGACAGTGGGGGTGACAGCGGATCAAGAACATGAAGCCATAGTTAGAGCCGGCCAACCACACCGGCATAAAAGGAAAAATGGAAGTTGGCGGCGTCAGTGGAGAAGAGTGGGAGAGAGGTCTCCGCGGCCAGACTTGGCCATACCTGCACCACTATCGCTGAACCAGCAGGAGAAGCCAAAGTCTAATGGATCTGGTGATCCCTGACCACCACACCGCTGGATCCAGCCATCCCCGACCCTAGCAGCGCCAGGTATGGCCATCCTCGATCCTAGGGCCACCATTTTCCTCCTCCCGACGTCGCCTCCTCGCTAACCGGTTCACACCATCACATCCTAGCTCACCGAGCCCAGCCATCACTTGGCGATGGCTAGCTTGTCATGGGCATCGATCATCAGCGCTGCCACACGTCATGGATCTGGCCTGTAAAACTGGCAAGGAGCTAGTGCAGGGCATGGAAGAGGGAGAGGATTAGAAAAAGTTGATCGGAGTAAGAAGAGGAGGTGGTTAGCGGTTGGTTGTGAGGCCATGAGCAGTTCAGGGGAGGGAGCCGGTTGATGACATGGGCCCATATATCGGTGTATGTCAAGAGGAGGTGCTGGAATACACTACAGCAGAGAAAAGGAAGGGGTGATGAACGGACAAACTCCCCTTTCATATTAGTAAAGATAAAGAAAAGGATTAAGGAGAGAAATTCTAGCCTTTAGTTTCCTTTTTTAGTTGTGAGATTTTTTTGCACTCAAAGTGAAGGAGGTGTCTTGAATCTCACCAGTTATTTGTATTTATATAGATTGCTACTACAGAAAATCTCATTTTTTTTATCAAACTAACTGGTGCAAATCTAATAATGGAGCAAAAGACCTTCCGTTTAGAAAAACATAAGTGGTGTGCTAACCATAAATGCTACTGCTTGGACCTTTTCTTTATGTAGAGCTAAATGCTTGGACCTTAGGAGTTACTTCGGACATAGACCACAATGGATGTATTTTCACAAATAGCTGGGATGAAAACACTCACGAGAGAGCAATCATCACTAATCAATTGTTGATCGGGTGTGTCTAGTAATCACTTGGATGTTCTCTTTTAAACAATCATCTAAATTTTGTGACCATTAGATTAAGATCCAAAAACTCTCATCATTTCCCCTTACTATATAACCCATCTAACCCTAACCTTGTCCCATCGCCCCGCCGCCTCCTACCCCATGCCCTGACCCTGCCGCCTCCCACCTTGCACCGCCCCTACTCGTCGTCGGTGATGAACCGCTTCCACAACCTCCTCCTCCTTTCTCGCTAAAGTAGCTCCGCACGCCTCCCACAGCCACCCCCTGCCCCCCCTCCACCACCCGTGGCTAGCGGTGCCCCTGACACCTTACCACGCCGCCCCTATCCCTCCTCGTCATGCCACCCCCGTCCAACCTAATAGATAGTACCTTCCGCCATCGATGCCCTCCAGCACCGTCCACCACCCTCCTACCCAGCCCGTCGTCCCCACCGCTGGGCCACCGCCCCCCAGTCTCCCTCTATGCCTAGGAGGAATGGTGAACCTTAGGTGTGGGGGACGGGATTCTCCCCTTGGGCTCACCAGCGAGAAGAAAGAAGGGTCACCAAAGAGTAGGAAGAAGAGGTCGCTAGAGAAGAAGGTGGAGGTGGTAGCGTACAAATCTTCGCGCACATCCAAAGGTTAGAAATTTAAATGATTATTTGGAAGAAACATCCGGGTGATATTTATCAAAACCCTTGCAGATCACTATCAATATTGAAGACCTCCAAGTGGAGTAGGAGCAGAGCAGTACACCTTAAAAATGTAAAATTTACTTGAAAATCCAATAGGATATGGACTGCGTCTGCAACCTTACGAATGGGATCGATGGGAAAGCTCTAGCTCTAACATTAATTGCTCCAATTAACATAGGGCAGTTGCTCCTGGGTGGTTGGGCACTTCCCTTCACTACTAAACTTCAGTTTATGGGTGATCATGACTGCCAGTAAGCTAGCTATCTAAACTTATTTGTCGGTACCAGTGGCGGAGCCATAGTAGATCATGGGGTACAGCTGCACTCCCAATACTTTTGCACAAAAAACCGATATATACCCCTTAATATACAAAGTATACACTACATAGTAACAAACTATTTCAAGGCTTCAATTGCAGTCTGCAGCTGGCAGCCAATTAGGCCCAATAAGTCAAGTCAAACAGGCTAGCAAAACAATAACCTATGCACATCTTAGTAGCTCCCAACGCCAGAGAATCAATCGCTCCCCTCATCCTCAACCGGCCACCCAATGACCCAATTTCCCCCAATCGTTCAGATCCCCATCTTCTGGCTCCACTCTTCAGGCTTGCGCCCTAGCTAGCAGCCATCACCCGCCACCAAGTGCCGGCCACCCAGTCAACCAACCTGTCACCGGTTGACTACATACCGCCCTCATCTTCTCCCCAGCCACGGACGCCTCACCCAATTCCCTCGCTGGCTCGCTCCCTCCTGGTCGTCTGTGCCACGTAGTGTGACTGCATCGCTGTCGAACCGGCAAACCCAACAACACCAACTGGCTAGCCCCGCAGCCCCGTGTCGCTGTGCACCCATGTGTCGTGCCACTGTGGCCACTGGCCATGCCTCCAGCCTCTCATGTGGCAATGTTCAGTGAGTGACTGAATTCTAATTTGTTCTACTTAATGTTGTACTCGTTGTTTAGTTGTTCTACTTGACTACTTTGTAAGTTCTATTTGTTCTACACTGTAAGTTCTGATCTAGTTGGTCAGTAGTCACCACTGAGAAATGAGATTTTCTATTTATTGTTCGATCTAGTTAGTCACTACAGCAGCACTTGTTCTACTTATTGTTCGATCTAGTTAGTTTGCACTGAGACATTCTATTTGTAGATATAGATTTGTAGAACACTAAAAATATGAAGAAGAATAAAGACCTATTCTCTTTATAGAGTATTCATTCTGCTTAGTGTGGCTCCTGCAAGCGTAGGAGTGTATTTTAGGCAACGAATCATGTGAAGAACAAGCTAAGAAATAGCATGTGTGAATCATATTTGAATGATTGCTTAGTTATATACATTAAGCGTGAGTTTTTTCTACAAGTTAGTGATGGTGATGCCATTAATTGCTTTCAAAGCATGAAGGGGCGCTATATCAAGTTATTTTCTAAAAATATTTTGGGATGTTGGTTGTAGTGCGAACATGTAATTTATCATATTTAAACTTCTGTATTATATCATTTAAATTTATATTAGAATGGATGTGTCTTATATTTGCATTCCTATCGTTAAAATTCTGGCTCCGCCACTGGTTGGTACTTAATTTGTTTATCTTACTTCCTCCAGTCACAAAGTGAAAATAATTTATATATTGAAATCGCACCAGAGACAAGAATGAAGTTGTGATGGCTTAATTGGTATTGTTTGGAAATTCAAAGGACGAGAGGAACTATTTTTTTCTACACCTGTTAGTTAAAATCAAATAGTTAGCTAGATAAAATTGGTAAGAAAGAAATTAGAAAGCCACCGGTTGGCTATATAAATACTGTCCTGAATAGGGATGGCAATTGTGCCCGTTTACCCGTGTGCTCATGGATAAATACCCTAATGGAGCCGGGTATGGGATGTATCTTTGCCCACGGGTATGAAAATGGGGGAAATATCTGCCCATCGGGTAAACGAGTACGGGTATGGGTTAGCTCTACCCGTACCCGTCTCGCTTGTTTACCTGTGAAATAAACTGACATGTGGGCCATCCTAAACTGACAGGTGGGCCTCTGCCCCCAGCCCCTACTCGGCCAGATCCGCCCCCCTCTGACCCTCTCGCATCTTGCTTCATCCGCCGCCTCCGCCCCCAGCCCCCCACCTGGCCGCCGGTCTCCTCCTCCGCCCCAGGCGCCGGCCTCCTTCGCCCCCAAATCCGCCTCCTCCTCCAAACCCTAACACTCCGCTAATGCCCCCAATCCCACTCGCTCGCGAGGACGAAGATGAGGGAGATCCTGCACATCCAGGGCGGCCAGTGCGGCAACCAGATCGGTGCCAAATTCTGGGAGGTGGCTTGTGCCGAGCACGGCATCGACGTCACTGGCCGCTACGACGGCGACTCTGATCTCCAGCTCAAGCACGTCAACGTCTACTACAACGAGGCCTCATGCGGCTGCTTCGTCCCGCGTGCCGTCCTCATGGACCTCGAGCCCAGCACCATGGACTCGGTGCGTTCCGACCCCTACGGCCACATCTTCCGCCCAGACAACTTCGTCTTCGGCCAGTCCGGCGCCGGCAACAACTGGGCCAAGGGGCACTACACCGAGGGAGCCGAGCTCATCGACTGCGTCCTCGACGTCGTCTGCAAGGAGGCCGAGAACTGCGATTGCCTCCAAGGTCAGTGTGCCTCTACTTTCTTCATCTTCCCCTCGATGGATCTGGATTTGGAAAACACACACACCAGCGAGATAAAATCAGAGCTCACAGATCTGTTTGTGCGCGTGTGATGGCTTAGGATGGGTCCATTTACATGACTAGAATATGTGCTATGCCAAATACCATTTTTTTTTTGTTTCTCTGCATCTAACCATTCCATTTATCTGGATCCAAATTTCTTTGGCACCAACAATCCAATGATGCATTTAAGTGGGCTTTCTTATATTTCCCTCTTTAGAAGAAGTGGACTGCATATCGGCATAATACCGTGATCTGTAATATATAACCTTTTCATGTCTTAACAATTAATTTCAACTTTTTGCCAAGCTGCCTTCATGGTTATTTGGTCACACAAAAATAGTACTGTTAGATTCATATTTAGAAGTACTTTCTATTATCAATGAATTTGGATGAATCAATATGAAACCAACCACATTTTGTTCTAGTAATTTTTATGTGCTGATGATTCTTCATGATTACTGCACCTTATTCTGCAATACTGTGGCAGACGGAACTTGATTGGGAACTTCCTAAATTGGTGAAAGAGCCAGAAATGCTTCTTTGGAGGAGGTGAGCTCATATACTATTTGCCTGTTATTTGGGGGCATAATTTATAAGTTCATCTAAACAGGTTGTAAAAAAAAGAATTTGGCCTGATATGGTGCGCTTACATGTCTAATATTTTCTAACCCCTTTTCAGGTTGTCATGGCAATTAAATGTCACCGAGAACTCTTAGGCGGTCTATATACTGGAATCAATTCCCAACATATTACTATGACAAGCAAAATGGTACAAATAAGTGTCTCTTGTCTTGTTGCTTTGGTATCTGTATCTTTTGCATTTTTCTAGGTCACTAAAATTTCTTGAGCAAAATCATCTAATTATTCTAGGTACAAGAGCAAAGTGGAACTTCACGTACAACCACATGAAGCTATTGTTGGTGCCAATGCCTTTGCTCATGAAAGTGGAATTCATCAGGTAACTAGATTTGCAGTCTCTCTTATAACCGTGGAAGTTCCTAAGGGCGTGTTTGGTTCGTTGGTGAGTGGAGCCTGGCTCGCATCTGGGAACCAAATTCTCGCAGGACAGGTTGTAGAGATGCAAACTATTGCTGTTTGGTTGCCTGTACGTATAGAGCCTGACTGAGAAGAGACAGCGTTTGGTTGCCTGCATGAAGCCGTATCGCATGAAATAAAAATAAAAAAACAAGTGATCTTATAATATTTAACTTGTGTAAGTGCACTCTAATAGTTTCAATTTTACTTTTAATATCTTGATCTATTTTAAAATACACTAATATCACTTAATACACGTTAATCACATGTTAATAGTATCGTTAACAGAACCCTGTGCTGCACCATGCGAGCCTGGCTCGCCAGAAATGCAAATGAAATCCGTATCTCGAGAGCCAGGCTCTGAGATGCCTTTTGCATCTGGAGAGCCAGGTTCAGACCTCGATGCGGGCAACCAAACAACTGAAACTTGCATCTGGGGAGCCTGGCTGGGTAAGAACCGGGCAACCAAACGCCCCCTAAGTGGATTTGTGGTGGTAGTGCATTCATGGTTCTCATTTTCATAGCATAGTTCCATTTTGCTTCCTCAGTTACTACTTATATATATTGTGAATTCTGAAAATGTTTCTGGACGTCAGTACATCTGTACATGTGAGGGACAGGAAAACATTTTGTTTACGTTAGTGAATTAATCATCTGTGGGAAATTATTTTATTTTTATGAACATTGTGAACTCAGCAAACCATTTTCTCATTTATGATGGATCAATCATGGATTCATTTTCATATAAACATTACCTTGCGTGTTCACCCTGAGATGTGTTAATTTTGATTCACTGATGATATCCTCATAATGATACATCGAAGCATTATTGTCTGATGAGGCCACTGCCAAAACAAAACAAAACAAAACCATTATTTATTGTCATCATGTGATGCACTCAGTTCGCGGGTAAACGAGTATGCCCGTGGGCAACGGGTATCCGCGAGCGACGGGTATGAACGAGGTTTTTTACTCGCCGTCCTTCGCAGGTATATCTGTGGGCGTAAATCAGGGTTGCGGGTACGAGTATGGGCGAACACTACCCGTACCCACTGCGCCCGATTACCATCCCTAATCCTGAATCAGAGGTCCATTGGATGGATATCGTGCTTATTTGTTCTCCATGCTTTGCCCACCAACCTCGTTGCATCCCTCAACCACAACTTTGGGCGCCACCACTATACTCGTTGACGCCACACCACCACCTCCTCTTCTACATTTACTACCGTTACTACTCCTTCCGTTCTAAATTAAACTTTCTAAAATTTAACTATTAATCAATTTAAAATTATCTAAATTAATTATATAAAAAATTATCATTAAATTTATCATTAAAAATACTTTTATAATATTACAATTTTATTGGTATATATTAGTGTAAAATTATAATAAAAAAAGTAAAAAACGTTAAATAAAAACAGAGAGAGTATTACATGTACTTGATGTAGTTAGGACTTAAAAGATCATGAATACTTTGTATAAGACTTCCTGCAATAATTCCGGTAATTTTAGACTTGTAGGCTCCGTTTGGAATATAGAAATTTTTCCTAATTCACGCAGAAATTAAATTGCTTTCTGTGATGTGAAATTTCTATGTTCTAGAGGCAGTAATATGTTTTTGCATAATCATGCTTTGCCAACTTTACAACGATGCATTATTTTCCTTTATTGTAAAAAAAAAATCATTGATTAGGTACCAGCGTCCTGTTAATGAAATTAATTAACCAAATGAGTTTTGTTAAACATCATCCGGATGTTTTCTTCCTAACTATCATCCAGATTTATGATCATGAATTCTCTCCACTCCCCCTTGAATTTTATCCCTTCACCCTTAAAAAAATCTCTCCCTTTAAAAATAAGGTGTTCTTGATCTCTAATCCAAAAGTCACAAATTTAAATGATAATTAGGAAGAAAATATCTAGATGGTGTCTAGACACTCCCCAACCAAAAACTGACCTGCTGAAGCGTTTGTAATATACTATTGAAAAACCCATCTCACCAAATATCTATTTGATTGACACTCAATCCAAAGTCCAAACATCTATTTGATCAGCTTTCACCAACACATATTTTTTCTTTAGACATGAGCAAAGAGGAAACCAAAAGTTTCATTACTTCCAAGCATACTACAAACTTACTTTGACAAATTTAATTACCCAGCATGCATGTATGCATAAAAACCGCCCAGCTGCTGCGCGCGCCCTCTACTTGGCGACCACGCCGTCGTTGCCGGCGAGCATCATGTACTTGTCTCGGCGAGTCAGCCCGGTGCACTCGAACCCGAGCGCCTCGCCAAGCCGCCGCTGCACCCAGTTTGCCACCTCGGCGCCGGGCCTGCCCCCGGCGCGCGTCCACTCCCGCGGCACGGCCCCCAGGAACTCCACCCGGTACAAGGGCGCCGGGTTGGCGAAGAACGCCACTGGATCCAGCCACTTGTGACCGCTCGCCGTCGTGCCGTAGAGTGTCGTCACCTGCGCGTCCAGCGCCACGGGCTCCATGTCGTCGGCCAGCTCCGCGAACAGAGGGCTGAACCGCAGCAGATAGGGCTCGCGGCAGGTCGTGCCCTCGGGGCAGACCGCGAGGTCTCCCTGCTCCAGCAGCCGCGACATCGTCTCGGCGTCGCGCTTGCGGTCGCGCGTCAGTCGCACCGTCTTGATGGGCGCGATGATCTCGGACAGGCGGCTGAGGCTGTACGTCACGGCAGGCACGGGCTTCTGCAGCGCCGTGGTGAGCATGATCGGGTCGACAAGCGTCCTGTGCGTGCACACGTACAGGACGCCCCTGCGCTTGCCGCCGGCTGCCGGGGCGCGGAGGCCGGAAGTGCGGAAGCGGATGCCGAAGAGCGCAGCAACTGCGAAATTGATCTTGTAGGGGAGGACGATGCCGATGGAGATGCGGATGACGGAGAGAATGACGCCGAGCGGTAGGAAGAGGAAGAAGGCTAGCGTGGCGGAGGGGGTCGGGAGGAAGGCGAGGCGGCCGTCGTGGAATATGAGCGGCTTCGGGTACCTCTCCCGCGGCAGCCTGGCGTTCTTGGCGCTCTCCCTGCTTACGACGTAAACTTCCTGTAGTAATCAAGTCTGGGCTCGGTTCGTAAGTTAATTATATGAAATGCTTTAAAGAACACAGCAAAAAAGTACCACTACAATGCTTCACAACTTAATAGTTACTCTTATGTTAAGTTAGAAAGAAAAGGTAAAAGAGTCTAGAAAAAAGAAAATGTAAAATTTGATCATCTTTAATGAGACTTGTCCAAAATTGACCCCAAATAAATTCATATTGAACCTTCCAGAATTAACAATCTAGAACGGAAATAGTTGCTTCCTTACATGGTTCAAACTGTCAAAGAACTATTGCTAATGCATCCAACAACTTGAAAAACTAGTTGATTTGTACAAGTAGTCAGTCAGACTGTCAGTCAAACCGTTTCCTTTTCAAATGAACTATTATATTTTATTTCTTTCACACTAACGGCTACGGTTTACTTCCTGCATGATTTTATTTTGCAATTTACAACAAACCAATGTATAAGAACATCTGGCGGTTATTATTTGTGTTCCTATATATATAAATCAGGCAATTAATGATAAGATGGCTTTGATCAACTCGGCTTCGGCTTCTGACTTCTGGCTTATTTTTCACTATTCATAAGTTTCGTCTTTTTCTGAATTTTTGGCTTTTTGTTGAGCTTTTTTGCCGGTTCTTTTTTTTCCCGTATTTGTTTGTATTATACGTAATGGGCTAACATATTTTTTATATTTTTAAATTTAATTGTGCTAAATAAGCCTCTGTCAGCTACAGTGCTTTTTTCAGCCAGCTACAGTATTTTCAGCCATAAGCCATGAGCTTTTCAGCCGAACCGATCACCACCTATAGGCAATCTTTTCCGGGAAGAAATTTTAGTTCAGAAATAATAGTATACATATATACGGTGAGGCTTAAAAATAGTGCGCCTACTACAGCGCACTTGGATCATAGCCACTCATTTCTTATCCTGTCGGCTGCTCCCTCTCTAGAATCTCTCTTCCTCCTTTTTTAGGGAAGGAGGGAGTGGCTTACGGCAAGACGGGAGTGACGACGAAGGAGTAGAGGAGGCGACCATGCTCAGCGGTGTCGTTGCGAACACCGCTGAGGACAAAGGGGTCGTACAAGTAGAGGCTAGGGAGGGGTAGAACCGGTGATATTCTCGGTAGAGGCGGTGGGCTCGAGGATCTACCGCACCGCTTCCCGGTTTATAGTTTTTGGTTGTAGATAATAATTTTATCTATTTTTTCGAGACAGTAACAGAGTTTTTTCTATGGACGGCGTACATAAGTTTAGATTTAGGAAGTTGTTTGAAAAATTAGCTTCAAAAAATCACTTTATTTTTTCAACTTTTGGAGAAATTAAAATCTAAAAATCCAAAAGAACGGAGCCTCCTTCGTGCAGCAGGCGAGAAATAAAGGTCCTTAATTGAAAGACTTGAAAAACCCTGTCCTCGAACGATCTCCGGCTAGTGGATCTGCGGACGCCGCAGGTGCATGGACGGAAGCCCCGAGCAACACTGCAAAGGAATTCCAATAGCGGATGGGTCAGTGGTGCCCACGCTGCCGCCGCGTGCGCGAAGAAGCAGGCCACCTGGAAGGCTGGACGAAACACAGGCTTAAATGTCACCAAACATAGCATGAATGCGCTTCAATGGCGTGGCGCGTGTCGTGGCTGGCGCGGCCGGCTGCCTGCCTCTCTGCAATGCCAATGCCTCGCCTGGACAAATGTCATGGCCATAAATTTACTATGTACTAACCACGGATTTACAAATGTCGTAGACAAATGTCATGGCCATGGAGTACGTTTTGTCCTTCGTTCGCTGTTGCTTGTGGTGTTAAAGCAACAGTCTTATCACTGTACTCTAGCTGTCGAATTGTGAGAATAGCTGTGTCTTATAATTATTAACTGAAAACAAATAACAATGATTAAAAAATAATTTTAAAGAAGATGTAAAAAAATAAGATATGTGATACATCCGTAACTCTTGTATTATCCTAGTGCGAGACGATAGCGAGAAGAACGAAGAAATTACTTTCAAAAATCAGATATTCATATTAACTTTTAATTTTTCTAATCTCAAGTCAGAATTAGAAATTAGTACAAATAGGAACTAAATAACGTAGAACCTAAATAGCGTAGACGGCCGGAGAATTGGGGCCGTTGGGCCCCACGTTGCCGCTCCGAAGCCCGCCGTCATTCGAGCCTAGCTTGACACGCATGCTCGTCTGAATAAACAAGGTACACACGTGCGCGTTAAGTGAAACAATGCTGGCCACACTTAGAAGACTGTTTGAGCCTTCGTTAATTTCCTGATGTACGTGCGTGTCTATATATATATATATATATATATATATATATATATATATATATATATATATATATGGTGTGCAGTGAGATGTGTGGAAGTCTGTACAATTTATTTGTTAAAAAATTATAAATCATACCTTTTGTTTGTTTAAAAAAATTATAACTCATAAGCTAGCTATAAAGGAAAGAGACGGTTAAAGTATCAAGCATACTGTTAATAGGGCAAACATCACACTAATGAGCCGAATTAATTATGTGAAGGGAAATGGAACGAACGTTAAGCACGCGCATACATACGCACCTTGCAGTAGGGGATGAAGAGGTGGTCGAGCGGGTTGGAGTTTCCGACGACGGCGACGTCGGCCATGGCACCGTCCGCTCCGAACATCTCCCTCAGGGCCTTCTGCATTATACCGGGCCCGGGCCCGGGCCCGCACAGCAGCCCGGTGAAGTACCATCCTCGCCCAGCCCTAACCACCTGCAGTTCGCACCCGACCACCACGTCGGCGGCCATGTACTCCTTCAGGAACCACTCCACCACCACCCTCGGTGCACTCGTCACCACCACCTTCCTCCTTGCCGGCAGCCACAGGTGCTCGTACACCTGTGCGTTGAGCCCCTCCATGTAGAACTTGGGCAGGACGGCGCGTGCCACGAGGTCCACGTCCCGGGGCCTGAGCCCGAAGAAGGTGACGAACGCCATGACCCTGACGCCGGCGCCGCCGCGCTCGCCCATGGCCCAGACGAGGGGGAAGGAGCAGAGCAGGAGCAGCGCCCGGAGCAGGCTGCCGCCCTCGCAGGCGACGAGCATGAAGTAAGGGAAGAGTTCATTGGACCTCAGGAGCGCGCCGTGGAAATCGCACACCACGGTCCGGTCGGCCGCCGCGGCAGCGTCCGGGACGGTGCACTTGGAGGAGGCAGCGGCGGCCTGCCAAACTGAGGACGGCTTGGCGGTGGTGTTGCGGTAGTACTGGAAGGCATGGCTGCGGAGCTTGCGGGCCGCGCGGTAGAACGTGAATAGCCAGTGAGCGGCTACCTTGGGGACGATGGTGGGGAAGACCATCTCCTCCTACGACGTACGTTACTCTTGCAAGCTTCACCCAACTAGCTGCCAGCTTACAGTGTCTTAAGCTTGTTTGCTATACCCAGTTTGTTTTGTTGATGCAAAGTTGGAAGTGTGTGTGAGATAGACAAATAAGGTGGCAGTGGCAGTGTGTATACCGGTTTATACTATTCACAAGCACTGTGCTCTAACCTGTCTACCATAGATGGAATGGCTCGTAATCACCCAATGCCACGGCGCTGCACTCTCCCACCACCGTCGTAGAATCCTCTTCCGTGTGTATATGTGTAGAGGGGATGGAGGGATGGATATATATATATATGGGGATGCGTGTGAGGTCGGGGAGTAGTGGAAGGGAATTTAAGGGGGTGGGTGAGGGAGGAGGGGGAGGAGACGCGTGCAGAGGGAGTACTGAGTAGGGTGTTTGACCGCGCGGCCGGGGGATAGCTCGATGTGTGCGAGCATTCATGAGCAACAGCTAGGCCTCAAGGCCGGGGCCGCCCGGGGAGCTGGCTACGGGCTACGGGCGCGTCGCACGCGTCGTGCCCATTTACCGTTCGCCACATGTAGGTGTGGTTTAGTTGGACTAAAATAAACTGATTTATAACTAAATTGTATTATAGTTGGTTGAAATTATATTATAACTAATGATGATTTATTGGACGTAACTAATTTTTTTTAAAAAAAATAAAAATAAAAAACAGGTTAGGCCATCACAGACAATGTAAATGAATACAGAAAAAAGAACTGGTAAAAAAGCTCAAAAAAAAAGCTAAAATATCATAAAAGGATGAAATTTAAGAATAGTGAAAAATAAGTCAAAAACCAAAAGCTCAAGCTGAAATAAGCGGGGCTGCATGGTCGTGGTGGAGAGCCGCGGTAGAGAAGAGGCCGGATAGTTTACCATAGGGGCAGTACGCACGAGTTGTGAATCTTTAGGCTACGTACAATGGCCTAATATAAATTTTATCACGTAACATATAAGATATAAGATAATATAAAAAAAAGAGAGTATAAAGAATTGGGCTATTTCTTATGTGATAGACAACCATAACATGATAATAAATATGCATTACATCATGAAGAAACTGTCTATAGAGATATACAAAAATACAACCTATTTGTATGCGCTATCTTTAGTGCCGTCTATAGATGACATAGAGAATATTATAGATAGTAATTGTCTATACCATTAACATACCCTAAGTATATGGCACCGTGGCTTTTTCCTCAAATTTGATTTTAAGTGTAAATTTTAATTTTGGTCTCCTCCACGACCGTAGGAGCAGCGACATATGACACGTGTCACCTGTCGAGCTTAGGCGATTATGTGTAAAACATGCTTAATTAGTGTAAACATGATAAAATTTAATCAACATGCATGGCTACAATGCTTTTGACGAGCTCTGTTTGCTCGGTAAGTGCTTCTACCGAGCCCTCTAGCTCAGAAGTGTTGACGTGGTGGCACCCTTCTACTAAGATGGGGTAACGCGATAGGCAACACATGTCATCTAACACAGTTGCGGAGCTCAGAGAAAAAGCTAGATTAGTAAAAAACAGACGTCCAAGAGACTAAAGCCATGCGTCAACTAGCTTATAAGTCATGGTTTCTAGTTTTTTCACTATAGTAGCTAAAATGTACTGTAGCAATGGTTAGCCTTTTCTGATTAATAAAATTAAAAAATGTTATATTATCATAAAAAATATAAAGGAATAAAGAAAAAAGGAAAGATAAAAAAGCCTAAAAAGATTAAAAAGGATAAAATTAAAAGGTTAAAAGTTAAAATCGTTTAGAGGATATCCTAAATTTGATAGAAGAAAAGTGACTACGCGAAGGGCTCGCGCGGCATGGGGAAATGGCGCCGCGCGCGGCCTGCGGAGACCTGTTGCTTGCGTCATGGACGTGGCTTGCTCGCTAGGTAGCCCGTGAGGTTTGTTAATGGCTCTCTGCACCTTGCATGCTGTATGCCTAGCTAGCTAGCTGTGATTGTGATGCGATCGATCATTGATCGATGGATTGGCACGATCGATAGCTAGCTAGCTGTGAATGTGATGCGATCGATCATTGATGGATTTGCATGATCGTGGTCGGTAGCTGATGTGAAGTGTAGCCACCACAGAATACAGATGCTTTGCCCGGTAGACAAGAGGCGTCGTAACTGGCCAGGAGGCCAGGAGAGGTTAGCTATAGCCCCACGCATGGTGGACTACGGCTCCATTCATTTCATCCTATAGCTTATAATTTTTCGTAACAAACAAGTAAAATATTTTTTATTAATGTTTTGAAACGTTTAATTAGCACTCAGTTTGTTTGTCCAAACATTTGATCTAGATCAACAATCATCAGTTGCATTCGAAAATAACGCACCCTACATACGAAACCGAGAAAAAGAACTACATGCAATAGCTAGCTAGCAACGGTCGAGTACGAGGAGATAGCGGTAGCATGGGTTTAACACCCGTTCATATTTGCTTTTACTTGTACCTTGTATTTAGAGAAGGTAGAAGTCAATATGAATACCTGGTTTTTTGAAATAACTTCCTTGCTCTTCTCGCTCCTATCTCACTTTGAAAATAAGATAGGAGTCATAGACACATCACACACTTCACTCTTCTCACTCTCTCACGTTAACCCATACAGTATCGTACTCCTTTGCCAGTTACTGCGCAATGCATTATTCAACATACTACAGCTGTCGTCATCACAAGTCACAACTAAGAAAGTAGAATATATATACAGTTCGTTGCGCGAGTCGATCCATCGATCATTACAATTGGAGTGCTGTTGACCATGGAGAGAACTAGCTAGTGTGGACATATATATTGGACTGATCGATGTAACTATAGCACTGTAGCAAGTAGTGATATAGGATGTTTACGTCTTCTCCGTAGAAAAAGATGATCCATCAGCCATATCTCTGAGAAGCAGCAGCAGCAGCAGCTAATTCATGAGTGTTTACCCTAACTCCCTAAGGGTTAGGGATGAAAATGGAACGGAAATATCCCGTACCGAACCGCATCGTTTTCTACATTTGACCCGATCGAATTCGTATTTTCGGACAAATTCGAATTCGGTTCGAAATACGGAATACCAAATTCGAAAACGGAGCGGAAACGGTTTAGGTGTTTTCCGACCGTTTTCTACTTTTCTACATTTTATTCGGAATATACCGTATTGTAAATACGGTTTAAACCGAATTTAGCCCACTTACAGCTAGAGCTGGGACTTGGCGGCGGCGGGCACTGCGGGCACGGCCGGCACGGCGGAGGACGTCTCGGCCTCTACCACAACTATCACAGAGCATACGCACTGGCGGCACGGCGGCAGCCTCCCCCAGTCCCGATCTCATCGACATCCCAATCCCCACAACCACAATCATCACAGAGTAGAGAAGAGAGAATAGAGGGGAAGGAGGCACACCGGTCACCGGAGCTTGGAGCCTTGGACGAGTGGACGACGGCCGCACCGCCGCAGCATCCCGCATCCCGCGCGATGACGAACTCGTCGTCGCCGCCCCAGTCGCCGCCCGGCCATCCGCCTCTGGTGGCTTGCTCTCAGAGTAGTCGAGGTCGCCGTCGCCGTCGCTCGGAGCCAGGGGAGGAGGGGGGCGGCGGGGGAAGGAGAGGGTGCCGGGGGAGAAGGGGGCGACCGGGGAAGGAGGGGGCGGCGGGGGAAGGCGGGGGTGGCGGAGGAGGAGAGGGCGGCGGGGGAAGGCGGAGAAGGGGAAGGAGGGGGCTGCGGAGGAAGCCGGCGGCTGGGGAAGGAGGGGGCGGTGGAGGAGGAGGGGCGGCCGGGGGGGGGGGAAGGCGGGGGCGGCGGAGGAGGAGGGGCGCGGGCGGCGGAGGAGCGACCGGGGGAGTAGTGGGAAATGAATTGAGCGGCGGCGGCGAAAGATTTTGAGAGTTAGGGTTTTTTGGATTGTTTACGATTTAGTCCTTCCGATTTTCGTTTATTTTGATTTCTTTTGTTCTAGTCCTCAAACATTCTGATTTCATCGCGAAAAGATCCTATACATCCGTTGTGACATGTACATCTGTATAGAGCAGTCCTTAGAATGCCAAATTTGAAGATTGAGTTGGGTTTTGGAGATGTGAATGTGCAATGTGTATATATATATATATATATATATATATATATATATATATATATATATATATATATATATATATATATATATATATATATATGAGATGAGGAGAAAGATGCGGATGGTTGGATATGTTATGATTTAGGCCAAGTTTATTTTTGCACTTGTGATATGAGGTGTCTTTTCTTGTTCTTCATTTTTGCACTTGTGATATAAGGTGTCTTTTCTTATTCTTTCTTAAGAAACATTATCATACAAAAATAACAAGTATTTTCAATGTTGCTCTTCCTTAGGTCACCACCACCAGTGATCTAAAAGGTAACGGGAGAGAAAGAGAGAAGCGGTGAGAACGAGGGGAGAGAGAGAAGAGGTAACGGGGCGTGCGGTGAGAACTGAGAAGTGAACGGGGCCGCCGGAGATATCCACCATCTCCCTGCAGTTGTCGACGACCCACGCAGTGAGGACGCACCACCTGCAGCTTGCCCGTGCCATGAGCGCCGACAAGAACCTCCTTGTCCTCTATCTCGGGCACTTGTTAATTATTATATGCACTTGAACTTGATCATGCACTTGGTAATTGTTATGTACTTGGTCACTTGTTAATTGTTATGCACTTGGTCCTACAGGTCGGTATTCCGTATTAAATTTTTGTATACCGACCGTGTTCGACATAATTCCGCTCGAATTGGTTCGTTTTCGAAATTCTCGATATTCCGTAAGTTCGCGTTCGTTTTCGTGTCCGGCTTTACCGCTTTCGCTTTCGTTTTCATATTCAAATGTAGAAGTAGAAAACGGTTGAGGAGTTTTTCGACCGTTTTCATCCCTACTAAGGGTGTTGTTTCGGTCTTACTTTGGGGCCAAGATGTGGACAGAATGGTTCATGGCCCTACCGAATAGGGAGAATATTTTCTGGACGTGTTCTTGTTATAAAACGTACAACAAAATAGAAAAAAAAATCAAAGGAACAAGCAATATGAATTTTATATGAAAATTATTGTGAGAAAATCACATATGCACAAATGCAAAATTCACTATATTAAGAAGAAATTATAAACACGAAAAACTTTAGCACCTTTAAATCATACAACTATAAGGTAATATATATATATATATATATATATATATATATATATATATATATATATATATATTAGAAAACAAGAGTCGTAGGATAATTCGAAACCCAATAATCGGTTATGGCACTTGGCGCTACATCTGACACCGATCAGCACAATGTCCCTCACGAATAGGATACAAAGTCAGGTCACGTTTTAACAGTTCTCAAGTTTAAACAAATGCTGGAGTAACTGACAATATAGATTATATTATTGCTAGCTAGATTACATGCTCAATTCGATCAAGATGCTTGGAGGTTAAAAAGGTAAGAGTGGCCAAATTTGAACGGTGAATTCGTCATCGCGTATTTTAGCTAGGTTAAGTATGCCCACAATATGCTTGTTAAATACTACTAGCACTAGTATATCCCTCGCAAAAAAAAAAAACTAGTACTAGTAGTATAGTCCTCGATTTTTCGTGCTCCCGAGTTTAATTTACTTTACATTTTCTCTTTATTTAATTTCGGCGTTCGTGTGCCGCCTTGCTTCTGCTGGGTAATCGTACGTCCTCCCACGTGTCCAACAATGCTGAGTCGCCAATTAACCGGCCACAACTATTCCCTTTTTGCCATATCGACGTGCAGCCATTGACACTTGACAACGAGCACATGTGCGTGCTCCTGCAACATCAATCCATGTACTTGTTCCATTTTCCCTACCGCGAATCTGGACCGTGCATTTTGCGCCCATTAATTATTTGGACGCACGCTAGCTTCTTCCGTTTCTACAGTTATATCTTAGCTATTCCATGAAAATAGTTGCAGCATGCGTGAGGTTTTGTGGCGCAAAAAATGATGATATGTCGCTGGAAAGAATGGCACTCAAATAAGTGTAACTAGCCGAATTTATCACGTAATTATGCGACTAGATATTATAATACATATATTTATATTTAAAAATAGAGTTATATTTATTATACAATTCTGATTTTTATGATTATACTGCACCGTACAATATGGACCACCAAAATCGACAGTGTAGATCTTTTTCTTTTTCCTTCGATTAACCTGATTAATTTCTAGCCCTTGATAGCGAACGTGCTGGTTTCTTTTTCTATCGCTTTAATAAGATAATAGATAGATTAATTGGTGATATACTCTCTCCGTCCAAAAATAAAAGGCACGATTTTTAATGTTTTTCATAAATATCAAGCGTATTTTATATTCGAATGCAAAATAAGTTTGTTATTATCTCTATACCCCTAATAGATATCTAACTTTACTTTATATTCCCTATACGCACATATCGAATATAGTACTTAGAGATAATAATTATAAACAGTTTAGTTATTTTCAATGTCCTCTTAGTCTATATACAAGACAAAATATATCTTATGTTCTTGAATAGAGGAAATACCACTCAAGCCAGTACTTGATCTACAAAATGCCACTCTTCCATTGTAACATGAGAGATGTTTTCCTTGTTTCTTTACACTCTGTCCACTCTTTAACAATTCCAACTTTTTCTACAGGCGAGAGTGAAGTAGGAACTGGAGTCAAATCTACAAATCACCTGAAACAAAGTGCAAACCGAGCTTCTCGGTGTGGTGTGTTTTGGTGGGTTCACTTAAGGTTGTGATCGTTTTGACCTCAGCTTTTAGCTTCCGACTTATTTTTTACTATTCATAAATTTCGTCTTTTTTCTGAACTTTTGGCTTTTTGTTGAGCTTTTTTGCCGGTTCTTTTTTCCCGTATTTGTTTGTATTATACGTAATGGGCTAACATATTTTTTATATTTTTAAATTTTTTAAAATTTAATTATGCTAAATAAGTCTCTGTCAGCTACAGTGTTTTTTCAGCCAGCTACAGTGCTTTTCAGCCATAAGCCACAAAAAAAACCCAAATGATTGATGTGAGCCGTGATGAGGTTGATGCCATAACGTGCACCCTGATATCGATGACTGTACCTTAAGTCTCTGTAAAAATCGTGGTTCTTCAGCTTTGTAACTTCCCTCGTGGATGGATAAGTCCTAGGATTCGTTGTTGTTGGTTAGGGGAGCCTTTTTGTTATTGTTGTTGCTTTTGTAAGGTCCTTGTCTTGTTGGTGTTGTTGGTGCTTTGGTGGAAGTTCCTCGGGCAGAGCTGGACATGAAGGGGCTTTCGCCGGTTAGAGATCGAGTCGTCATTGGGCTTGTGCCGGCTCAAGGGCCAATGCTAACGCGCGCGGCAAGCTCGAGCAGCAAACAAAGGGCGGTAGCCACCGTGCCGGCGCTCATGATTAGGCGAGCCGCATGGCAATGCCTTACGTCCGTGAACGGAGCTTGCCTGTTTTTATTACATGTTCTCCTTTACGTTTCCTCCACATGTCATAATTGAATTGGCTCTCTAGTAAATTAGTGAGGTAATTAAATAATGTAGGTGATTAATTAGGCTGGTATTCACACTAATATTTTATATTAATTAATTACCAGCCTAATTAATTATCTATATTAATTAATTACCTCACTAATTTAGTAGAGAGCCAATTCAATTATAGCATAGGGAGAAAACATGGAGAGGAACATGTAATAAAGAACAGGCAAGCTTCATTCTACGTACGTACGTGATGGGGTGCGTGGGAGAGCTTAGCGTTGGTGCTTGTCTTAGCGGCCGGCCAGGACGTCGCATCGATTGGTGCCGGTTTGATCGATCTCATCCGCCGGCGAGTACGGGTGTTTGTCAGTACTGTAAGTGGCCACAGGCCGCCGGATCGATGCTAGCGGCGCCTTAACTAGGCAGCCTGTAGGCTGCAAATGTGTGGTACTCTTTGTGGACCTTTTGTCATGTGTGTAGTTACAATTTTTAATCTTTATCTATCGATATTTGTGAGAGTGTTTAGGTTGACCACGTGAGGATGAGATCTAGGTTGATCACGTGGGGACAACAGGTGTCAATCAATTCTTTAATTTGTCCTATCAAGTGTGAACTCGAAGCTATCTATTAATTCTGGGAAGGCGGTCGTATATTGTTTTCAACAGTAATTTATATAATTTTTAAACTACGAAAAATAATAGATATGTGTTATTTATCTTTTTATGTGTTATGATATTAGCGTTATTTTTATTAGAGAGAAAAGTATAGAAACACTCCCTCTAGTCACACAAGAGTAGCATTTATGTATTCATTAGATTCTAACATTTTAAACTTTTATTAAAAATAAAAAAAGTTGGATTTCGGCTATTGATACCCCATCCGTTCTTGAATACATATCGTTCTAACTTTCAAATTTTATTCTCAAATACACATAATTCTATAATTTCGAGCCAATTTAAACTATTTTTCCTATGCATATCTCTACCATTCATTATTCCCAAGGCTATTTGTTACTCCCTCCGTCCAAGTTTATAGGACGTATTTTTTAAATGATCTTGTCCATAAATATAAGGCGTATTTAATATTCTAATATAAAATTTATGTGATGTTCACTATATAGTCTTAATAAATATCTAGCTTTACTTGGTATTTTGTACATTTATGTATTGAATATAATGCTTAGAGATAATAATTAGAGGTAACCTAATTATTTTTAATATCTTAGGTCTATGTGTCAAGAGAAAATACGTCTTATAAACTTGAAAGGAGGGAGTACTATGAATGAGAGTAACACACATCATCCGAGAGCAATAAGTGAGCTAATGAATAAGGACAATTTGGTCATTTTTACATATGCCTTAGTTGAAGTGCAAAAATCCTAAAACGTTATCTATTGAAGAATGAAGGGAGATTTCTGAATATTTAGATTCACTACTACAGAAAAACTCATAACAAACGGTTCGAAAACATCATCGCAGATGGTTTTTGAACCGTCTATGCTTACGGTTTTTGAACCGTCTATGATACAATTATCACAGACGGTTCCTAAATAGAACCGTCTGTGATAACGATTATTATAGACAGTTCTTATTACGAACTGTTTGTGATAGTATATTATCACAGACGGTTCTTACTATGAACTGTCTGTGATAGTATATTATCACAGATGGTTCCTAAATAGAACCGTCTATGATAAGTTTTAACCAAACTCAAAAATATGCCTTTAAAGTTCATCAATATTCTCTGATTGTGCTGTTTGCGCTAATTGTGCTATAAAACAACGCAATTAGAGAATGCAGATGAACCAAAATAGGCCTATTTATGAGAACAAGATTATCCTAGCCATATCCATCCAAGCATCACATGCAAGAATTAAGGCATCAACAAATAATTTTCACATACATCATATCCAATCAAGCATCAAGCAAGAGAGGGGATGGGATCGGATGTGGGTATGAACAAAGTACTGACGCCGATGAAGGAGAGGAGGTAGCAGCGTCACTATTGTGTCACGATGGTGACACTATAGAAGGCACTCTTACGACAAGAGTGCTTTGTGCAGTGAACTGTGGCGTCACAACCGGATGCGGAGGAGCTCAGGGGAGGCAACCGGCGCTTCGATCGGCGGCTTTGGGGAGCTAGCAGGCAGATTGGTTTGGAGTGTGGTGGGGGGAGACGTGTGGGGAGGCATATATAATGGCATTTGGGTAGCGGAACCGAGAGGTCGCAACGTTTCAGTTTGAAAGTTTGAATAGAGGGGGCGACAAAATATCACAGACAATTTTTAATACAAACCGTTTGTGATGAGTTAATATCACATACAGTTTAAATAAAAAAACCGTCTGTGAGGTATCACAGACGGATTAAATAAAAACCGTTTGTGATAATACTTCACAGATGGTTTTCACCATGAACCGCCTGTGATATTTATCTTCACAGACGGTATATATTAAAACCATCTGTAATTGTACTTAGTTAACCATCTGTGACGAGATGTCTAGTATAGTTTGTCTTGTAGTAGTGATTAAACATATGAAAATAGTGTGTGTAGATTTCTCTCAAAATTTTTTATATAATTTAGTTTTATTATGTTTTATAAATATATTATAATATAAATGTGTGTTCAAATTGCGGTTTGGACCGTGTCGACCTCTGAAAGGCCAGAATTTTGTGATCGAGGAGGGAATACGTAACAGTGGGTCTTGTTTCTTACACTTAACTCCGCAATCAATTGCCCACCTAAGAATGTCTATCTTTATCATTGTAGAGCTGTGAACAAGTTGAGGAATAGCTGAGGGATGGCCCGGATTAGTTGGGTTATTTATGACGTACGCTTGCCCCTTGATGAATCCATGGAAGGGAATGATGAAGCTGAGGTCCTTTTGACTTTGTATAGTAATTCCAGTCTCACAATATAAGTTCTCTTTCTTATAAAACGTTGTCTTACCATATAAGTTCATTGCGAAGATCGATTGTATAGTTATTGTAATATTTTCATTAGATATCCCTCATTTAATATTGAAAAAGTGGATGAATATAATAGTGGTAGTATATGATTTAATAGGGACATACATGATCCAATAATATCAATCTTTTTCTAGATTTAGTGTTTTCTTGGTTTATGTACAGTACTTTTGTTGTAAATCTACAACAAATTTTGATTATAGACAATTTAAACTTTTCACATCTACCATTGCTGCCGGTACGTAGATTCCACGCGGTAGCATAACTGCAAATCAATCATTCAGCACATTCACTTTTCTAGTACTTCCATTCATGTTATCCCTAGAACTATTATATTTTAGAAAGAGAGGGAGTACGCGCGTGTTGGGTACGGAAATCCATGCACCCTACTCCTCCATACTTCCTTTGGAAGGTCAGTTCTTCGTACTATTAGCAAACCCAAGGGACGAATCTATAGTAATTTATAGGTATTCAGTTAAATATTTAAAAAAATTTAGTAAAAAATCTACTATATACAATATATAATACATATGTTGAGTAGGTCAGTAGGGAACGTTTGGTATAGGAAATCACAATTGGGTTCTACACTGCTACAGACAGCCCTATCACAGACGGTTCGGAACCTTCATCACAGACGGTTCCTGAACCGTCAGTGTTTAGGTGTCAGTGATAGTTGGTGGTTATCACAGACGGTTCCCGAGCCGTCTGTGATAACAACATTACAGACGGTCTTGATTACTAACCGTCTGTGATAGACGAGTATCACAGACGGTTGTTTATAAAAAACCGTCTGTGATAGTCTTTTATCACAGACGGTTTTTTACAAAAACCGTCTGTGATAAAAGACTATCACAGACGGTTTTTGATAAACAACCGTCTGTGATACTCGTCTATCACAGACGGTTAGTAATCAAGACCGTCTGTGATATACACAATATCACAGACGGTTTGTATTACTAACCGTCTGTGATATTGTGTATATCACAGACGGTCAGTAGTAAAGGCCGTCTGTGATATCAGTCACACCACAGACGGCACTCTTTGAAACCGTCTGTGATATGGTATCATAGACGGTTTTTTAACAACGAACTGTCTGTGATACCAAGTGCATCATCCATTTTATTTGCTGTTTCTTGGCTAGCCTCAGGATATGCTAGCCATGCCCTCTGAAAGCAAGCAAGCAGATTACAGATAAATGACAGATATAAGTTAATTGCAACTCATAGTAAATTACAACAAAATTCGATACACAGATGAATGTAACAATATCACATATATAGAATGAAAATTGTTACACAAAATCTGACAAATGAATTCAATTGAAGGAATTGTTTGATTTGTACAGTTGAATCCAATGTTTCAACATCTAATTATCACCATCGCCGGCGTGGAACTCTCCCCTCTTATTTATGACCTCTGCTAGCAAGAATTGGGAGATGATTGCACGAATTTCGACGAGATTGTCAAGATCATATGCACTTCCGTCGAAGTTCACCTGCTGTCACTAGGAGCAATGTTAAGTCATTAATTAGCATGTGTGTGTAATATAATCAGAAAATAATAATTATTGGAAGGACCTGACAAACCTCTGGATCATTGATCTTAGTACCCATGATTTCCTTCATATGGCGGCAAATGTAGAATCCACATACGTTGCCCTGTAGCTGCTGGTGGCACTGCAAAAATAGAATTACATACACCGGTATTGTCAATTCTAGAGACATTATAACAAAGTATGATATAGGATTGTTGTGTTGTAGCGCGTACCGGAAATCGCGTGTTGTGTCGTAGCGTGTCACTGGATTTGTCGTGTGTTCCTCCTTGGGCAACATATTCGGCAAACGCCCTACGTGATTCAAAAAACTTAGCCTCGGCCGTGGCAAACAAAAGAAATATTACAATAGAGTTATGTATGGAGGAAATGAGTTTACCTGTTAAGTACTTCTTGCATACGACTGAAGTCGTGGTTGCTCCTAAGGAGGGAATCAAGGTATATTACCTTGCTCCACTTTGGTACAATCACAATCAAAATCCAGTGATGCCTAGTCATGTGTGTCGCCATAGTGATTAATCCTAAGTTCATGCTGCATGTAAAGTACAAATGAAACATATGTGTGGCAACTAGTGAAGCACTTACCCTTGGTTGAAGGGTACCATGACGTACTCCTTATCGGTGTGAGCAATCAATCCCTCGTTATGTAACCTTGCACGAAGGATGCATCTGCGTTGATAGATTGCTCGGAGACCAACTGTGGGTCGAGGAAACCCACCGGTCGTCGCGATTGCCGGACTTGTTGGATCATGTATCTATATATAAAGAAAGAGTAATGACATTTATTTGTATAACGTGAATGTAGAACTTCATTGTACAGTACACTTACAGTGTCCAGCATCGTAGAAGTGAGGCGTCGAGTTCGTCGAGATTGAATAGTAAGAATAAATCTTCGAATGTCACGACGATGTAGCCCGAGTCGTGGAGGAAATGCGTCTCGTTATATTTCAGAGTGAATGCACTCTGCCGGTTTGGCTTCATGTTGGACTTCTCCATGTACCAGGCATGCATCTACCGCAAATCATACCAAGCTGGCGTAATTGTGAGTCGGGCATCAACGACACTCCTAGAGTAAATGTCCATGGCACGAGACGTGGCTTATTTTTCTTCGCATGAGCCTTGGAGGCCTTGGAGCCTCGCTTATGATATGTTCTCGGTGGCGTCTCGGCGGGAGCCGATACAACAGACTTTACTGGATTTGAAGGTGGAGGTGGAGCCACCGGAGCCGATGTGCCAGGTCCAGGGCGACGTCCCTCTTGGGCCACTGGATGTGAAGATTGTGGCACGGACATGTCGAGGACGATGTCCCTCTTGGGCCACTGAATGAATGTGTGGACGGCATCCCCTAATGTCTTAATCTCTTCGTTTGGGGGCTTCTCAAGAGGGACGGACTTAAAAATATCATTAATCATGTCCACCTGGACCTTTATGAAACCAGTGTCTACTTGTACACCGTGCACCAGCGTCTCTGGCAGCAATGGATACACCATGCCGCGCCCAGCGTCAACGGGAATAGAGCCAACAAGCCTGACTTTGAGGCTGCAAGGCATGGGCTCCTACATAACGATACAAGAGATGAGTTAAGGCGTCCACCAGAGAGATCTATGTACCATTCTAAAGAGGTACATTACATGAATGTCATCAATACGTAAGTGGGCGTCGCTATGTTCAGAAATTGGTGTGGACGCGCAGCTACTGCGACGTTGAGGGGGACTGGGTCCCGCAGTACTAGGAGTGGGTTGCGATTGGTTGCGGACTTGTCTCAGTTCTTCCCGCAACGAATCTATCTCTCCTCGAAGTGAGGCAGTCTGCTCTTGAAGTGAGGCAGATAGTTGTTCCTCAAGTTGAGCACGAAGCTCCTGTTTTATTTGTTCGCTGCGGTACGCCTTGGATCTCTTCCTACTCCTATATGTGTCGGAGTAATCTGGAAATCCGTGCCTCCAAGGTACATAAACCCCCATGCCTCGTGTGCGACCTGGGTGCTCCTTGTTTCCCAAGGCCTGTGATAGTAAATCTATCTCCCTATATTCTTCAAAGGAGCCACGAGAAGATTCGGTAGTCAATGATTGCTGCAAGAGGCAATTAATCATGTTATTTTTGAACCCATGAATTTCAAGAGGTGTTAACAACTATGTTGTTTAACATATTTTACCAGGCGTTGGGACACTTCCTCATCTGCGGAGTTTTTGAAAGAGACACCCGAAGATGTGGTTGATGACCTCGCTCTTAACCAGTTTCGAGCGCGCTCGTTTGCGATCCCGGCAAATGGCGGAGAGGCCTTCGATCGGATTGCGACCTCATCCTGCATCCTCCATTGCGGGATTTTACCCGCGTACCCAGCAGTGCCGAGTCTGTGAGGGTGCGTGTTTTGTGACTGGAGATCCTTGCGCGCCGCACTTTGTTGTACAAATTCGGTCGTCGTCTTCATCTGCACAAAGGCCTCCCATATTTCCGGCGACACGAAAGGATACTTCGTGAAGGGCGTGACATCCTCGGCCACGTACTTCGTCACAAGAGTGCTCTTAAAATTCTTCCATGCTTTTCCCATCGCGAGGAGCGCCTGCCGTTGCACGAGTCCCTGTGCTTCTGCTGGGATCTCAAACGAATTTGTAAGTTCCTCCCATAGCTGATTTTTTTGATCCTTTGTCAAATATTTCCAGCTTGCTATGGTGATGGGGACCCGTTGCCTTCCAATTATCCCGCAGGTAGTCCGAAATGATGACGCTGCTTTCGTCGGTTCCAGAGGGACCCCATTCGAAGAGACCACCGTGATGGTCATTCGGCCCTCTAGCCTTTTCGATACTCCTCAGCCACGTTTAGATTTCGCAGTCTTGGGAGCGTGAGACCCAGATGACGACGACGAAGACTGTGTGGACGCCATCTCTCTTCTAAGAAAAAACTAACTGAAGTGAGCTATGGATCCAGCTTGTCAAAGTTCTATGAATCAAGTGACACAAACCAGTGCATCAAGTTCATTGAACAAGATACACTGGAGTGTGTCACTTGCTTTATGCCCTTTGACAAAGTTCTAACGATTAACTAATTGCAGTGAGCTATGGGCCTTCTAAATAGACCTTGCAGCTAACAAGTGCAGCATATATTATTGTTACAAGGTTCTATGAAGTGCCTACAGTGAGCTAAACAACTGCAGCATATATTATATGCTACATAAGATACATGTGAAGCATATAACATAAAATTCATGTGAAGCATATAACATAAAATTCATGTGAAGCATATAACATGTGAAGCATATAACACGTGAAACATATAACATAAAATTCATGTGAAGCATATAACATGTGAAGCATATAACATGTGAAGCATATAAAGCGGCGTCGGGAGGGAACGGCGGCGTCGGGAAGGACCGGCGGCGTCGGGAGGGGGCGGCGACGGGAGGGACCGGCGGCGTCGGGAGGGACCGGCGTCGGGAGGGACCGACGGCGTCGGGAGGGACCGGCGGTGGGAGGGAGCAAAACCTAGCTAGCAGGGGCGCTGCAGGGTGGAGACAAGAGACTGCGCCAGAGTGGACTCCGCAGACCTAGCTGCGGGTATTTAAAGATGAGCTATCACAGACGGTTCTATCAATATAACCGTCTATGATATGATATTATCACAGACGGTTATATCCATAGAACCGTCTGTGATGTATTATCACAGACGGTTTCTTTTTGATAAACCGCCTGTGATAGTTCACTATAAATACCCGCAGCTAGCTAGGTTCCTATGTCATTTTACAATTACAATATGGAACATAGATACATTTATGAAAAACGCAAGCATAACCATAGATACATCACAGCCGGTTCTTGTGAAAAACCGTCTGTGAACATTTCCAGACGGTTCTTAACAACAACCGGCTGTGATAGTCGACACAACACAGACGGTTTTTAATAAAAAAACCGTCTGTGATATTCCAGTATCACAGACGGTTCAGCGGTAAGAACCGTCTGTGATACTCCTTTTTCCCGCCACAAATACCACAGACGGCCTTCAAATTAAAACCGTCTGTAATAATTTACATTACAGACGGTTTCACAAAACCGTCTGTGATTTGCCGTCTACTATTAGCCTTTCTGTAGTAGTGCTACTTGGTTCATTAGTTAAATATTTATTCAATTCCAGAGAGTGTTAGGGTTTTGATCATATATAATAGAATTAGAGAATGTTGTGATGATTGCTACTGATTGAGTAACAAAGTGTAACTAGTAGTATTGCATAGATCTTGCAGCCCATTTTAGTAACCGAGTTCATAGCACTTTTGTTAGCCCTCTCTTTGGAGGATTGGACCGTCCATAGTCAATACTAAAATTTCTAGATTGTGGTGTCCATTCCTTTTTTTTTGTAACAGAGATGTAACAGAAATTGTGATCGCTAACCGACAACTTTCATTTCTTGATTGGGATTTTACTTTTGCTTGTACACAGTAGGCTCGGTTGGTATTCATTTGTGCTGAACAACTGAAGTTATGTGAATAAGTGAATTGCCTGGGAACCTGCTAGAATTTCTGCACAACAGCACAAGGCAGAGTTATTTTTTGAATGCACATGACTCCATAATCCATATCCTTTCCATTACTAGATCAAATTCCTGTTAGATTCTTGGGTTTTAGGTATAAAATTTCTTGTGGTCTAACCTAATTTTTGCTAATCTGATCTTTCATATGTTTGATTTTGTAGATCTTTGAGCTTTAAAAAACGAAGAAGTCTGTAAATTTAAAATCTTTATAGGAGGGAGCTGGAAAGACGCAGAAGGTAAGGGCAATTGTACTTTAATTTTCGTTTTTATGGACCTTTATGATTTTTATTGAACAATATTTTTGTAACTTCGAATACCCATTACGAAATTCCTAGGTCTGCCACGGAGCAAACCACATACATTATTATTATGTTTTATTATAATAACATTAATTCCCTGTAGCGTTAGAAAGCAAAACAGATAACGGCTGAATGGGTTTTGATAATGACTTGAAAAGTACTACTATTAGCCAAGAAAGGAACAAAAACACAGAAATAAAAAAAAATACAGAGGTTGATCAAGGCTGCGAGCTCTTTACAACATGCATTACATGGTCAGGCCGGTAACGTCAGTTTGCTGAATGAAAATAGGTCAGATCAATTTACGGAACAATAAAGCTAACCTTGCTGTTCGTCGCTGTAGCTAACCACTACCGCGTGCTCTTCCTATTCCCGGCCGGCCGTTAATTGCTTGGAGGCTCCACAGCGTGGCACCCTACTCTACAGAAGCCGCCATCAATGGAACATGCATGGATCAGCTCTACCCAATCGCATCTGTTTCCCTTACTATATGGACTTATGGAGTATATATGTCCGTGCCCCTACGGTCTAATTAAACTGTCACGTTACAACGTACACCATTAGCAGTACAAGCACACTGTAGCGACACTATAGCGGTTGGAGCGTGACGTCCTCTGCAATGAACTCTGCATATATGTGCCGGTGCTGGCCAATCGGTTGCTATTAAGGTGCCGGGTCTCCCTTGCGTCTTGTACATCCAGTACGTGACACGACACATGCTGGAGTTGTACGTGTGTTCAATGCACGTTTCGTTTTCGGGCCTTTGGTTGCCTGTCTGTCAGGGCAGTGTACAAGATATCCAGATTTGCGAAAACGGACCAGACCTTTGGCTGGCTGTCTGTGTAGGTCAGTGTATATGATCGATATCCATTCGGAGTAATTTTTTTTAAAAAAAATAATTACAATACTATTTATGTAAACAATTCTGACATCCAAATACGTACTGAGTACTGACCCCAGGTTGCATCTAGTTTAACGGAGGTTCAAGAAGATAGAAGACGAGGACCAGCTGCATTTAGTTATATATATGTCAGCATGTGCATTCACAATCTCGACCGTATACGACATATCAGCATATATACACATTTATTACGTTCGTTAAATCTACTCATGATGCAACATTAGTTTCCCATGATAAATCTTTCCTGATACGTCTGGTTGCATATGCGTCAGTTTTGATGGTCATGAGTTCCTAATCTCTCACATCAACAGTGGACAAACTCAACGCTACATTGCGGTATTGGTGCGAGGTGAGGGGTCTGGCCGGCAGCGTGGTGAGCCATCGGAGACGGGGGGAAGGAGGGAAATGACGGTAGAAGCTAGCGCCGGCCGGCTGCAGCTGTGGAGGTGACAACAGCGATGGCATGTCAGCGGGCCGTGCCGGCACCAGTGAGGCGGCGGGGAACAGCGCAGCCGGAGGCGGAGGTGGGTTAGGTTACTTGATTCAAGGTTAGCACAAATCTCAAAAGTGATTAGGTCAGAACTGTACCTAGTTTTTTTAGAATCAGGACGTACGGACCCTTTTTCCCTTTGCAAAGCTACACGTCTGCACCTATTATCCCACTATACACACACTAATAACGATTATAAGATACTGCAAAGTGAATTTCATGAAAATTTTTATCAATGTTCACTTTCTATAGTATAATCTGTGTATATAATTCTTTTATATATGAAAAAAGGTATATAGCAAAAAAGAAGGATTTCGATAAATTTTTTTGAACCAACTCGCATTGAAGTATGTTAAAATTAGTATTTAAGTATATCAAAATTGATAAAGAGGTATAATACATTCGTTTATGTGGTACTTCTGGGAGTATGGGAAATACTTCATGTGTGTGTGTATAATATATTTTTAACTTCCAAAAAAGCTAAAATACCTTCAGCTTCTGCACATGCACAACATGCATGGATGTGTATGGTCACTTGGTCAGAATCAGATCCAGCGTTTCGAGTACTGGCCAGACTACTGGATGATGGTACACGTACGTAGTATCCTGTTGGTTATAAACACATATGGCACGGCGGCAACCGGCTTTCCCAACATTATTACCAAATGAGCCTTCTTACTGTTTTAAAAGAGATACCAGCATGTGCATATTGGTTTATCTGAGGTGGTGCCGATCAAATGGATCTGACCGTTAATTTTAGCATGATAAAGTTGGATCCTGGCCCAATCCAAACCCCGTGGGAATCGTTCCACTTCTAAAAGTCACTTCTTCACTCTCAAGAAGATCCCAATGTGGATTATGTGATGAGGAGGGGTTAAGTTCCGCAGGAATTATTTTCCCCGGTTGCCAAACATGACCTAGAATGATCTCTTTGTACTCTTTGAAACAAACCGAAACGACTGACCGATTTAGGGGTGTTTGTATTAGTTTTTGCTAATAGTTTTAGCTGAAAATAAATAGAAGTGAATGAAAGAAGTAACTTTTAAAAGGGGTGCAAAAAGTGAGGAAGAGATACGTACGCGGTGCGTGTGGCGTGAGCAAGAGGAGTGGGGTGGGTGATACACCCATGACCTTTGTTTTATCATTGGAGCGAGACGGTAGCAAGAGAAATAAAGAAGCCGCTTCGAATATTGGTTTTTGGCTTTTCTTAGCAGAATCCAATATGAACCGGCCAATAGATAAAAATTAAAAAGGCTCCCTTAAGAGCAACTCCAACCGGTTCTTTATCCTGCTCTTCATTGTATATTTACCTAATATGACTCAAGAAATGGACTCCAACCGGTTCTTTATCCTCCTCTTCATTTTTATCGAGTCGCTATTTTCTCCCGGCCGCTAGCTAGATTTGGCGAGCGCCTCCTCACTCGCTTCTCAAATAGCTAGGCTATTGGAATGCTAACTCAAATAGAGAGCTGAAAATAATAGCTAGCCTCTTTATCCTAGGAAATAGAGAGGAAGAAATGACTAATGGGATGGAGTTGCTCTAAGTATGCCAACCCAACAGTGCGACAGAGCCACCTCCTCTGCAACAAAACAGACTACAGTATATGCGTTGGTCTCCTTCTTTTCGATTTATAGCTTATGATTTCTCTTAAACAAATAAACGGAGCAGTTTATTTATCGCTGTTTTAAAACAGCTTATCGGGATAATCTTTTTAAAACGACTTATCGATATTCAGTTTATTCACATAAACGCTCAACTAAAACTAAAAATTATAAGTTACAGTAAAAAAAGGACCCATCTGTTGCCTCCTACAGACGGGTTAATTGACACTTCATCCGCTAGCTCACGCGACTGAACAGTACTATTGCTTTTTTCTCATTACATATAATTTCCCTGTGGCTGGTAGAGCCCGTTTGTACGTAGAGCGGTGCACATTAATTGACGTGTTTGTTAATACTTGATGAGGTTGATCTACTTACGAGTCGTGCATATATGCATGGACGGACTCCGGCTAGCCGCGCGCCGCCAGCCGACCGTGCAGAGAGCTGCATGTGCCGCCCGGCCGTCGGTAGGTTCATTTTCGTCGGTCCGGCGGCCGGCGCGGGGCCAAGAGTGCTTGATGAGTTCTAGGGCATGGACGCATGGTGCAAACTGCCAATTCGTACGTACGATGAAAGGTCTCGATGCATCACGGTCGGTGCAGTGACAGGAATAGCCTCTCTTTTGTACGTAAACTTTTTAAGGACTGAAGAATTTTCTCCGAAAGTTCTAAACTTTTTAAGGACTGAAGAATTTTCTCCGAAAGTTCTAAACTTAATTACATATAGCTAGTACCACTAGCTAGTACTATTTGTATGATATAGAGTCGGTAACTGCGAGTGTATATATATATCGTACGTACTGGGATGATTCAGTACGTACATATATGGTCCTCTTGAGCAGCACGCAACTTTTCCATTCAATTCCATGCATATATACACGTACGCCCCAAGAGCACATGACATGCCTGCCGAATTAAACAAGGGCTACAGATCACAGCGTAAGCACATGACAACACAAGGGTAGTTAGCTAGGCACTAATTAATCGGCAGGCAAATTAGAGAAGAAACTAGTGACGCTTGTGACGATGTGATCTCATGTTCATACTAGCTTATTAAACACGTCGAAGTTGCACAGTGTTTGATTTAGTGCACCCAGCCCCCGGTTGGCTGGTCCCATAACGATCGAACTGCACTATCAATCAGCAAACTATTAACACTGTTAAGAAACCACCCCTTCCAAAGACCTGAAAAGAACAAAAGTGCATTTATTCCCCATTAGCATACTCCCTCCATGGTAAAGGTACATATCACATAACATGAGTTTTCTGCTGGAGTAAAACCGTATCTATTTTTTTGACAAAAAACTGAAAACAGAACAAGCATCCCAATGTTGGTTTTGGGCAGTAACATGCTTGAGGGAAAAAAAAAAGGTTGCTGGTAGCCCTATCTTTCTTCGTGTTAGCATGGTATGCTATAATGCTGCCATTTGGCATATTGGTTTTCTAGCACCATAGGTTTGGCAGAAACCGAAGCACAAACTATCATAGAGGAGTACTTGTGTTACTCTCCAAACCCTGTCACTGTTACTAGTCTATGATTGTGATCTGTAAGCAGAGGCCCAAAAGCAGAGTGGAGACCAATATCTTATTATCTGTATTGATTTCTGTAGTACACAACGCATAACACAGCAGCTGTTCTACACTTGTACATTATCAGTGCACAAATCCACCATTTTGTGTTTGAGAAACTTTGATTTAACTGAAATTTCTTGTACATTTGTAACTCGTAAGAACTACAACCAGCTGTTACAAATTCCAAAAGAAGGCACGGATTGCCTAATTGTGTACAATACTTTCGTAAAGGGGAGAATTGAAAATTGGCCTTCTAAACCCACACTCAATTCTATTTCAATCTCCAAGATACATGTATGAGCCTCTTCCTGTTGGAGTGCATTTATCTCCAACTGCAAAGTGAATCGAGGCAAGGACTGATCATTTTAGCAACAAATGATTTGAGAGAAGTGACCTTGTACCAAGATCATGTTCTTGGTGATTCTTCCTGGAAATGCACCACATAACTTTTGAGTGTGTATATGATAGGTGCCTTGATTGTGTCGGCCGTTTGAGGTTCAAGTCATTTACCTATACAACAGGAATTTTGAGAAGTACAAGTGAGCAGCAATACAGACAAATGGAGATGGCAATCCCAGCAACAAAATTTTGGTATAGACGACTGTTGTCTCTGCTGGGAATAAAAGCTGACTTCAAGACACCTGTGAGCTCAAACACTCTGTATGATATCTGCAGTACAAATAATGAAATGAATATTACTGATGATTCTATTGAATATTTGAATTTGAACAAAATTCAAGTTTGCTCACTTACAAGAAGATATATTGCTGTAGTAAGCATAAAGTTGAGCAATGGGTAATCTGGAATGAACGATAGAAGCCATTTTGGCTGCCCGTTAGGCATGCTAGACCTGGATGTATAACAAAAAGTCGTCAACAATTGAAAGAAGCTCCAATATATCGACATTGGAAGCATCAAGCACAAAATATGAAACTCTCAGGAGATATTAGAAAATCTATGTGCACAGCACACACAGATTCTATAGTTCATTGCCAAAGTAACTTTGAAACATAAGTTATGGCTCTTTTCAACATTTCCTCATGTGGACTCTGTTAAGGGTATTAGAGATAAGGGTATTAGAGATAGAATAGGAATCGGCATATTTCTCTGTAATATCCCTTTGTACTCTTTATATATATTGCCCATTGGACCTCTTCAATATACGCACAATATTTATAACATGGTATCAGAGCAAAGGTTAGGGTTAAGGCTTACTGTAGCCGCCACCGCTGCTTTCTAGCTCTCGATCCTCTTCCGCTGCTGCTGCCCCGGGAGGCGCGATCTTCACTCCCGAGGCGGCCACCTCTTTTCGGTCGCGCTTGATCCCGCCGTCGCCGCGCCCACCCCGAGCTTGATCCGGCCGCCGCAGCCTCGGATCTGGCCGCCGCCAGTCTGGCACCGCACGGATCCGCAGCCTGAGGCCGCCCGCCGCCTTCACGATCGAGGCCGACCGCCTCCCGCCCGGATCCGCTCACTCCTCGCCAGATCCGTCAGATCCGGCCGCCGCACGGCTGCTGCCTGGCCTCGACCGCTCGAAGCCGCCGCCGCCTCCACGATCGAGGTCCGCCTCGGTCGCCTGAGCCCGCCGCCTCCACGCCGGATCCGGCCCTCTCCACCGCACCCCCGTCTAGATCCGGCCTCGCCTTGCCGCCTTCAACAGCCGCCGACTACGTTGCGCGGATACTTCACAAAAGTTACGTACCCGTATCGGATACTGTACCAGATACAGATACTGCCCCGATACGTATCCTGCACGTATCCGTTAATTTATGATTATTCAAAAAAAGAAAAGAAATCCCGATACTTCTCCGATACTTAGTCGATACTTCCCCGATACGGTAAACCTAATAAACCTCCCCTCACACAGATTCAATTTACTCCCACCAACCACTCCCGCACGCCGCCTCCACTCTCCACTCTACCTCCCACTCCAGCCGCCGCCTCCAGACCTCCACTCCCTCGCCGCTCCCACGCACGCCGGGCCGCCTCCACTCCCGCTCCCACGCACGCCGCCTCCCCGGCGGCTCCATACTCGCCGCCTCGAGGCGTCGGCTCCCCACTGCCTCCCCGCCCGCTGCCTCGACCCGCCGCTCGTCGTCGCCTCCCCGCACGCCGCTCTCCGCCACCTCGACGCCGCCTTGGCCCTCCGCTCCACGCCGCGTCGACCCGCTGCTCCCTGCCTTCTCGGCCTGCAGTCCTCAACCTGCCGCCTCGACGAGTCGTTCCTCACCGCCTCGACGAGCCGTTCCTCACCGCCTCGACCAGCCGTTCCCCGCCACCTCGGCCCGCCGTTCCCCGTCGCCTCGGCCCGCCGTTCCCCCGCCTCGGCTCATTGCCTCCACGCCGCCTCAGCTCAACCCGCCTACATAACAGATATGTAGATACGCTTCCGACATCTAAATAGGCTTCTCATCAATTTCAGATGCACACAGTAGGTTTTGTAGATGTTGACGATATGAACATGACATTTGGAAATCGGAACGAAAATATACAAGTTGGTTGGGATACTCAAATAACAAGTTAGCACAGGTATCATAGAGGTTACAGAATTGCTACTTCAATATTAAGGTATTCTCGATTTCTCAATTCCTTACAAGAATTCATTAATTCATTAATTATTTTATATTATTACATATATATAAACGTATCGCCATATCGGTGTTTTTGGGAAAATGGCGAATCGCAGTATCGCGGTATCGTGTATCCGTATCGGGGTATCCGGGCAACGTAGGCCGCCAAGCTCGGATCCGGTCGCCGCCTCTACCACCTCCCTCAACGCGCCAAGCTATCGCCGCCTCTTCGTGCCTGCGCCTCCATGCCCGCGCCTCCACGCCCGTGCCGCCGCCTCCTACGCCTCCACGCCCGCTCCTCTACCTGGATCCGGGCCCTTGCCGTGCCGGCTCGCCCTCCCGACCGCCGCCGCCATCCAGATCCGATCTGGATTGGGCCGCTGCACAGAGGGATATCGAGATGGACGCCGCCGTCCCCGAGCTCGAGCTCCGCCCGGTCGCCCCGACCCCATGCCGCCGGCAACTCTGGTGGCGACTGCAGCTGGAGACAGAGAGAGATCGGGCGGGGAGTGAGACAGAGAGAGAGAATCGGGAGGGAGTGAATGGCGCTGAGGGGAGAGATGGATGGTTTTAGTATCTGAGTTACTTTTCAGTCTGTGTTCTTTGGAGTCAGTCTTTCTGTTTCTTGTGAGTCTTCCGTTGTGTCCACCTAAATCCGTAGTTCTAATTTTTATTTTTTAGTTCGTCCAAATCGTGCGAGTCTACAAATTTATTGTCAGTCATAGAAGTGTAGGAGTTTTCTTTTGCATGGCAGCAGCCGCCGCTCTATTCTCTGAGCCGCGTGCAGATCGTAGAAGTCGTTATGATGCCGCCGCTTCTCTAGCCGCCGCCCAGAGCTTTTAAGGCCGCCGTGCGTCTTCCGCACCTTGTGCATTGCGCCGCCGCCGTCTTGGGCTTCGATCTGCGCCGTCATGCTTCTATCTATTCCTCTTCGGCTTGATTTGACAGTTTATTCAAAAACTGCACACAACGATGACATTATCAAGACTCAGACGTCAGATATTTCTTGTTTTAGTATTAACCCTTTTTCAAATGCAATGCTATTGCATACGCCTTACATTTGAGGGAGGTGTTAAGGGTATTAGAGATAGAATAGGAATCGGCATATTCCCCTGTAATATCCCTTTGTACTCCTTATATATATTGCCCATTGGGTCTCTTCTATATACGCACAATATTCATATATTCATTGCTTCACATCATAAGTTTACCTTAAACAAGGATCTGACTTTGTATGGTGCACTTGCCACTATAATTAGTATTAATGGTACCATCCAGGACAGCAAAATGGGAACGGAACATATTATGTCCAGCACATCTAGGGTCCTAACTTCTCATTGGGACCTGGAGCCGAAACAGGAGCTTGGCCAAACAAGGGTTTCCTTTGTAACACCACTCCTAAAGAACTGGTACAGATAAAGTACTGAAAAAGGATACCGGTTTTGTTACTGCTAGATGAGCTCCCTATTTCTGCTTGATTATTGGTGGTAACCAGTATGGTACCAAACATCCCTAGGTCAGTAGCAGCTATGAGTGTGTGACTCATCTGATCTATTGTGAGAACTGGTAAAAAGGTGAGTAATGCACCTTTACCTATTTCCAATTTCCAAATACTATATTTTGTATACAAAAATAGTGGAATTTGAAAAGGTGGATACACACTTCATAACTCGTAGTAACTAGCAAGCAGGGTAAAACGCCCCAGGTTGAAATTTGTACATTAGATTCTTTTCTGTTTCCAAAAGCGGAACCAGCCAAGATTATTTGGAACTCTAGATACGATTACCTGTTTGAGCACCAGGAACATTGGAATCTAAGCTGTTAATTTGGTTAGTTGTAAGAAAAAACAAGAAAGTTCATAAAAATATTTGGAAAACAATTTTGCTAGTAAATTACAAAAGGAACATCTTTCTTGGTCCAAAAGGAGGAATCTTGTTGCTACAATCATTAAAACTTTTAACAATGAAATGAAATATCAATGTCATGGACGTGGGCCTTAGGCCTAGTCGGTTCATTATTAGGAAATAGAGATTGGTTTCTATTTGAGTTAGAGATTAGTTTCCTTTTGTTAGAGATATAATTAGATATATGATATGAGTTTCTATATTTGTTAAAGATATAATTGATGTTAGATTCTATCTGTTAGGGGGAGCCCATCTATATAAGAGGGCTACCGCATGCTATTGGAATTAATCAGAGAAATACCAAAGTCTCTCTCTCTCTCCTTCTATGCCGACACCATCCGGCCATCTTCTTGATGGTGTTTACCCCTTATGAACTAAGGTTCATGACAATTAACATAGTTGAATCCCTTTGCATATTTAACCTTATACCCAACAGGTTATAAGATTACTAAAGTCCAGCAGTTCAAAGCATTTTCATTTGGTCATAGACACATAAAAGAAAGCAGTGCATGCTAAAAACAACAGTCCAGCATCATACCTGAGCCAAATGTGGATCTGAGAGATATAGGTCTCTAGTGTAATCTTGCCAAGCCAACTAAAAGTAAAAAGTAGGTTGCAAGCTTATAAATTGAAAAAGTGATTGCAAAGGAAATAAAGTATCTAAACCATTATTTAAAAAAAAAGACTTACGCAAAAAGTGTCAAAGAGGCACTCCTGAGCTGCTGAGTGCAATTGCGTAGGGAGATATAAACACTGCACGAAAAAAGGGCTAATGTTAACACCGTAAAATATACTAACAAATTCCGCATATCATATCAATTTTGATGGCATATTTGTGTACGCACGTGATAGGAATCCATGATGTGTAGGGATGGTACTTGTTGTATGTAAGTTTGTCTAGCTTGTAAATATATTCATACCATAAATAACCAACCTGAGAGGAAACAAAAAAGCCTAGTTAGTACAGCAGTCAAGTTGGTACATCATCACTAATTTAAAGTGAACACAGAGGGTGTGCAGTGCAACTTACCACCAAGGAAATAGTAAAAATGGTTCCCTTGATTGACAATCTAACTTTAGTTTCAGATTCTTCGAGCTTCTCCATCCATCTTTCAACCTGTATGGTGTAGGACAGAAAGATATGCTCAAAACCCTCACATTGATAAAAGAAACACCGCTTGAGATAATTGTACGGAGACCTAGAGACTGCACTAAGAGGGATACTTATCAAAAATAAACTTGGATCTTTGATGTTCATGTATGCAAATTGCAAAGATCAAACAAAAACGGTCCCTGCAAATCTTAAAACTTACATTTGGATGAAAGTAAGCATAGATCATTCCGATAATCCATATATAACGGTCAAGGCCGGACCGGAAATGCCACTCATGCAACAGGGGTAAGTTTGCTTTTGAAGGCTCTGGGTCTTTGTAGCCTGCATTGGGGGGGGGGGGGGGGGGGGATAGTACAAGATTTATCAAGACTTGGTCAGAAAATCGACATCTACACATACGAGAATAACTAACCTAGCAGAAATGTAAATGGAGTCCACAGAAGTTCAAATACACCAGGAATTTCCCACATCAAGATCACCGCCAAGAAGCAGCCAGCAATCTTCATAGCCATCACCAATGGTATCTCGTTATACTTGTTAAACAGACCAAGGGAACCATATACCATAAGTGTAAAAAGGGTGTGCATCGGGCATATGTAATAGAGCATGTAATCATTGTCGAGGACAATGCAACAGAAGGCCACAAAAAAATTGAGTCTCCACATCATCTGCATTGAAAATATAGTCATGCTTGCCAGTGTCTTGAAGAAAACCACATGATAAATCAAAGGTATGCAAACACATTAGAACATAACATAAAGGGGAGTTCAGAATGGCACCTGAGCAAATCTTGCAAGGCTAAAGTCTTTCTTAATGTAATAGTATGAGAAGTTCCCAAATCCGGTCATCCAGACATAGGAAGCGATGAAAACACGAATCGCGTTGTATATTTCTGTGGCAGCAAAATAGTGGTACATTAAGAACAAGACCTGGAAACAGCAGGTGGAAGAGTAAGAACAGTTGTTGCCTCAAATTTTGCAAAAGACAGCAGCTGAAAGGACGAAAACAACATATGGAACTCTGGAGACTGCAGCACAGCAATACAAAACATACTTACAAAATTTGGGCAAACAAAAACAATTCTATTAAACAGAAATGAAAGAGATAAATCATCAGACTGTAACCAAGGAACAAATGAAAGCAAACTCTTTGATGACAAAAACATAAAGTGCATGGTACAAGAACGTTAATATTGCAGCAGAGTAGCATTTTGTTTCTAAATCACCTGTCAGGTTTCCAGCAAAAAAGCACTGCTTAATCAAGAGGAATATGCACATTTAGAACTACCAAAGTAAAATACTTTTTAAAGTACAACTCTTTACTTTTAAATTAGAATCCAGATACTGCTAAACATCAGGAGCGTTGGAATATTTCCCTAGTTCAATACTTTAAACTATTCTTCATTGGGCTGACACTTCACATGGAAAAGAACAACAATATATTTATACAAGGGTTCTCATTTTTGATATATTTTCGCAAGTAATAATCTAGTAAACTATGTTGGTATGTGGTGATAAGGAAAGTTTACTTCACCAATTACATTAGAATATCAATCATGATATGTTCAAGCGTAAGCTATATATGGCTCAAAAAGAACCTACTGAGGAGATTAATGTAAGATAATATATTAATCTTGCTAACTGCAGTAATTACAGTTTTGTATGATACTGCGTAATGTCAGTGGATTGTAATCTACATGATCAGGAGCACTGGAGAAGTATTAGTGGAAAGATGGGCCCGGTACAGAGTATACGGTGGCATAGCCTGATGACAATAATTTTACCCACCTGGTTTGCTTCATTCTACATAAACTCTTCAATTTTATAAAGAAGCACTATACATTTTGATAAATTATCAAGAATGACCAAATTATAACTTATATTTCTGCCAGCAACACCACAGACTTCTTTTTGGCTAAACTCCCAACTATAAATAGATTCCACTACACGAGACAGATAAAATACCCATACCTTATGACATGGAAAAATTAAGTAAGGCGACTCTTTGGATCTATTAGTGAATACATAACATAGTGTGTTGATCACTAACTTGGTGCCTTGCCTAATCCTTAACAAAAAAGTGAATAAACAGAAGCAAAACAGAGGATTTGAAAGAGAAAGACATATTTTTCATCAAAAGCAGCTGGGTGCTAAATGACTAACCTGCATCCAGCCTTTCCATTCCTCAGTTTGATGGCGGTTAAGATAGAGTATAGACTTCCCTGAAAATGCTGATTTTTCATGGTGCTTCTTAAGTGAAGTCAATGCTGATACTATGATAAGAAGAATGTACAAAAACAGAAACAGATCACGGTTGTAACTCTGCCAAAGTCAAGACAAAATCAATTAATAATGTTATGAATATTGTGTGTGTATATTGATGAGGCCCAAAGGGCAATATATATAGAGAGTACAAGAGGGATATAAGGAAACAAATAAGAGTCATATTCTATCTCTAATACCTTATCTCTAATACCCTTAACACCCCCCCACAAATGCAAGGCGTATGCAATAGCATTGCATTTGAAAAAGGGTTAATACTAAAACAAGAAATATCCGACATCCGAGTCGTGATAAAGTCGTCGTTGCGTGCAGTCGTTGAATAAACTGTCAAATCAAGCCGAAGAAGAATAGATAGAAGCATGACGGCACAGATCGAAGCCTGAGACGGCGGCGGCGCAGTGCACAAAAAGCGCAACGGAGGCGCGGTGCAGAAGAAGCGCGGCGGCCTTAAAAACTCGGGGCGGCGGCTCAAAGAGAAGCGGCGGCATCATGACAACTTCTACGATCTGCAGCGGCTCAAGGAAAAGAGCAGCGGCTGTTGCCATGCAAAAGAAAATTCCTACACTTCTATGACTGATAATAAATTTGTGGACTCGCACGGTTTCGACGAACTAAAAAATTAGAGACTACGGATTTAGATGGACGCAGCGGAAGACTCACAAAAAATAACCAAAGACTGACTAAAAGAAATCAGCCGCAGAAAATCCCACTCCCTCAAAAATCCCTCTCTCTCTCTTCACCTCTTCCCACCCGTAACTCCTCCCCTCTCTGTATTTCTCCATCTCTCTCCCTCACACCCGCGAGCACGAGGGGCGACGCTGGGGCGGCGGCCAGACCCAAGCGGGGAGAGCTCGGCGGCGGACACAGGAGCGGCGACGGCGGCGCGGGCGCGGCGGCGGCTGAAGGAGGCCAACGGCGGCGCAGCAGCTGGGAGCCGGCGGCAGCGGCGAGGAGGGCGCCATCGAGGAAGACCGGGGAGAGCAGATCCGGCAGCGAGAAGCCTGGATCCAGTGGCGGAGAGGCCGGATCCGAGCCGGCGCCGGCCAGATCCGGGGGAGAGTCGGCCTGGAGCGGCGGCGATCCAAGAAGAGGACGGCAACGACGCGGGAGCAGAGGCGACTGGAGATCCGTCTCGGCGGCGCGATGAGGCGGCTGGCGGCCGGGAGATGACCACCCGAGGCGGACACGGGGCGCCGATGCAGATGTGGATCCAGCCGGACTAGCTGGGGAAGGCGGCCGGATACGCGTTCGTGGTCACGCCGGCGAGAAGATCCAGGAGGTGGCTGCCCCCGGGAGTGGAGCACATTCCTCCCGGGGGCGGCGACGGTGGCGGCCGGCGGTGAACGGCGGCGGCCGGAGCGGAAGTAGATCTAGGTTAGGGTTTTGACCTAAGCTCTGATACCATGTTATGAATATTGTGTGTGTATATTGATGAGGCCCAAAGGGCAATATATATAGAGAGTACAAGAGGGATATAAGGAAACAAATAAGAGTCCTATTCTATCTCTAATACCTTATCTCTAATACCTTATCTCTAATACCCTTAACAAATAAAACATGATCAGAATATGATATCTCAAAAATAATATCTGTACCATTTGGAGTCTGTTTATTACACATTTACACATATAGAAGTAGCTTATGGAATTTGCATTTGATAGAACTAGATAAGTGCCTAAGGAGTGAAGTTCACTGTTGTGGCTACTGACCAAACAGTAAAGTGAGAGAGTAGCAACAGAGATGAGGGATGAACAATGCTTGCCCCTTTCCTCATGTCCAAGGTGGGCATATATATTACCATGAGAAATATTTTACAATTATGCCCTTATATCCGTGTGCCTCCCGTAGGGGTATCTATGTCATTACACACATCCTATTTTGGGCTTTACAACCCTTTAGCAGGCCGGATGGGTTTAGGTGGGAGCCACCCCTACAACATTCACCAACAATTATTTTGCACACACAAAAAAAAAGGAAGAAGAATGTTTGTGATTAATCAAGGACAAAATGAGTTTGTTTAACCCCAAAAAATATCTAGTTAATTAAGCAGTTAAGCCAAGACAAATTAATAACATGTGTCCCTTTATGTCCATTCATTTGAGAAGGTAGAAATGTAGAATACAGTAAAGCCAGTAAAGATTGGATAGCAGACAGACAAGTGGCACAGTATACCAATATTAGCAGACAGACAGGTGGCACAGTACACTGTCACACCATAAAAAATGTTGGGATTACGGTTGCAAAATTCAGAGAAATGCTATGACTTATGGGTAAGCAAAGAAATAGAGCATCTGCTTATTTCATTTGGTATACATCATGAACAAAAAAGAAAAAAACCATTTGGGTTCACAGCTAAAGAAAGAAGGCGAAACATGTAACCCATAGTAGAAGAAACAGGGAGTACGCTTATAAAGAGGGAAGATGCTATTATGATAATCTGGCGAATATCTATTACATTTTTAATGTATTTCACATTGAGAATTGAGAGAAAGTCCATTAAAATTAAGACAATATCAATACCTTCTTGCTTTCTGGAAATATGTTTGTCCGATCGCAGATGTAAAAATAAACCAGAACAATGCCAAATTCAGACCTGTGAGGCAGTTAGGGCTTATAAATATCAATGGATAACTTTTCACAGTGGATGCAACTAATTCTAGAACTAGAAGGGTCTCACATTGCTCTCAGTACAGCACGGTTTTCAAGCAGGAAAGACTCGTCCATCATTATAAACCTACAGCCCATAAAAACATTGAGATGCCAAGTTGTCGACACTCTGCATTTGCATGCTTTGAAACCATGAACCACACACTACTATTCTGCCAAATTACCGTATAAGGTTTGTTTTTGTAGACATGTTCCGGAACTTTGTGGATGGTGACTTTGACAGGTCTCCTTCAAGCAATACTGCCTTATCATCTTCTCTCACAGCTCCGTTCTCCAAATTAGAATCAGAGTGGCTATGAAGAATAAAATAATGCATGAATAAGGAGAAGTTAGGATACTAGTATTTAGTACTTAACTTCTGTTGTAGGCTTTAAATATCCATAAAAGCAACTGTGCCAATACTGAGTGTATGTTATACAATGTCAAATTAGTCAAACCTAACTAAGATTGCTAACTCCTAAAATTTCTGTGCAGAAACCTTACATTTTCATGGATGAAGATTTTATGTATTCCAAGATTTCCGAATAGATCCATACAATGAGAACAGGGAATAGAACAAGCAAAAATGACACCTGCAGGAATGGACAGAGCAATGAGAGCCATCAATATGTACTGCTGTCAAACCTACGAGGAACAAAGTTCATCAATAGTATAACAACCTAGAATATCAACTTCAATACTGTCTTTTTACATTGACAATTCATTGGCCATTGTCCACCTTTCATCCTATAATTACATCCATCTCCACTGCACTCTTTTTGTTCCATATTTTCTTCAGGAATGGGACTATATTGCTATATCCTACAATTACACCATCTCCACTGCACTCTTTTTGTTCCATATTTTCTTCAGGAACGGGACAATATTGCTATATGCCAAGTCAATGGGTTTGGCATGCTAGTTCAACTGTTTGATGCAAGGTTTGCCTCTAAAAGTGAATTTGCAATATGGAAAAAAATATGTACTTACCTTATCTACGAGTACTCTGCTATCAAATAGAATTTTTCTCATGATTGTCAGCAACTGGACTTCATTTGTGTTCCCATGGAACTTAATTGTACATCCTTAATTTAAACAATGTTCATGGGGTAGTTTTCCTTTTACTACCTCAAAATCAAGCTAAGATGCATATGCGGATTCAAAAAAGGAGAATCAGTAGGTGGTTGTAACAAGAAGCACCGTATGCATATCCTGATAAGCAATGTAGATCCCATTCAAATCTTCGACTGGCCAGAGTAACCATGCTTGTGCCTCAGCCCTCAGGTGGTACCAAACTAAATACTGACTTGGAATCTAAGACACCTCCAAGGGAACAGAAGCCTACCTAATCTCTTAGCCACTCGCAAGATACAGCACGCCAAGCAAACAACCAGTGGTTGCTCCAATCAATTCCAGGGTTTGGTGGGTTTTCAACCTTCCAGTCACATCACACATGCTCATTTCATGGACAACGCTTATTATCATACCGATATTTACCCAGGAATCACTCGAGTCGTATCGATTAATGATAAATCCATGCCCCTCTCATGCTATCCAATCCAAGGGACGCCATGAACACTCAGGACTGCATCCATCCACGGAAGCTCCAAATTTTCTAGCGCAAATTTGCCCGGCAAGAACCCAAATCGAACTTGCACGGTGCCACCCGGGAGGAACAAATCAAGATTCAAGACCGACATAACCACCAAGGTTTGGCAACACCAGTAGAGAACAGAACGGCTACCCAACCCAATTTAGCCACAGCGCGTGAGAGACGCAACGCAAGAACCCAGCGTTCGCGCGTACGTACGTGCGTACCTGGCCAGGGGTGACGGGGCCGAAGACCTCCATTCCGCCGGATGCCTCCCGGGAGTGCGACGACCGGATCCCGGGGCCGGCTGGGATCAGGAAGCAATGGAGAGGGAGCTGTTGGGATCAGGTGGCATTCGGAGAGCGATGGGGAGGGGGAGGCATATATGCGAAGGTGGGAGTAAAGCGAGCGGGCGCGGGGCCTGGCCAGGGGAAAGGAGGAGGAGGAGATCTGAAGCAAGCCGGAGGCGGTGAGTGGTCGCCGTCAGAGGTCGGAGGCGAGGGGACGGGGCCGGCCGGGAGGAGAGGAGGAAGACGATGAGAGCAAGTATAATAAGAGGCTGTTAGTAGGCTGTATGCTGAGCTGGAGGAGAGAGAAGAGAGGTGGGCTGTAAGTTTACAGCCAGCTGAAGTATAAGAACCAAGAAACTTTGTGAGAGAAAGGGGTGGGTCATACAGCCTTCAGCTGGCTGTAAACTACTATATGAATGGGCTGATAAGTAGGCTGTAAATGTCCATACAGCCAGATGAAGGCTGTATTATTAGCCTTGCTCTGAGGGGTGGTTTGAGTTTGGTTGGATTTCTTCGGAGTCCAGGGTTTCAGACTAGTGCGCCGGACCGACACTCGTCGGCTTGTACTGATTGTGTCTGCGTTTGTGGTGCCCTCGTGGGGATTTGATTATTCCTCGGCTCCGTTCAGGCCTCTTTTGTTTACTTTTGGGCTATGAATATCGAAATATAAATCGGGTAGTTTCTTCGAGCGATTTGTTAAAACCATTTTTTCAAATGATTTCTGAATCTACTGATATGTATGCTATCTGCATCAAAAACCATCAGTCGCTCATAGTCTAAAAACATCTCAGATGCGGTTTGGTGTGTTGAGAGTGCATGCTAACAGTTGATGATGATGGGAAGGGGATTAGGGCACTTTATTATCATTTGATCTGACCAAGTGAAGGGACCGGACAAAGGAATTATGTGCTCTAACTAACGTGCTATATAGAGCGTTAGCACGAAATTCTGTTGGAACTTCTATGGCTGGAATGCTATCATATTCTTTCTTCAATGTTTTCCCCACGAATACGAGGGACAATTTCTAAAGCAAATCAAGTGTCTGGTTTTCGTTCATCGACTGCTCCACTTGTAATACTTTTGCACTAGCATTTCTGCAGTTTATTTTGCTAGGAGCACAATTTTTGTTACTATTTGGATTTCGACATTAGTACTTTTTTTCCCAATCCTACTATAGGCACAAATGGCACCATGATTGAACATGATTTTGGCATAGAACTTGTTTGGTCGAACAGCAGAGTCCAGAATTTTACACTTTGCATCCTGAGAAAGATAGGGATTGCAATAAGTAGTCTTTGACATGCCCCCGAAATAACCAAAGGCATACATGCACGCCGTGTTCATTCCACTTGTCTTGGTGCTTTGAGCAGGCCCAACTTTCGCTTGACTGTGGGAAAAAGATGAAGAGGAACAACAAATGTTTAGGTGCAACTTGCGCTAGATGCGTATGCTATCTGGCTATCTGCCACCTAGTCGGATTCTAGGTTGTCAACCAAAACTAAAGGGATGAAAGGAAGAGGAATAAGAAGATTATGAATGTGAGTTCATATGGGCGTGCTGTTTGAGTCATCCATCTTTCTCCAAGATACATCCGTACACCTTATTATATTTGGTTTGGTTTTGTATTTTTGTTATATTTGGTTTGATTTTGTATTTTTGAAATGACTGATGAAAGAGAGAAAAGATACAGACTAGCACATGCATAGTGCATTGGCCCACCACCTCGCATTATCTCTCCCCCTCCACTCATCCTCTCTCCCCCACCACACATTCTCTCCTCTCACTACTCACCAATCAGGCAGCATCGGCGCCACGGTCGGCGAGGGAGGAGGTAATACTTCTGGCTGCGTTCTGGCATCCCAAATCTAGATTTGGGTGTTGCGCCGGTGATGGCGATATGGACCAGCGGCGAACGATGTGTCTATGTAGCAACCAACCAGGTACACGAGTTCGCCCCGTATTGAAAGGATACCGCTTAAAGCGATAGAATGTATAAAAAACTATCTAGATCATGATGAGGCACATATAACCAATCTGTGTAAAATAGCATAATTTAAAACATTCAAATTAATTTCAAGATAAGTAATATTTTTAAAATTAGCAAGTTTATTTAAATGTATTCAAATATGAACTAAGCTATGTCAATAAGGCTAAATGAAGTTAAGAACTATATTAAGTTAATCGAAGTATTAGAAGTTCAATTTTAACCAATTATACTTAAATACTTGATTAAAGCCAAAATTTGATATTTTGAAGATTATTTTAATATCTTATCTTTGCAAAGCATGTCATATACTAGAAGTCATCAACAACTGCCTCCTAAATTTCAACCGTTGACCACAATTGTATGGTATATCTCAGTAAAGTAAGTCCTAGACTAGTAGTCATCCACAACTGCCTCCTAATTTTTCAATCAATTTGAATTAATTACATTCGGTCAATTTGATTGATTTCAAGCCATTGGCAATCATCTCAAACATTACACTTAAAAGAGTGGTTTTGATCATACAAACCCTCCTGAGTTCATGCCAAGTGCAATGGCAAGCTGTCCCATGAAGAAAATTGTTGAGATTCAAAATTGAGCACAAAAAAAAACCATTCATTCAAGTTAGTCAATAGTTCATTGAGCAATGACATGATTCACCAAAGTACTAGTATAGCACTAAATAAAGCTCAATTTAGACTTAAGATTCAATAGAGTACTTTGACATTGCATATATCATAGAAGGATTGCTAGAGAGCAAACTACTCAAAAGATCCATCCTTGTAAATTAAAATATACCAATTGTAAGAATTGATATCACGTGAATTTTAGTTCAAGTTTACAAATTAAACTAGCATGACCAAGATTTAATCGTACATACAAAATCATGATAAAGTTAGCTAAGTAGGCATAACATGATAATAAGCAATATCAAATTAGAATTATGTTACAATTGAGTAATGATCAAAACTCATATATAAATACATATCTTATAATGCAATGCATGTATGCATGATGCAAAAAGGAATTAAGAAAATAATACTCCCCTAAGCACAAGAACCACTTATAAAAGAAAATAAAGAGCTGAAAGCACTTGAAAAAGAAACTACTTGCAAAAATAGGGAATCTCTACTCCACATGGTCTCTAGGTCAAAGAAAACGTAGTGCTAAGGAACGAATTAACCACACTAACTATCCCTACTACTGGACGCTAGTGAAAGAAGAAGCGAGCTCAATCTAGACAGGTAAAAGATCCTAAAGAGACCTACACTAGAGAAGAGAAGTGACTAAGAAGAACACAAACCAGAAGGTGTGACACAAAACACCTTTAACTTACCTAAAACTCTGACACTCCTAAAAGCTATGCAATATTGAGTATGAAAACAAGGAATTGACAAAGCTCAAACATTAAACATGCATCTCACCGCTTGACGGTGATATATAGTAGAAGTAGTTGAAGCTGGTGCAAACTACATCTTGAGAAGTGATAGCTATCATTGGATGCCAAAAACGAGGTAGGAAATCCAAAACGACTAACAAGATCCACATGACCTCCTCCTCACCTGAAAAAGCCTACATCAAGGAGACAGAAGAAGCACGTGCCTCGATACTAGAATTAGTGAAATATAATTTAGGCATCTAGTACTGAGACACATGACCGGCAGAACAAAGCTCCAAAGTGCGGGTTAACATGATATACATGGGAACACACCTTAGAGCTATCAAACCCCCTCTTAAATCCTCACTGTGAACCAAAATGATGGAAATCCTCTCTGAGGTTGCTTAGGACCTAAACCCACTCTCTTGGAACCTGCAATCATGTTGCTATCTACCACCACCAAAAGGGTCAAAGAACCCATATACAAAGTGAGGTCTAGAGGTAACTCTAGGGACACTACCTAGACAGGTATGATCCTAAAGGCTCCTTAAAACTCTAGCACAATCACGATGAAGATTCTTGGCCTGCTTAAAGTAAAACTCTACAATATGGCAATCCTTCTTACAATAGGTGCAATGATATTTAACCATTTGAGGTGTCATACCTGATGAAGTAGAAGCACTTAAGTTGTTAGAATGGGTCTGGGCAAATCTGGCAGACTTGAACACAATCTTGCTTGACTCAGGAGGGATGACCTCTAGCAGACTAGCATGCCACTCTCTAAAGCTCTCACAATCTTAGGAGGATGGTTCTTGGAATGCTTACAGTAGTTGAACCCTAAATTTCTATTGGTTTTGCTCACTTTAGATTGATCTAAAATCATGTTTAGGTTTTTTACTACCAGAGAACTTCTTGAGAGTTTTCTTCAAATAATCATTTTTCTTAACTAGAGTGTCACAAGACTCAAAGGTTTGGCTCCTGACTGCCCTAGTATATCTCTCCTTATGAACAACCGCATGTATCTGCAAAGCCTCACAAGACACACAAGAAGTATCCTTGATTCTATGCAGCTACTCATCCATCTTAACTCTAAGAGCCTCATGCACATCATCTAAACCTTGTCTAATTTCGGTACAAAATGCACAAGCTATTGGAGTAATAGAGTCAACTGCCTTGAAGCATTCATAGAAGTAAGATTTTCTTTATCATATTTGTCTTGTAAGGTTTTAGTGAGAGCTTCAATTTCAGTGGTTAGCTTAGGGCAATTATCACAAGTATGTTCAGGCCCAAATTGAAGTAATTTTTTAGTTTGAATTTCCATATTGTTTTCAAGCATTTCACACCTAGAGCAAGGCAAAGAAGCTCTAGCACTAACAATGTCACCAGCTCTTAAGTAGCTAAAACATGGACTAGAATTGTTATTAATAATTTTAGCCCTAGCACTTTCGAGTTGTTCTAGCAAGAATGACCAAGATGATTTCAATTTTTCAATTTTAGCATCAAAGTAAGGTAAGAGCTACAACTATCACCATCAAGAATAAGAGATGTAAACATAGCAATTTCCATATTCAAGAATTCATTTTCATATTTTAGCTTACCATTTATTATCATGACACATTTCATGCCTTCAACTTGCTTCAAGTGATCAGCCACTACTATATCATATCGAGTCATGAGAGCATCATAAGAGTCTACCTCATCATGCTCGACATAGAGATCATTCTCGTTATGCTTGTTGTCATGTTCATCCTCGTCCATAGCCATGAAGCATATGCTAGTGAATTCAATGACCTTCTTCTATTTCTTCCGCTCCGTCTTCTCCTCCTTACCACTCCAAGAATCAACATCGCTAAGGTCTCGATCAGCAAGGGATGAGAGCACTAGCATAGCGGCCCTCTTGAGTTCGGTATCATGTTTGGTGGGTCAATGAGGTTTCTTATTGTTGTCCTTCTTGCCGCGATCATCTCTTTCCTTGTTCATAAGTTTAGGACAACTGGCCCGGACATGACCCATCTCACCACACTCAAAGCAAATGATTGACATGTCTCTTCTACGCTCTCTTGCTTTCTTGTATGCACGGGTGAATCTATTAGTGAGGGCTAAATCACCAAGCGTCCTACATATCAAAGAACAAGCAATTTTCTCAATCACAAGTGACATGTACTTGACCCTTGTTAGCAAACACCTCATAGCTCTCTTGACTGTGATTAACACTTGCATGGACTCCTACCATAACTAATACCTTACAAAGAGTCTCAAAAATCTCCTAAAGCAACAACACAACCAATACACAACTCAACTTACTCAACTCAGCACAGATCGGTCTGACCACTAACCAATGATTGATCAGATCGGCCCAGTCAATCTCAATCAAACCCCGATAACAGAGGACTGGTCTGACAGTGGCAATCATGCCAGTCAGACCGCTTGACACCCTTCCAATCGAACCACCATCATACAGCCAGTTGCACTGCTATCAAAACCTTCACACAATAAAATGAATACCTATCTGGAATATACGTACCGGCAACTATAAAATGGTTACACTGAACCGCCAGTCACCTGATAGTAAAATCAGATAATACAGATAACATAAAATCAAACTCAACTTTCGATAACAAAGCACAAACAAAACCATATACTCGTCACATAACATGGAGTGACGTCTACATAATCTCATATACTCCAACTGTGAAGTTGTTGTCTAGGCCGAGGGTGCAACATCAACATAACTACCGAATCGAGTCCACTGTCGGTCGATAACCACTCAAAACCTTTAGTTGATTAATGATATCATTGAGAATCTAGAGTTCCGGGTTATGATGCCTTTGCGACGCAAATTGCACAAGTTCTTAACCCTACCATCACGCGGTCTGAAAAGTTTCGAGCCGATGGAGGACATTCATACCTTAACATATTCTCGACAAGATCTTCATCAACCTCTAGATGGGAGGGAAATCAAGGAAATCCTGCTGGCCAACGAGCCCGTCGAGGGTCCGAATCAACAACCGTAATACTCTAGTAAAAAAAAAATTTCTACTTAGATTATTTCATTAAATAAATATAACAGGGCTTTTTAGCAAAAGAACAATTTCACTGAAGTCCAATGCATCTCAACCGTAGCCATGTTTTGTCTCCTTTTTGCCAAACAAGATGAAGGGAAGGGAATTAAGGGACAGGATGGAGACACAGCCGCTATGTTTATCTGTTAGAAACAGTATAAAATATACACGTCCCTATCTCCATGGCTTCCACGTAGTTCTTTGGATGGAATGGAAATCCTTCGGGTCTAAGCCTAACTCTAAATAGCTTCAGTTTTCAATATTTTTTTAATTTTTAGCTTATTTAAGTTAAAAACCACTTAATTTTGGTTTATTTTAGCTTTTTTACCTGATTTCTTTGCATTATTCGTTACGATATAACTTTTTTTTTCAAATTTTTTTAATTAAATAACTCAGAAAAAGTTAACAACCACTATAATACAATTTCAGCCAAAAATCAACAAGCAAAGCCATAAGCCAAAAGTTTAAGCTTTTTTGAGTGGGCTCTAAGAGCATGTGCATCCCTAGGTACTAAAATAGTGTTACAAGAGAGAGAAATTTCTTAGCACTAATGATAAGGGATGGGGAGTAGGTGCTAAATCTTGTATGACACTGAAGTAAATCTTGACAGTTGGTATTATGTCAGGCAAAGCTAAGGTGGTGATCGGTTGGGCTGTGACTTATGGCTTATTTCACTGTAGCTGGCTGAAATTACATTGTAACTGAAGGTGACTTATTTGGTATAATTAAATTTAAAAAATTTAAAAATAGAAAAAATGGGTTAGCCCATCACGTGTAATGTAAACGAATACGGGAAAAAAAGAACCGGTAAAAAAACTCAAAAAATCCAAAAAAATCAGAAAAAGACGAAATTTAGGAATAATGAAAAATAAGCCAGAAGCCGAAGTCAAAACGATCGGGGCTTTAAATCGTGTTAAGGGTTAAAGTAAAAATAGTTAATAATAGTATTATGGAGGGAGATAGTGATATGTCTACTTTAGGGCTTACTTTAGATGCTAAGGATTGTATGCTCTAAGACTCTTAGTATTTATGCTCCATTGTCAGTTTGTCACAGCAAGAAACGACCTGCAACCAAAACACACACAACAGCACCCTTGGTTAGGGAAAGGGAAGATCAGTGAATCTGTGAATGAAGCTGAAGTAGTCTTGCTTTCTGAGGTTAGAAGCACTGCAGCGCTGCCTCTCTTAGCATAATATTTCTGTTATATGCTGCCTGAGGATTCTTTTTGCTTCTTGTACCTGTCTATTTAGTGTACAAATCTGTTATCATACAGCCATCGATCACACTTGAATTCATATCTTGTGATGCGCATGTTCGAGAATTGAAAGCAGTATGGCAAGATTACTTAGGCAGCTATTAACATGATACTCTGCATGCATGTACTTACTCTGAATGACTAAACTGTTCGTACGTAAGATAAGATCTGATGAAAGAATATGCTATTCAACTAAATACGTTGCTTACACTACCACCAGCCTAATCTATGGTCATCCTCCAACTCGCCGGTGTGCTGCGCTGTTCGTCGGAAACGGCCTTGATGTAATACCCTGTTCTTTTTCCTAAGGAGCTAAAGTGAAATAAAGAGAAAGAAGTAAAAGGAAAGGAAATAAAAGAAAAAGAGGGGGGCATCGAGTCGGGATGGCCGAGCCGAGGCCGCCTCGGTCTTGGCGTGCTTCCCGTGCTGCCTCCTGTCTCTCGCGGATAAAAGCGAAGAGTGTGGTTGTGTAAACTTGACTTAGACCATGTTGTGTGGTCGGAGCTCATTACGATCACGTTGTGAGTAGTCGGAGCTCGTTACGACCATGTTGTGTGTGGTCGTAAGTCGTTACGACCACATTGCAGTCGGTTACGACCACGGTATGTGTGGTCGTAATAGGGTCTTTTGTGTGGTCGGTTTCGACCACGTTGTAGTCGGTTACGACCACGTTGTAGTCGGTTACGACCACGGTGTGTGTGTGGTCGTAACAGGGTCTTTTGTATGGTCGATTTCGATCACGTTGTAGTCGATTACGACCACAGTGTGTGGTCGTAACAAGATCTTGTGTGAGCGGTCGGTTACAACCAGTGTGATCGGAGATGACCAGTTTATATGAAGTCGACTAGTGTAGTGTCTGCGTGGTCGAAGCTCGAGTGCCGCGGTCGAAGCCAAAATCGAAGAAGCAATCAAGGAGCAGCTGAAGTGAAAGCCAGTGGCTGAGATCGTGCGGCCAGTCGCTCAAGCAGTCAAGTTAGCGCAGTGAGTAGTCACAGGCGTCGGCACAGAGAAGCATGAGTGACACAGACCATACGACGGTTGGTGAACTGACTGGTCACAGCAGCTTCACCAACCGTCGTCAGAGCTTTGATTGGGCAGCAGGTGCGGTGAAGCACTGCAGTTGCTGTCAGCGCTCTGGTTGGGCAGCAGTGGCGGTGTGCTTTGTCCGGTGTATGCAGTAGTCGAAATGTATGTATATAAGTCATAATGTACTTGAAAGTAGAGAGAGATTTTGGGGGGAAAAAAGCAAAGAAATTGCTCCACTGCCCAAAAGAACTCTCTCCCACTCAATCACAGACTCTGCATTTCTTGAAACACTGTAGTCGTAGGAACTCCGGTGAGAGGTCGTAAGTGCATTTGGGTGTGTAGATCCGGTGCTGGCTTCCAACAAAGAGGAGGGTTGTGCGCCGGCCCTGGCTGCACCCGAGCCGCACCAAGCCCTAGCGCCGCCGTCGAGGAGGAGCTCTTGTACAGGCAGCCGGAGAGGAGGGGGAAGACAGCCGGTCGCCGGAGGAGGCCGCGCCGGGCTTGTGGTCGCCGCCGCGTTGCCGCTGGAACTGCTGTCGTCGCTGCTCCTCTGCTGGCCGGCCGCTGCCGCCGCCGCCGCCGCCGCCGCTGCTTTGCCGTTACCGCTGCTTTATTGCTGCTGCTCTGCTGCGCTGAGTTGCTGTGGCAAGGACGTCGCATTTGTGGCGATTTCAGCGTCCTACCTAGGGTAACGGCCCAAATCTTTTTCCCAGGCAGGTTTATCAATTTTTACGGATTAGAATGGGGATCACTAAGAGAGTTTGGGAAGCCTGGTTTTGTTGTAGTTCCAGTTTTGCGGAGCTTAGATTAAACTGATTAAAAAAGGATGTTATAGGTCTCGGATGGGAATAGAGTTGTTATGGAAGTTGTAGATAATTCAATTACCTTTGCAAGGAGCTAAAGATAATGAAAATCCAATGGGTGGATCAAAAGTTATTGTGCTTTGCAGTGGTCTGTCTCACAGTGCTTTCTCAATCTATGCAGTTATCTTGTGTGCAAATTAATTATAATAGATGACAGAATTAATTTATGGCCATAACTAGAAAGAAAGATGTAGCTAATTTTCTGTAGTTTTCAGAAGTGATATGGTGTGCCACTATTTGTGTTGTAGAAAACTAGATGCAAAATGGTTAATCTTGCTGTCCAGTAACACAACAGGTAGACCTTCAGGGTTGAAAATGGGGTTTTATATGACTTAATCAGGAAATTTCCACACCTAGGAAAATATGACAAATTTTGTGTAGATTAAAGAACACATGTGGTTTGCTATGTTTGGATTCTAGTATTGAAAGTTATGACGGTTTGATCATCCGGACAGCCGGTGGATTGTCTGGTGAAGGAGGGGTTGATTAGATTGGGATTGCGCATTGGAGCGGTGCTAATCTATTTTATGTTTATGTAATAGTATTGCATGATTTGAGGTGGATTTTGGCTTTGTCCAGGAGGTGTTACTTTGGGTTTGGTGTTGTCTTCGTATTGTTCCGTGTCCTGTGGTTAAAAAGGCAAATACATATGGTAAAACAGTAAAATAGGTTGGCGATTTTATTAATTGAATTCGATGCAATATTTACCATGCTGTTATGAGATGATTGTTCTTATTTACATGATGATTTTATGATGGTTACTTGATGATTTTATGATGATGGATAATGGTTAATAGTATATGATAAATGCTTAAAAAACTATTGCATCATGTGCATTCATATCATGGAAAGTGGTGGACTGTGTGGTCATTTATGGTCTATTTTGTGTGAACAACCCACGAGAGTGGAAATAGTAAGGGCCTGTTTGTTTCAGCTGTAGATTCTGAGAAGTAGCTGGTGAGTATCCAGCTAGTCAGAATCTGGAGAAGCTAGATAACCCCAGCTTCTGGCTACTAGTTCATTTTCTGGATTCTGTAGCTTCTGGCTACTTAGAATCTGGATGAAAATCTGGACTGTTTGGGGGAGCTGCAGATTCTAGGAGTAGCTACAACTGTCAGAAGCTGAAACAAACAGGCCCTAAGACCTATTCTGGTAGGCGCTCCACAGGAGTGGAGATTGAGTTTCTCCTATGAAAGAGGATGGACTTTTGAGATCCTAGCATGAGATAAGACGTGCTTAGGTGGATACAGACGGGTGTTACACTCCACTATATGAGTATAAGCTAAAGAAATGATGAGATATGTGCATGTGCTATTGCATTGCATTAGTGAGAAGAAATACTTAATGAATTGTGAATAAGTACAATGAAATGTTTAAGTTAATGCTTACTATTTTATTATGTATTTTATGAGTCTTGGACTCACCTTTACTATGTTGTTGTTTTTAAGTGATCATTGAAGGTGACATGCATAGGCTGGGGGTAGTACATTGACATCACGTGCAAGCAACCATTAATTTACCACCTTTAGTTATCTCATTTATATCTTAGAGAATCAGTTCATTTATTTAAAACTTCATTAGTGGACATCTGATAAGTTCATTTATTTAAAACTTCATTAGTGGACATCTGATACTTTACGGTAGTTGCGTGGATCATGAATAGTACTAGTGTGTGTGGCAATGGTGAGTTGTGAATGTGTTTATGGTAATGGTTTATTTAATAATATCGTTGATTGTCAACATTCCCAAGCGTATAGTTTCGAACGTACTAAGACACCAAGTTATTTTAGAGTTTTATTTATTGGTATGTTGCTATAATTGTGAATAATTATTGGTTTAAATTTAAAGTGTGAAGTGAAGTGGTGACATTCTATGTTCTTGTTGGGTCGAGATGTTACACTTGAGATCACCGAATGTCGTGGCCACCGGGAGGACCAGGGTCATCTTGGACGTCTCATCATAGACGATTCAACGCAAATCGTTAGTGATAAAGTTACCATAGACGGTTTTATAAGATGGACCGTTTAAGTTTACCGTAACGGAAAGAACAGTCTGTGATGACCTACTTATCACAGATGGTTTTTATTCCAAACTGTCTGTGATATATCACAGATGGTTCGGAACAAAAACCATCTGTGATGACCTACTTATCACAGACTGTTCTTTACGAAGAACAGTCTGTGATAATATTTCAACTTACCCGCTCTCGCCAAATTGAATTACCCACTCATCTTGCTGGATTTGCTCTTTAAAATAGAATTTTCGGCTGTTCTTCTCCTCATATTCTCTTCTCTCTTCTCATATCTCCTTCTCCACTCCTCTTCTCACTTCTCAATTTCTCTTTGCCAAATTTTTCCTTAAAAATAGAAGGCTTGGCCGATTATCTCCTCGAGCTCCTCCTACTCCGGTTGTGACGCCACGGTTCACTGCATAAGACACTACTGTCGTAAGAGTGTCTTGTGCAGTGTCACCGTTGTGACACAACGATGACGCTGCCGCCGCCGGCCTCTCATCATCGTCGGTGATATATCCCCTAATCCTCCCCTCTCTTCCTTGATGATTAGTTTTTGTGATGATTGATGGATGGTTAGGATTGCGGCTCTTGTTAAAATTCATGTTTTATTGTAGAATTTACTGATGTGGTGTATATGGCTGCTAACAGATTAGGCGCATACTACCATGTGCCTACGACCACGACTAACGACCACGCCTTACAACCGCGCGCATAAACAGCACCTACAACCTAAACAACGAGCCACCAAATAAATGACGCTAATCATAAATAGGTCTGCTTTGGTTCATCTGTATTATTTGACTGCGTTGTTTTATAGTCTGGGCATTTCAATGGTGTACTTAGCCTGACATGGCCAGTTCCTGAAATAGCGATACACGGCTAGACCAGTATCAAGGTGAGATGGGCAATCCTCACACAAGTAGGGTACTTGGGATTTTTTGTACAAATAATCCATTTTTTATTCGAAATTATAGAAATATACCCGCGGGAATATTTTTTACAAAAATAGACTTTAGTCGCCTAATGGTTGGGTGACTGGAGCCTTTCGCCCAACCCAGCGGCGACACCTGGCAAATTTGGCAACCGTTGGGCGATTAATTGCAATCGCCCCACCGTTGGGCGACTGGCATCCAGTCGCCAACGATGTGGCGACTGGGGGTGGGCTATAACCACGCCGCGCTCGGCTGCCCCGAGCACTGTTTCCATTCAGCCGATCGATCCAGCGAGCGCGACAGAGGATGCGAGAGAGGAAGGAGAGGAGAAGAAGAGAGGAAGGAGAGGAGACTCATGACCGGGCTGTCCACACTGTGCTTTTGTAGGACCGAAATGGCGACAGAGGGGGGGTGAATGTCGCTCGCTTTAAAGTCGCCCCCGAAGAAACGAACACTGCTTTTTCAAAAAGATGCAAAACTAAGCACCTCACAGAAAGTTAAAAATAATTTTGCTGAAATTTGGAACGCATGTGACACTGAAAAATTCAGCACAAATCAGAGACCAGCCAGTAAAAATTTCAACTGAAAATACCGCTGTTTGATCTGCATGCAAAATAGTCAAAGACAACAAAAAGAATAAAAAGGGAATGTACTAAGAAAAGTGAACACGCTGCCATTGGACATGAATTGCTATTTTGGCTCTCAAGGATAAATCACATGCTGTTTGAGAGATTGGCCGAAAGTACTCTTGCTCCCGAAGCTTTGAGAACCATGAATCGGCAGTGATTTCCCAACACCAATCAAAAGACAAGGAGAAAGGAATGCATGCAGCTACAGCCGAATAAATTTACTTGAGAGAACTTCCTGCTAATTAACACTGGCCAAAGACAAAGCTCTCGGAAGCAGCAGGATTGCCGAACAAACTTCAGACTGAAAACAGTGAGCAGAAACTGAACTACAGACTGCAACTCTAAAATTTCAGATTGTTGCCAATTCCAAGAAAATGAGAGAAATAAACCTTTTCTTTTTAGACACTAACACCAAGAGCATAATCTAAATATAGTGGGGGATCCAAACAACACAAGAAATCAACAAAAACACAGGAATTTCAGATTCGAGCCAAGAACTGAAAAAGTACAGAGGTTTCACCAAAATCCAAATTACTCCCCAACCTTTGATCCTATGGCCATGAAACTTTGAGGATATGTTAGCAATAGCTATGGGATAATCCAGATCAAATTTCATGCCATTTCTCCAAGGGAATCAAGAGGGCCAAGAAACCCTAGAAACTCAAAAGCAAGAACAGAGGAACTCAAAAGAGGAAAATCGTGATTAAACTTGGTTTGCTCTTTGGATCAACTAGCCAAATGGCTTTTGAGCATCTCCCATGTCATAGCAACCCATTTTGGTACTCTAGGGGTGTGTTTGGTTCGTGGATGGAGGTTGTATCGTATATCCTGGATGAGTGGATGCAGGCTGAGTGGAATCGTATTTCAGAAAAAGAAGATGTTTGGTGAGGCTGTATGAGCGGATACAAAAAAACTGAGATGCTGTTTGGTTGCCTGTATGAGCGGATGCAGTCTACCAAACCTGAGAGGCTGACACGTGGGACCGCATAAGATACACTGCATCCACTCATCCAGGATGGCTAGTGAAGCTCATTTTGAGCGTATCCACCCATCCAGGATGAGGGCGTATTTTTGCATCCGCTCATACAGGCTGTATCCGCTCATACAGGCAACCAAACAGGCTCTTTCTCAGATTATACGGATCCACCCATCCAGGACGAAGGAGATTCAGGCAACCAAACACACCCTAGAGCAAGCAAGAACTCAAAAATCAAAAAGTCCTGAAATTGCTCAAAAAAGAAAACGAAGAACAGAGAGGAGTACGAATAGGAAAACTTCAGATTTCATTCATTGGATCAAATGGAATACAAATACGTCCCGATACGCCTGGACATTAGGACATAAGAAGTGATTATATGACCCTCAAACCCTCTCCAACCTCTCAATCCTCAACCATGAATGCTTGGAGGAGGGATCAACTCTCTGTTCTACCACCTAGAAGACATCGTAGAGGACAGAGGGAGCACGCTAACAAACTCTGTCTCTCCCAACAACTAAAGAGCCAAAGCCAAACAACCCTCTAAAGACTCTTTAGACTCAATCAAACCCTTGGAGTGCTCAAGTGGGCATGCAGCCCCTCAATCCTATTTATAGCCTTGGCTAACGGGTCTCCGCCCCGTTACGCCTGCTAAATCCAACGGCGCCCGCTCCCGCTTGTGCAGCCTCGCGAATTTCCCGATTCGCCCCTCCTGCACCTTCCGGGAAGCTTCCGCGCTCCTTGCCTCTCACGCCTCGCAACCACCTCGAGTCTACGTCGTCTTCGACACATCCCGACCGTTCTGACCTCAGCGCCACCTGCGCCTAGTCCGGTCCACGTGTCTCGCCACGACTCCACCCGATGTCCTGCAGTCACACAGACAAGAAAACACGTCAAATAGCACCGCTCGACACATGAAAGCGTAAATATCATCACACTTACCACAGACGAAGTCCAAACCTGTCGAAACATTAGAATATACATCCTAAGCCCACGTGACCAAGTTTGACCAAAGTCCGACCGAGCCCAATTGCGCCACGCAACGGCTCGACTCCGAACCACTCAAACCAAACTCGACTATCCTAAACCTTTGTCAATTACTCATCATTCACATGGAGTCACGACCACCTGGTCTCTCAATCTCCCCCTTGATGAGTATATTGACAAACTCAGAAAAAGCATGAAGTTGAGTTTGATTTTGAAGAATCCAACATGGTCCAAAGAAGAGAATGAAGCTAATGACCATGTCGACAGAAGGAACACTAGAGCAACAACTGAAAGAGCAAATTGATCTCCAAAGCTCTAAACTGTTCCCAACAGACTTTTTCTTCTCTATTCTCCCCCTTTTGGCAATAAACACATCAAGATGCAATAGAGAGAATATGACATGTCAATGGATGAATATGGCTGAAGTTTGTTTATTTAAGCATTTAGAGCCATGAGAATTATCCATATTGACCATAATGTAATACACTAAGCCATAACTCAATAAAGCGCTATCTAGATCATGACAACATATATATAAACCAGCTAGAGCACATAGATGACAATCTGAAATGTAATGCATTTAGTGAGCAAGTCAAGTCATCAATGAGCAAAGTCTAACTAGAGATATCCAAGGATGATGCAGGCCATGTCAATAAGCTAAGCGGAAACAAGAACCTAGTGTTGAGTCAATTAGAGTGCTACAAGCTCAAGAGTTTATCATTTGGTTAAGCACTTTTCATCTTTAGGTGATTAAGCAAATCTTGCACATTTGACATATTTTCTTTTAAAGCTTATAGCTGTTTCCAACCAAAAATTTTATCATGTGCTAGATCTCAAGCCTTATGCGACTACTCCAAGCGAGAAGCTTAAGAAGATAGTCCAGGTCATCCAAAACTCTCCCTGAGTTCATGCCTAGTGCAATGGAAGCCGTCTCATGAGAAAGAATTGGTGAAATCAGTTTTTTCGCACATAAAAAGAGATCCTTTTGCTTTTTAATAGATTGTGCTAACTCATGATGTATCAAGATGCTAAAATAGCTCAATCTAAGATCCAACCTAGATTCAAGACTCAACTCAGCCTATTTGACATGGCATGAATCATACAAGGATAGCTAAAGATAGACTAAACTCAAATGCTAGCATGACAAATTTTAATTCAAGTTGAGCAATTTCAATTTACTTATCATGGCAAAACTAGTCTACACATATGAAGTCATGATAAATCTAGCAAAGAAAGCACAAGTCATGGCAAGGTGTAAAGCATTGTAAACATGTCATAACAGGATAATAATCAAGGATCAATGCAGTTATATTACAATGCGAGATGCTAACATGCAAGAAAATCCAGCTCCCCCTCAACATGAGATGCAACTTTTAGTTCAAGTTGAGTTAAGTCAATATTAAGCTCCAGAAGCTCCCAAATGAAATCCCCCTGAACCAAAGCAATAAATTCGAGACGCTGGCAAAGAAAATCCAAACGGGTAGTCCTTAAAGCATAGATAAGATATTGAGACAACTATGACTCAGACTGACTCTCATCTACCCCATATGACTCCAGGACTATTAGCTGACCGTAAAACACACGCTAGAGAGCAAACACGTACCCTGTCTACCCGAGGGTGGCCCGACCCTCACTAGAACCTACAAGAAGTGAGTGAGCTCAATCTAGTGAGATAAGAAACAGCTAATAAGAAGCAACCTGGAAGCACAAGATAAGAGCAGAAGTCTAATCAACTAGACAAGAAAAGCACTCTAATCTATGCTAGGAGGACTAATCCCAATGCACCCAAAATGCAATGCAACAACAAGGAGTAAGAGCATAATTAATATAGTAAAGCAGTAAAGCCCAAAGCTCCCCCTCACTACAGTCCATAAGGACAAACCACCCCAAGCTCTCCCCGCAGAGCTGAAAACCTCGAACTATCCAATGGCTTGGTGAAGATGTCAGCCAACTGGTGGTCACTCTCCACAAACTGGAGCACTATATCGCCCTTCTCTACATGGTCTCTAAGGAAATGGAAGCGAATGTCAATGTGCTTGGTCCGGGAGTGCTGCACTGGGTTCTTAGCAATGTTAATCGCAGAAGTGTTATCACAAAAGAGTGGAACACTGTCGATAACTAACCCAAAGTCTCGCAGGGTCGAAGCCATCCAAAGCACCTGGCTGCAGCAACTGGCGGCAGCTACGTACTCGGCCTCTGCGGTGGACTGTGCAACACCGGATTGCTTCCTTGAAGACCAGGAAACAAGAGAAGTGCCAATAAATTGGCAGGTGCCAGAAGTGCTCTTCCTATCTATCCTACAGCCAGCGAAGTCTGCATCCGAGAAAGCTCTCAAGGAAAGACAGGATGATGAAGAGTATCAGATACCATAGTCAATGGTAGCTCGCAGGTACCGAAAGATGCGCTTCACCGCCTAGCGGTGAGAAACGCGAGGAGAAGCCTGAAAACGAGCGCACAGACACACAGAAAAATGTATGTCTGGTCTCGAGGTAGTGAGGTACAAGAGGGAGCCAATCATGCTGCGATACTCCTTTTGATCAACTGGCTCGTCATCCTCATCTGGGTCAAGATAGGCTGTAGAAGCCATGGGAGTCGACACAGGCTTACCATCACTCATGTCGAAGCGTCTCAGAAGGTCACGAGTGTATTTTCCCTGATGAAGAAATGTACCCTCCCGAGTCTGCTTGATTTGGAAGCCAAGGAAGAAGGTCAACTCGCCCATCATACTCATCTCAAACTCGGTGCTCATGACATCCGAGAACTGTGAAACCAGAGTATGGGAAGAGCCGCCAAAGATGATGTCATCGACATAGATCTGGACGAGCAGAAGGTCATTTCCATGACGGCGGATGAACAAGGTCTTGTCTACTCTACCTATTTCAAACTCATGACTCAACAAGTAGGACTTAAACCTCTCATACCAAGCTCTGGGGGCCTGCTTAAGTCCATACAATGCTTTGGAAAGCTTGAAGACATGGTGTGGGTATTTGGGGTTCTCGAAACCTGGAGGCTGTCTGACGTAAACTTCTTCCTCAATGACTCCATTAAGGAAGGCACTCTTGATGTCCATCTGGTAGAGCTTGAAACCCTTTGAAGCTGCAAAGGCAAGCAGGATTCTAATGGCCTCAAGTCGAGCTACAGGGGCAAAGGTCTCATCGAAGTCTAGACCCTCAACCTGGGAAAACCCCTGAGCTACCAGTCTAGCCTTGTTTCGAATAACCACTCCATCCTTGCTCTGCTTGTTCTTGAACACCCACTTAGTCCCAATAATATTGTGACCTCGCGGGGGCTCAACAAGCGACCAGACCTTGTTCCTCTCGAAATTTTCTAGCTCCTCATGCATGGCATTGACCCAAGACTCATCGGAAAGAGCATGAGAAATATCTTTGGGCTCAAAGGAGGCAATGAAAGCAGAGTGGAGACAGAATTGAGATAAGCCAGATTTTGAGCGGGTAACACGCTCGAACAGGTCTCCAATCATCTGATCAGAAGGATGTCTTTTCTGGATATGTCGGGGAGGTCCAGGATGAGATGAAGAAGTGGCCTCTACCTCGTGAGCTGACGAGGTAGGAACAGAGCCACTAGCTCCAGAGGAAGCAGAAGGCATGGGCTGATCACCTGGAGGTGCGGTGGAAGACGGCACCTCAAGGGGTGGATAAGGGACTGGATCGGGTACACAACCCTCATCTCCATCGTCCTCGTCATCCACGAAGATGGTCTCGGATTGCTCTAAAGAACCTGAGATATCAGGCCTAGTCCCCGGACTGGCCTCGTCAAAGGTCACCTCACAGGTCTCTACCATTTTGCTAGACTCGCAGTTCCAGACCCTATAAGCCCGCGAAGAAGGCGAGTAACCTAGAAAGATCCCATCACAAGAACGTGACTCGAACTTATCTAGATTCCCGGACTTCAGAATAAAGCACTTGCAACCAAACACACGAAAATGAGAGACGCTGGGCTTTCGCCCGTATCTCAACTCATAAGAAGTGCGGTGCAAGTGTGCCCTAAGAAAAACTCGATTTGAGACATGGCACGCGGTGGCTATAGCCTCAGCCCAGAACTTCCGCGGTGTAGAGTACTCATCAAGCATCGTCCTGGCCATCTCGACCAAGGTACGGTTCTTTCTCTCCACGACGCCATTCTGTTGTGGGACGTGCGGAGAAGAGAACTGGTGCTCTACACCTGTCTCATCACAGAACCTCTCGAAGTAGGAATTCTTGAACTTCGTGCCATTGTCACTGCGGATCGCTCGTAAGGCACCCGGGAGCTCAACAGAAAGCCTACCGAAAAGACCTCGGAAATGTGAAAATGTCTCATCCTTCGAAGCTAAGAAAAACACCCAAGAGAATCTCGAATAGTCATCGACCACAACAAGAACATACCACTTCCCTCCAGCTGACTGCACTCGAGCTGGTCCAACAGTGTCCATATGGAGCAGCTGTCCCGGTGCATCAGTCATGGTCACAGTGACTGGAGGATGTGAAGCGGCAACCATCTTGCCGTGCCGGCATGGAGCGCAAACAAGATCTTTGACCATTTTGAGCTTCGGCAGACCACGAATGAGGTCGTGGCCGCCAACTCGGGTCAAATGGTCAAATCCAATATGACCAAGTCTCCTATGCCAGAAGGTCAAATCACGGGACTCTGAGGCAACCAAACACCGGAAAGGATCACCAGAAGAATCAGAAAAATCAGCACGAAAGATCCTCCCATAACGAGAAATCCCGCAAACCAGACTACCCGAAGAGTCAAGAATTTTGCAAGCGTTTTTCTTGAAGCTCACCTCGAAACCGTCATCGGTAAGCTGAGAAACGGAAAGCAAATTGTACTGCAGCTTACTAACCAAGGCTACATCTTTTAAAATGAAACAATCATTAATGCGCACTGTACCTTTGGCGATGACGCGCCCAGATGAAGCATCTCCGAAGGTGATCGTCTCATCACCTGGAGCACGGGCAAGGGAAGAAAACCAACGGGAGTCTCCGGTCATGTGTCGTGAACACCCGGAGTCTACAAGCCAAACCTTTCCCTTCCCTGCCCGGTGAACCTGAGTCAAGCAGAGAGTAAACTCTCAGTACTGGGGTAAATCAAGAGAGATTTTGGCACCCAATACTGAACAACACGTCGAGCAGATGAAGTAGTCAAGCACGACTGACCTCTATCTACCCTACGCTCTCTGTCACTCACAGCAGAAGGTCTGTGAGCAGACCTGAAGCTGTTGCGGGGTCCAACTGCTACGGGAGAGCGAGTCGGAACACCGGCAACATGCTGATCACGCCGCGGGTAGCTATCTCGATGGATGAAACGAGATGTACCCTCAGGACGGCGGAAGTCACGACCCGGAGCAGCACGAGGACGAAAACCAGAAGACTCAGAAAAACCAAGTCCTCGATGCTGCCCAAACCTGTCAGAAGCAAACCTGAAACTCGCGCTAGTCTTAGGTGCACTCAGGATCTGGGGCTAACCCTGAATACGCCTAGGTGCCTCTGCACGGTCTCTACGCGCAATCCTGGCGCGCCTGAAGCATCTCTCGATCGAGTGCCCATCCTTCTGACAGAAGGTGCAGTGGTACTTCACCTTCTGAGAGGTGGAAGTAGCATGAAGATGCTTCGCCTTCTGAGAGGCCGAAGCAACAGGTGGAATCACCTTACTGTCAGAGATCCCTTGGACAAAGCCCGCTGATTTGAATTTGACCTCATCAGATCTGGGCTCGACCTCGATCATACCTCCCACTATGGGTCTGAGAATAGCAGGAGGATGCTTCCTCATATCCTCATAGAAATCATATCCTAGACCTTGATTGAACTTACAAATCTTGGATTGGTCTAGAATAAGATTAAGCTTCTTCTTGCCTCCTACAAATCTCTCGAGAGTGTTCATAAGATACTGACACTCCCGAAAGAGAGAGGTGCAAGAAGAGCAGGGAGAAGAGGGAACAGCAGGAGGTAAGGGAGCAGAAGAAGAAGAACCAACAGTAGAGGAAAGAATGGCTTGTGCACGCACAGCCGACTCTGAGGGGACAGTCCTACTACTAGCAGGTTGGTTCGCGTCTCTAGGCGTCTCACCCTTACCCTGGGGCTTCTCCCCCCACACCATCAATCGCATCACAACCAGATTGTGGCTTCTCTAGTAAATCCTTAGTTAGCTTCACACATTTGTCATTCAAAGCGACGAGTTCAAGTTTTAGTTTATCACAACTAATGCATGGTGAGCTAACAGGATCCTTAGTCGCATACTGAGCCATTTTCTTGTTATTGTCAATTATTTCTTGAAACTGTTTTGAGACAGATACAAGTTCAGCAGTTAACTTTGGACAGTTCAAACATGAATCAATAGGCTCAAGTAACGAAGCACTCAACTCAGCAATCTTGTGATCTGCCCGTTTTAGGTTCATCTTCAACTTATTACAGTTTTCACAAGACTCGGGCAGATCTAACAGCATGGTGTAAAGACCTCTAAAAGCATTGTCCTTATCCTCACATGAGGTGCAAGCAATAGTCTCAACAGGAGTAGATGAAGTAGAAGCAATCCTACTCATTTCTAGTTCAGCCAAGAGACTAAGATTCTCCACCTTAACAATGTCAAGTTCAGAGGACAGACTATCATGCGAGGTCCTTAATTTCTCCATGTCACCGAGCAAGACAGAGCATGTATCACAGTCGTCACTAGAGGGACCAGATGTAAGAGCAATAATTTCTAGTGACAACCTGTCTACTTCCTTCTCTAACTCAGTACACCTAGCCCTAGCTCTAGCATGGAAACCACCTAGCTTAAGAAAAGCATGATTGAGCTGGTCGTATGTGGGACATACCTCGTCCGAGTCGGAGTACAGCTCGCTGTCGCTGAGTTCGCCCTCGAGGGCCATGAAGCACATGCCGGAGAAGTCGTCTCCGCCATCCTTGGGCTCTTGGTCACCCGTCCCGTCGTCGTCGCTCCATCCCTCCACCTCGCTGAGGTCGAGGTCGTCGAAGGCGGTGAGGACGCGGTGGAAGAGCTTCTTGGCCTTCCCGAAGTTGCGGAACTTCTTCTTTCCCGACGTCTGAGCTGGAGTCTTCTTGTTGCGGTTCTTGTCGGTGTAATCGTTCTTGCCCGAACCGCCGTAGTCGTTCTTGCCCTTCTCCAGCTTGGGACAGTTCGCTCGAATGTGGTTGGGGACACCACACTCGAAGCAGATGACTGGTCCGCCTCTCTTTCTGTCCCTCCTCCTCTTGTAAGCATGGGAGAACTTCCGAGCTAGGAGGGCCAGCTGTTCATCCTCTAGCTGCTCTAACTGATCATCAGTTACGTCACATAGAGCAGCTAGGGAGAACCCACAAAGCGAATCGGCAGAAAAACCAGAAGCCGAACTGGGATCGGTGACCAAAGCCATCGACTGTGACTTCGACCGACGAGAGACAACGTCAATCTCGTGAGTCTTGAGGCGCGAGTACAGCGCGTCAAGAGTCAGGGTCGAGAGGTCTGTCGTGTCTTTGATGGTGGTCACCTTCATCTCCCACACGCGCAGATCGAGTGCCGCGAGCATCTGACGAGCGTTGTCCGAGTCGGGGTATGTGAGACCGACCGCTCGGAGGTTGCTCAAGATTTTGTGAAATCGCGAAAAGCACTCGTCCAGGGACTCACCAGCAAGCATCTCGAATTTGTTGTATTCGCGCTTGAACTGGTCCTGTCGAACCGTCTTGATCTGGGTGGTGCCCTCATGGTATGCGTCGAGGGTCACCCAGATGTCGTAGGCGGACGACAGGTGAGATATACGGTCAAACTCGCTACGACTCAACCCCTGGATGATGATGTTCCTTGCCTTTGCATTCGCCTCAACATCAGCCATGTTCCCGGCATTGATGTTCTCATCGGCAGGAACAGCGAATCGTACCTTGACCTTCCGCCAGATGGCATACCCCTGGGCCTGGATGTATGTCTCCATTCGGCTCTTCCAGAAGGGGTAATCGATGCCATCGAACACGGGCGGCTTGGTCGAGTACTTGTCCGTCGCCATGGCTCTTGAGACCGGTTAAGATCTATGAATTAGAGCTAACCGGCTCTGATACCAATTGTAGGACCAAAATGGCGACAGAGGGGGGGTGAATGTCGCTCGCTTTAAAGTCGCCCCCGAAGAAACGAACACTGCTTTTTCAAAAAGATGCAAAACTAAGCACCTCACAGAAAGTTAAAAATAATTTTGCTGAAATTTGGAACGCATGTGACACTGAAAAATTCAGCACAAATCAGAGACCAGCCAGTAAAAATTTCAACTGAAAATACCGCTGTTTGATCTGCATGCAAAATAGTCAAAGACAACAAAAAGAATAAAAAGGGAATGTACTAAGAAAAGTGAACACGCTGCCATTGGACATGAATTGCTATTTTGGCTCTCAAGGATAAATCACATGCTGTTTGAGAGATTGGCCGAAAGTACTCTTGCTCCCGAAGCTTTGAGAACCATGAATCGGCAGTGATTTCCCAACACCAATCAAAAGACAAGGAGAAAGGAATGCATGCAGCTACAGCCGAATAAATTTACTTGAGAGAACTTCCTGCTAATTAACACTGGCCAAAGACAAAGCTCTCGGAAGCAGCAGGATTGCCGAACAAACTTCAGACTGAAAACAGTGAGCAGAAACTGAACTACAGACTGCAACTCTGAAATTTCAGATTGTTGCCAATTCCAAGAAAATGAGAGAAATAAACCTTTTCTTTTTAGACACTAACACCAAGAGCATAATCTAAATATAGTGGGGGATCCAAACAACACAAGAAATCAACAAAAACACAGGAATTTCAGATTCGAGCCAAGAACTGAAAAAGTACAGAGGTTTCACCAAAATCCAAATTACTCCCCAACCTTTGATCCTATGGCCATGAAACTTTGAGGATATGTTAGCAATAGCTATGGGATAATCCAGATCAAATTTCATGCCATTTCTCCAAGGGAATCAAGAGGGCCAAGAAACCCTAGAAACTCAAAAGCAAGAACAGAGGAACTCAAAAGAGGAAAATCGTGATTAAACTTGGTTTGCTCTTTGGATCAACTAGCCAAATGGCTTTTGAGCATCTCCCATGTCATAGCAACCCATTTTGGTACTCTAGAGCAAGCAAGAACTCAAAAATCAAAAAGTCCTGAAATTGCTCAAAAAAGAAAACGAAGAACAGAGAGGAGTACGAATAGGAAAACTTCAGATTTCATTCATTGGATCAAATGGAATACAAATACGTCCCGATACGCCTGGACATTAGGACATAAGAAGTGATTATATGACCCTCAAACCCTCTCCAACCTCTCAATCCTCAACCATGAATGCTTGGAGGAGGGATCAACTCTCTGTTCTACCACCTAGAAGACATCGTAGAGGACAGAGGGAGCACGCTAACAAACTCTGTCTCTCCCAACAACTAAAGAGCCAAAGCCAAACAACCCTTTAAAGACTCTTTAGACTCAATCAAACCCTTGGAGTGCTCAAGTGGGCATGCAGCCCCTCAATCCTATTTATAGCCTTGGCTAACGGGTCTCCGCCCCGTTACGCCTGCTAAATCCAACGGCGCCCGCTCCCGCTTGTGCAGCCTCGCGAATTTCCCGATTCGCCTCTCCTGCACCTTCCGGGAAGCTTCCGCGCTCCTTGCCTCTCACGCCTCGCAACCACCTCGAGTCTACGTCGTCTTCGACACATCCCGACCGTTCTGACCTCAGCGCCACCTGCGCCTAGTCCGGTCCACGTGTCTCGCCACGACTCCACCCGATGTCCTGCAGTCACACAGACAAGAAAACACGTCAAATAGCACCGCTCGACACATGAAAGCGTAAATACCATCACACTTACCACAGACGAAGTCCAAACCTGTCGAAACATTAGAATATACATCCTAAGCCCAAGTGACCACCAAAGTCCGACCGAGCCCGATTGCGCCACGCAACGGCTCGACTCCGAACCACTCAAACCAAACTCGACTATCCTAAACCTTTGTCAATTACTCATCATTCACATGGAGTCACGACTACCTGGTCTCTCAGCTTTCATGACCGGGCTTTCTGGCTCACGCGCCGGGAGCTCGTGTACGATATCTTCATGGAGGACTACACACCCCAGCGAGTCATGCAACAGTTTGGGCTACAACAGGCGCTTCCTGCACTAGTCGAACCACCGCTTCCGCTGAACGTGCACGCGTGAGTGATCGCTTCTCATAAATATGTACGTACTTACTACTGTGTTCGCAAGTACTTACATTACGTAATGGTCCTATAAGCAGGCACAACAGAAAGGGAGTTAAACGAGGCACGGACTGGTTGACGAAGATGCAGCCTTGGATTGCGCAGTGGGAGGGTGCGCTCGACAATCACGTGGAGGAGGACCGCCCATACGACAACGGGGACTACGCGGAGTACCTGCGCTGCTACCAGGCGCGGACACTTACCAGGCTCGTACATGTCGTAGACCCGCCCACCACACACGTCGCTGCTCCGACAGACACATACCCCACGCACCTCGTGCGCGACACTCACATCGCGGTACGTTACATGTAATTTCAAAGATTCCCAAATGGCAATATCGTTTCGATGATGGACCATTTTATGTCTTTTTGTCCAGGCTGACGTCGGTTCTATGCTGTGGACCGAGTCCGTCACACTACTGGAGAGGGTCGCCACAGGTGCGGAGTTGACCCACAAGGAGAACGTCAGCTTTCTACGTCGGGTGGAGGCCGGTTGTAGACGTATCGTTAGCCTGCTGTATTGCACGAGGCTACTGGCGGTCTCCACACCCACGCCCAGCGCACAGACGGGTCGTCCATCAGTCCCACCCCGACCAGCGTGGCACTACTCCGGAGGTAGTACGTGGACACGTCCTACACCACCTCACCCGGAGCAGCCAGGGGTTCTACATGGGGACGGCCTCCTACACCACCTCAGCAGCTCTTCACGCCTCTTCCACACATCCTCGACTTCCACACGCAGGGGGTGTACTCTGAGCCGTACGCCCCTCATCCTAGCGTGATGGCGCCAACTACGGGTACGCATCGTCGGATCTCGTTTTATCCCAAGACGATATGTAACGAACTAACGATATTACTATTGCAGGTCTTCACGCCCACCAGCACGCACATGGCGTCTCCCCAGGCCAGGATGATGTAGACTAGTTTTTTTCGGACTGGCCAGGGCCGTCCTTCGACGCAGCTTTTCGGGGCACACGACCGGAGGTTCTCTCCGGCAGTGCCCTCCCTGGTGCACCGGAGGGCACACAGCCAGAGGTGCAGCTGACTCCACCAGCTCAGAGGCGGGTGCGACACGCTCCTGATTGTTTTACGTTCTCGGAGCGTTGTCACCCGTTGCACCGGAGGACGGCCAAGTGGCTCCGTACGGGAGGACGCGGCCGCGGTGACGGGGCAGGCAGGGTGACGATTGAGGGGTGGTGCGGATGCTATATGTTATGCATGTAATGAAAAAGTATGCAGCATGTTAATTCCAACTGTATGATGAAGTTTATTTAAATTCAAACAAGCATATTATCTCGTCTTTTCACATTCAATCATTCACATATCAAGTCATCTAACAAATATTAACATAACGGTTTTCTCCGCACACGAATTCTCAGCGTATGTCACTTACCAGCGAATGTCTGAATCATTCTACGGTCAATCGTTCGTAAAAAAAGTTTCTAAAATTTTATACACACCTACAACATACAATAAACATAAACTTTTATTACGACTCCAGCACATTTTTTACCAGTTTAAAACTACAAAATTCATAAAATTTAAAACAATCACGGGGGAGTGCAGTCACCTAATGGTGGGGCGACTGCATGAAAGTCGCCCAATAGGGAGGCGACTGCATGGAAGTCGCCCAACGGGAGGGCGACTGGAGGCAGTCGCTCCAGGGTGCGGCGATAGGTATTGTGTCGGTTCCTGGTTGGGCGAAAAGCTCCAGTCGCTCAATTATTGGATGACTGGAGCCTATTTTTGTAAAAAAAAATTCCGCAGGTATATTTCTGTAATTTCAAATAAAAATGGATTATTCGTACAAAAATTCGGGTGCTTGGTGGCGTGGTTCTCAGAGATGGGGTACTAACCAATGGTGCAGGTTATGACTTTCCTCTGCAGAGGGTACTTAGATTATAAACGAATCTTACTAACAATAGGGCTAACGTCGCAGCTATTCCAATTTCTGGTGGTAAGCGGAGACCTGATGTTCTAACTGTAACGCCCCCGTTTCCAGGGGCGCGTACGGACACGGCACTCCGCAACTATTCACGCATGAACAGTTATGAAGTGTCGCGCAAGAGTATACCATTGCATGCTTACAACAAAAGACCAACATATATTTCACATAAGGATTAACATCCATTTTCGACAGCGGGGCGTGCAAGCCCAAAGTATACTTACATTACAAAAACTCCAGATTCCGCTTGAGCGCGGCCAAGACCTAAAGTCACGGGTCCTCGACGGGAAGACCCTTCCAACACGAAATCTTGAATTGCCCTCTTTTCCTTCTGGTATCTGTGGCAATAGCAAGCCTGAGTACTCCGACCCCGTACTCAGCAAATCACAAGGGAAACCCTAATTTACTATTTGCATGGGTCAACAAAAGAAGGGAGTATACTTGGTTTATTACATTTGGTGGATGCAGTTTTATTTGCAAGCATTTTATAAAATGGACCCAAAACTTACTTCTTAAGATCTCAGGGGTTTTTCATAAAAGTCTCATTAACCACTAATCAAGTTAAAACATGTACAAAACTACTTAAGCTTTGCTGATGGAATCACCCAAGTGACACAGCTCCAATAACCGGGAGCACGGCGTATTCGAATACCATTTATTTGACTCTGCAGAGTTTGCTCAACTTACCCACATGATTCCTTAACCCTCATGACTGAGTTAAGAAAGCCAGGTCGTTTCACTGCTCCACTCTTTATATAGGCTCTACCCGGTAGAACCCACTCGGGTCTGGATCACGCACACACACACACACCCACACAAGAGAAAACAAATATCCGCTTCGAGTGGACTCTACCGTTGTTAGGCACCCACAGCACGGCCTGCCTAACCTCACTGCTAAACCTCCTGTAGAGTTTCAATCGAGTTGAGCAGCTACTAGACAAGTGTTGACCATCTCGCGGCTTCCCACAACACCCTTACCCTAACTTCAATCCTAGGGTAAAAGATTGGCGAGGACCGCCTTGCGGTTTCCACTCCCCCTTACCCTACCTTGTGCACGCCGGCACTCTCCGCTCTAAGATACGGTGTCCCATACCACCCTACCTTAGAGTCGGGTTTTCCAAAATTCTATTGGCCCCACAGCCACAACCTTATTAGTGTAACATTTTGTATGATATTAATATCCTACAATTATCTAGATTAACAGGTATTTATTTCTAGGGTTACAAAGGCATGGCAACAATTTAACAGGGCATTTGACGGTGGTGGGTTTAACTATATAGCATGTCATTCCAAACATTTTATTTTACTTTCGAAATAACATTTCAAAATTAGCTCAATGCAAATAATATATTAGTATAATTAGATAACATGGGTTGCAACATGCTCAAAGACTTGTGACTTGCCGTGAATCGGGACGAACTTGGCTAGCTTGAACGTAGACGCTTCTGGATCCTGCGACTGCACTTGAGCTTCTGGAATTTCCGATACTAGCGTAAACACTGAAAATAACATAAATCCGGCTTGAGACTAATCAAGCGAGGAAAAATAAACTAATTAAAAAGAAATAAATTGCATAAACACCCCAAATGAATTTTAGGAATTTTTCTAGGATGAATCTGTGGAAATGGAGTTCACCAGAGGGTCTGGAATAATATTTGGAGTAAAGTGGTGAAATTTGGGAATTTTTGGGATTTTCTGTGATTTTCTGGGATTTAATTGAATATTCTGGAATATTGGAAATGGAAAAATCGGGGAAAAATAAATATACAGCGTTGGGCCGGTCCGGTCGCTACAGTGCGGCCCGGTCCAGGGTTTGAACGCGCGCGCGCGGGAGCGGAGCGGGCCGGGAGGCCGCGGCCTAGCTGCGCAGCGCCCGCGGGCGGTGGATGGGCGACACGCGTCCCCGTGGTGCGGCCCGGATGCGGCAGCGAAGCGGTACGCTCGGACGATCCAACGGACGAGGGGGTGAGTGTTTTATGAAGATCGGACGGTTGCGATTAGAAGGGGTGGCCGAAGGGGTACGGGGGATCGGACGGGAGGAAAAGGCGGTGTTTAAGGGGATCGGAGGGCAGAGAAGAGGCCACGTCGCCGGGGAGGTCGTCTTCTTCCTCCTCTCGCCGCTACAGTGCTCCCGCGGCGAGGAAACAGCGGCGGTGGCGGCCCGGGCGCTAGGGGGCTCTCCGGCGGTAGCGGAAGGCACCAAAGGGTGGAGCGGAGTACGGGGAACCCGTTTCGGGTAGTTAGCATCTGCGGGGACAAAAGGGGAGAGAGGGAGGGAGAAGGGGGTAGTTCAGGGGTTTCGCGGTGGAGTGGGTCACCGGCGGCGAGAGGGGTTAAATGGGGGCGGTTTCACCATCTAGGGAGTGAGGTGCTCACAATGGCGGCGGTGGTTGCGGCGGGGAGAGTCTGGAGTGAGCTGGCCACGGGAGGGGGCGGCGGCCGAAGTGGAGCTTCGTCGCCGGAGTTCCTCGGTGAGTCTCCTGCCCAAACAAAGGTACCATGGTGATTAGGAGGTAAAGGAGAAGCTCGGGGCAGAAGTAATTGAGAAATGGAGGGAGGAGAGGGGAGATCCGCTTGCGGGGCTTGCCAGCGCAGGGGACGACGGTGGCGGAGCTACGGGCGGCGGGAGCTCAATCGGACGCTCGAGGAGCTCGGGAGTGGCAGGAGGGGAATGGGGTGCTTGGGAAGCTTGGGGAGCAAAGAAAAGAGAGGGAGCAACGGGGCGGGTTTTATACCCACACGGAGGGGAGGGGGCTCCTTCGGGGGGAAGTGACCGGCGGGGCTCGGGGGCGACAGGGGAGGACGAGAGCTGTCTCGGGCGTTTAAACCCGCACAGTGGGAAGAGACGGGGGTGACGCAAGGCTCTGCACAGGGTGGGCGACGCGACGGGGGCAGGTGAGCTGCGGCCGGGGCGGGGCGCGTCCGCGCGCGAGAGAAAGAGGGGGCGGCGTCTGCCAAGCGGGGCCGGAGCGAGGCGGGGTGACGTGGAGCGAGGTCGTCCACTCCTCCGGTCCCGGGGGCTGTCGGGACGGCGCGGCGTAGGGACCGGCGTGGCCGCGGGCGCCGGGGCAGGGCGGCGTGACGCAGCGCGCAGCGCACGCGCGTGCGCGGGGAGGAGGCGGGGATCTGGGGCGGCGCCAACAGGAGGAGGGAGTGGGGAGGCGCTGCGGGAGGGGAGAGGCGGCAGGGGGAAGCGGCGCCAACGAGAGGCGCGGGCGCGGGCGCGGGGCGCGCGAGAGAAGGGAAGGCGGAAAGGGAGGCGGGGCGCCAGCGAAGTGGAGAAAGCGGAATGGCCGAGAAAGGAAAGCGTATTCCAGCGGAACTTTCCCGAAAAGGAAAGTTTCAGAATTTCACTCAAAAATGCAGCAAAAAAATTGGAAATTTTATTTTCAATTTTTGGGGACTTTTCAACCTACCCCCCTTAAAAGAATCTCGACCCCGAGATTAACTTGGTCCAGGGAGTAAGTTGGGGAAATCTCGCTGCAAATCTGACTCTCGTTCCCAAGTTGACTCTTCAGGTGTATGATTCTTCCACTGTACTCTGCAAAACCTGACGTTCTTATTTCTGAGCCGCCTCTCTGTCGTTTCAAGTATTTGTAGTGGTTCTTCAGTATATGTGCAGTCATCTTGCAATTCAATATCTGACAATGGCACTTCATCTGTTGGTTGGCGTAGACACTTCCGAAGCTGGGATACGTGGAACACGTTGTGAATTCTGGATAAGTTGGGCGGAAGCTGCACTTGATAGCTACTTCCCCAACTCTTCCAATTATCTGAAACGGTCCCACATATCTTGGTGCTAATTTGCCTTTGACTTGGAATCTCTTGACTAATTTGAATGGGGTGACTTTGATGTAGACATAATCTCCAACTTCGAAACTCAAGTCTTTCCTGCGGTTATCTGCATAGTTCTTCTGTCGGTCTTGTGCCATCTTCAGTCTGTCTCTGACAATTCTGACATGTGCCTTTGCATCTTGAGCAATCGGGGGACCGATGAGTTGGCGTTCTCCTGTTTTTGTCCAATTCAGCGGAGTCCTGCATTTTCTGCCATAGAGTGCTTCAAACGGTGCCATTTGGATGCTAGCTTGATAGCTGTTATTGTATGAGAATTGAGCAAATGGTAAACAGGTGTTCCATGTCGCTCCATACACTATCGCACAAGCTCTCAACATGTCTTCTAAAATCTGATTGGTTCTCTCTGTCTGCCCATCTGTCTGTGGGTGATATGCTGAGCTGAAATTCAGATCGGTGCCCATAGCTTCATGCAATTTTTCCCAGAACTTGGATGTAAACTGTGCTCCTCTATCTGACACAATCTTCTTCGGAACTCCATGCAATGTCACAATTCTGGTCAAATATAACTCGGCAAGTTTATCCTTCCCATAAGTTTGCTTGATTGGGAGGAAATGAGCCACCTTGGTCAATCTATAAACAATGACCCAGATAGCATCATATCCCTCACGAGTCTTGGGAAGTCCAGTGATGAAGTCCATACCAATGCTATCCCATTTCTATTCAGGTATTGGCAAAGGCTGCAACAATCCCGATGGTTTTTGGTGGTCTAACTTGATCTGTTGACAGACATCACACTTAGCTACATATTCTGCCACTTCTTTCTTCATCTGGTTCCACCAATACCTCTTCTTCAAATCTTGATACATCTTTGTGCCTCCTGGATGAACTGAGAATTGAGAGAAGTGAGCTTCAGATAAGATTAACTCTCTCAACTCCTTTTTGTCGGGTATGCAATAGCGACCACGGAAGGTAAGGATTCCATGTTCGTCTATCGCATACTCTGATGAATTTTCTTCTTGAATATCCTTTTTCAGTTTTTGAATCTCTTCATCTTCATCTTGGGCTGCTTTAATCTGATCTGGCAGCAGTGGTTGAATCTCTAAGGCTGCTTCTTCCCCTTGTTCTGTGATTACCAAGTTCAGTTGTAATATATCTCTTTGCAACTCTGGTGGGTACTCTGATTGACTGTCTTTGCTTGGACGAGCCTTGCGACTAAGGGCATCAGCAACTACATTTGCCTTGCCCGGGTGATACTGGAGATCAATATCATAATCTTTGATCAGTTCTAGCCATCTGCGCTGTCTCATGTTCAATTCCGGTTGTGTGAACAAATACTTCAAACTCTTGTGATCTGAGAATATCTCACAACGATTTCCTAACAGGTAGTGCCGCCAAATTCTGAGAGCATGCACCACAGCTGCTAGCTCCAAATCGTGTGTGGGGTAATTCTCTTCATGCGGTTTCAACTGTCTTGATGCATAGGCAACAACTTTTCCGTCTTGCATAAGCACACAACCCAAACCCTGTTTTGAGGCATCGCAGTAAATCTGAAACTCCTTTTTTTGGATTGGGTAAAATCAACACTGGCGTTGTTGTCAACTTGGTCTTCAACATCTGAAAGCTTTCCTCGCATGCATCAGTCCATGTGAACGGTTTGTCTTTCTTCAACAGTTGAGTGAGTGGGCGAGATATTCTTGAGAAACCTTCTATGAATCGGCGATAATAACCCGCCAATCCTAGGAAGCTTCTCACTTCCGTCACTGTCTTAGGCTGTTTCCATTCCATAACTGCTGAAATCTTTTCTGGATCAACCTTCGCTCCATCTTCAGATATAATGTGACCCAAGAAAGCGACTTCTCTCAACCAAAAACTGCATTTATCAAATTTTGCATATAACTTATGTTCTCTCAATCTGGTCAATACCATATGCAAATGCTGTTTGTGTTCTTCTTCACTCTTGGAGTATATCAGAATATCATCAATGAAAACAATCACAAATCGATCCAATTGGTCCATATGCACCAGGTTCATAAGATTCATGAAATACGCTGGCGCATTGGTCAGACCAAAGGGTACGACCGTGAACTCAAACAATCCATATCTGGTAATGAAGGCTGTCTTCTCTCGATCTTGCTCTCGGATTTTTAACTGATGATAACCCGAGCGCAGGTCGATCTTGGAGAACACTTTGGCTCCTTTAAGTTGATCAAACAGATCATCAATCTTGGGCAATGGGTATTTGTTTTTGATGGTGACATCATTCGGTCTCTGTAATCTACGCACATTCTTAGCTCTTTATTCTTCTTCTTCACAAACAAAACTGGTGCCGACTAAGGCGGGACACTTGGTCGAATGAATTCTTTTTCTTGCAATTCATCTAACTGTCTTTGGAGCTCCTTCGGTTCACTGACTGACATTCTGTACTGACGCTTGGCGATTGGTTTTGTGCCTGGAATCAACTCTATGGCAAGTTCTACTTGTCTGTCAGGGGATCTGCCTGGCAGTTCTTCCGAAAACGCATCAGGATATTCTTGTACCACTGGCACTTGGTCCGGTGTGGCTGCTAGCATGTTGATCATGCGCTTTCTTGCATCCTTCAATACTTCTCGGTTTGTTGTCGTTGTTTCTCTCTCTTCTTTTTTTTCACTTTCTGACCTTCAGGGTTTACCAATGATACTAGTTTGATCTCACAATCTAACTTGCCTTTGTTCTTGGCTAGCCCGTTCATGCCCAAAATGGCATCTAACCCTTGTATATCTGGCTGCAGCAAATCTGCTTTAACCTCCTCTGGATTGACTTTGACTCCTTTTCACTTGTACCTGTATATCATCATTGGGTATATGCTACAGGTTCACACTTAGCTGGATTATGCAGTACCAGGGCTACATATATGTCTGGGTCCATTAGGATTAACTTCATTGCAACATGAACTTCTCATCCATTACACTTTACATAAATGGTCTTCATTCATCTTCATAATTTTACCACAAGCCTTAGTTAAAGTAATTTACAGACAAACCATTAAGTTCTTCCAACTGGTTTACAAAAGGATAACAAAAAAAAAACACATCATCCTACTTCTTGGTTTACATAGCTTATATCCTCTTGACTGTGTGCTTTGCTCCCTGCTGCTGCTGATTCTGGACTTGGAGTTTTGCAGCATCTGGTGGCAGACTCCTTCGAGGGCAATGATCTCTGTAATGTCCAATTTCTCCGTAGTGGAAACAAGCATTGGATCTCTTTGGGCAACTACTAGCAAGATGCTTGCCACCGCAGGTGAGGCACTCGATAGCGAGTGGTGAGGGAGTGGCATACTGCTGAGACGGTCCGGACTGGGTCTTCGGTATCGTCTCAAACTGGCGGAAGGGTTGGGATCGAAATGAGGATGATCCCGTGGTCTTGCTCCACTGAGCATTGTGTGAAGACTGAAACTTGTGCGCTGCTTTACGCTTTCTGTCATCCTCCATTCTGGTCCTCTTAGGGTAAGATTCATCTTCTTCCATCGGTGGCAGGCAGGATGATGATGTCTGCCTCTTTGCTTGATCTTTAGCTTCTTCTTCGGGTAAGGACTTCAGGGGGCATTGGTCACGATAATGCCCATCCTGTTGGCAGTGAAAACAAGCCGTTGGTGATGGAGGCGAAGGCTTCTTTCGTGTCATGACTTTCACGTAACCTGGTCTTTCTTCTATCTGTAGAGCTCGATCAACCAGGTTTAATAGGCTTGAAAACTTCATGGCTTGAAGGCGTTGTCTCATCTTGGGTTGTAGACCTTTCATAAAATACTCCATTCTTTTAGCTTCGGTGTTAGTTTCCTCTTGAGCAAATCGGGATAACTGATAAAATTGTTCTAGGTATGCTGCGATGGAGTTCTCTCCTTGTTGAAGATTAAGAAAGTCCTGATATTTTTCAGTGAAAACTCCAGGAGAAATGTAGGCTTTACGAAATCTCTTCACAAAGTCTTCCCAGGTAATGTCTTCCTTATTCGGATGTATCCACAGGATAGCATTCCACCACACAATGGCGGTTCCTGACAGCTGATAGGTGGCGAAAAGAACTTTCTCCTTATTTGTGCACTGAATAGTATTCATTCTCCTTTCAATATCTTGTAGCCAGTTATCTGCATTTAGTGACTCTGTGGTTGAAGGGAATTTTGGGGGTTGAGTTTGCAGGAAGATTGTAAACTTCAATGCAGTTGCACTTGACGCTGTCACTGACTCTTCTAGTGTCATCTTGACAATGAACGGTGGCTGTGACTCTCCTTGCTGTTCTGGCATCTGGGCTTGATCTGTGGCAGGTGCACCCTGCCTGTTGGTCTGACCACTCTGCTGTGCTGGATCCATCTGCTAATTTGGGAATTCGAGATCAGCTTTGCAGCGGCTTTTGGAGAATAAGAGGGGATAAGTAAGACTTTGAATTTCAAGGTAAGTATAGGGCGAATAGGGTAAGAACGAGAGCGAAAGGGGATAGGAGAGAGCCTTGAACGCAGGAGAATTACGGATAATTAAGCAAACAACATAAAGGATAAAGAACATAAATTTACAAAATGCAAGTGGTACACAAACCACTTAGGGTTCATGATTACACCTGCTTTACATTACAGAAGCACTACCACAACTCAGGGTCAGTCTAGTCTAGCGAACGACGGCTACTCCTCCAGCTGCCGAGAAACGAACTTTTGAAGCTAGACAAGTAAGACAGTAAACATTTTGCCAAAGTAAAACTTAAGCAGAAGTAAACTAAGAGAGATAAGGTAGCAACAAGAGAGGAAAAAGACAGCAGTAATACTTATATTTTTCGTAAACCCTTTTTATGGCTTAAATTAAGTTTTGCGATAAAATCGCTTCCTAATTCGCCTTAGGTCTCAACCTACGGTCAAGAGCCTGCTCTGATACCACTTCTTGTAACGCCCCCGTTTCCAGGGGCGCGTACGGACACGGCACTCCGCAACTATTCACGCATGAACAATTATGAAATGTCGCGCAAGAGTATACCATTGCATGCTTACAACAAAAGACCAACATATATTTCACATAAGGATTAACATCCATTTTCGACAGCGGGGCGTGCAAGCCCAAAGTATACTTACATTACAAAAACTCCAGATTCCGCTTGAGCGCGGCCAAGACCTAAAGTCACGGGTCCTCGACGGGAAGACCCTTCCAACACGAAATCTTGAATTGTCCTCTTTTCCTTCTGGTATCTGTGGCAATAGCAAGCCTGAGTACTCCGACCCCGTACTCAGCAAATCACAAGGGAAACCCTAATTTACTATTTGCATGAGTCAACAAAAGAAGGGAGTATACTTGGTTTATTACATTTGGTGGATGCAGTTTTATTTGCAAGCATTTTATAAAATGGACCCAAAACTTACTTCTTAAGATCTCAGGGGTTTTTCATAAAAGTCTCATTAACCACTAATCAAGTTAAAACATGTACAAAACTACTTAAGCTTTGCTGATGGAATCACCCAAGTGACACAGCTCCAATAACCGGGAGCACGGCGTATTCGAATACCATTTATTTGACTCTGCAGAGTTTGCTCAACTTACCCACATGATTCCTTAACCCTCATGACTGAGTTAAGAAAGCCAGGTCGTTTCACTGCTCCACTCTTTATATAGGCTCTACCCGGTAGAACCCACTCGGGTCTGGATCACGCACACACACACACCCACACAAGAGAAAACAAATATCCGCTTCGAGTGGACTCTACCGTTGTTAGGCACCCACAGCACGGCCTGCCTAACCTCACTGCTAAACCTCCTGTAGAGTTTCAATCGAGTTGAGCAGCTACTAGACAAGTGTTGACCGTCTCGCGGCTTCCCACAACACCCTTACCCTAACTTCAATCCTAGGGTAAAAGATTGGCGAGGACCGCCTTGCGGTTTCCACTCCCCCTTACCCTACCTTGTGCACGCCGGCACTCTCCGCTCTAAGATACGGTGTCCCATACCACCCTACCTTAGAGTCGGGTTTTCCAAAATTCTATTGGCCCCACAGCCACAACCTTTTTAGTGTAACATTTTGTATGATATTAATATCCTACAATTATCTAGATTAACAGGTATTTATTTCTAGGGTTACAAAGGCATGGCAACAATTTAACAGGGCATTTGACGGTGGTGGGTTTAACTATATAGCATGTCATTCCAAACATTTTATTTTACTTTCGAAATAACATTTCAAAATTAGCTCAATGCAAATAATATATTAGTATAATTAGATAACATGGGTTGCAACATGCTCAAAGACTTGTGACTTGCCGTGAATCGGGACGAACTTGGCTAGCTTGAACGTAGACGCTTCTGGATCCTGCGACTGCACTTGAGCTTCTGGAATTTCCGATACTAGCGTAAACACTGAAAATAACATAAATCCGGCTTGAGACTAATCAAGCGAGGAAAAATAAACTAATTAAAAAGAAATAAATTGCATAAACACCCCAAATGGAATTTTAGGAATTTTTCTAGGACGAATCTGTGGAAATGGAGTTCACCAGAGGGTCTGGAATAATATTTGGAGTAAAGTGGTGAAATTTGGGAATTTTTGGGATTTTCTGTGATTTTCTGGGATTTAATTGAATATTCTGGAATATTGGAAATGGAAAAATCGGGGAAAAATAAATATACAGCGTCGGGCCGGTCCGGTCGCTACAGTGCGGCCCGGTCCAGGGTTTGAACGCGCGCGCGCGGGAGCGGAGCGGGCCGGGAGGCCGCGGCCCAGCTGCGCAGCGCCCGCGGGCGGTGGATGGGCGACACGCGTCCCCGCGGTGCGGCCCGGATGCGGCAGCGAAGCGGTACGCTCGGACGATCCGACGGACGAGGGGGTGAGTGTTTTATGAAGATCGGACGGTTGCGATTAGAAGGGGTGGCCGAAGGGGTACGGGGGATCGGACGGGAGGAAAAGGCGGTGTTTAAGGGGATCGGAGGGCAGAGAAGAGGCCACGTCGCCGGGGAGGTCGTCTTCTTCCTCCTCTCGCCGCTACAGTGCTCCCGCGGCGAGGAAACAGCGGCGGTGGCGGCCCGGGCGCTAGGGGGCTCTCCGGCGGTAGCGGAAGGCACCAGAGGGTGGAGCGGAGTACGGGGAACCCGTTTCGGGTAGTTAGCATCTGCGGGGACAAAAGGGGAGAGAGGGAGGGAGAAGGGGGTAGTTCGGGGGTTTCGCGGTGGAGTGGGTCACCGGCGGCGAGAGGGGTTAAATGGGGGCGGTTTCACCATCTAGGGAGTGAGGTGCTCACAATGGCGGCGGTGGTTGCGGCGGGGAGAGTCTGGAGTGAGCTGGCCACGGGAGGGGGCGGCGGCCGAAGTGGAGCTTCGTCGCCGGAGTTCCTCGGCGAGTCTCCTGCCCAAACAAAGGTACCACGGTGATTAGGAGGTAAAGGAGAAGCTCGGGGCAGAAGTAATTGAGAAATGGAGGGAGGAGAGGGGAGATCCGCTTGCGGGGCTTGCCAGCGCAGGGGACGACGGTGGCGGAGCTACGGGCGGCGGGAGCTCAATCGGACGCTCGAGGAGGAGCTCGGGAGTGGCAGGAGGGGAGTGGGGTGCTTGGGAAGCTTGGGGAGCAAAGAAAAGAGAGGGAGCAACGGGGCGGGTTTTATACCCACACGGAGGGGAGGGGGCTCCTTCGGGGGGAAGTGACCGGCGGGGCTCGGGGGCGACAGGGGAGGACGAGAGCTGTCTCGGGCGTTTAAACCCGCACAGTGGGAAGAGACGGGGGTGACGCAAGGCTCTGCACAGGGCGGGCGACGCGACGGGGGCAGGTGAGCTGCGGCCGGGGCGGGGCGCGTCCGCGCGCGAGAGAAAGAGGGGGCGGCGTCTGCCAAGCGGGGCCGGAGCGAGGCGGGGTGACGTGGAGCGAGGTCGTCCACTCCGGTCCCGGGGGCTGTCGGGACGGTGCGGCGCAGGGACCGGCGTGGCCGCGGGCGCCGGGGCAGGGCGGCGTGACGCAGCGCGCAGCGCACGTGTGTGCGCTGGGAGGAGGCGGGGATCTGGGGCGGCGCCAACAGGAGGAGGGAGTGGGGAGGCGCTGCGGGAGGGGAGAGGCGGCAGGGGGAAGCGGCGCCAACGAGAGGCGCGGGCGCGGGCACGGGGCGCGCGAGAGAAGGGAAGGCGGAAAGGGAGGCGGGGCGCCAGCGAAGTGGAGAAAGCGGAATGGCCGAGAAAGGAAAGCGTATTCCAGCGGAACTTTCCCGAAAAGGAAAGTTTCAGAATTTCCCTCAAAAATGCAGCAAAAAAAAATTGGAAATTTTATTTTGAATTTTTGGAGACTTTTCACTAACTATGATTTTTTTCCCTGTAGAACAATTTTACTACATGCTGAGTATGTAAACATACTAATTATTACTCTGTTGATATGCGCAGACCTGTTCACAGATGGTTCTAACCTGGAAGAAACATTGGAAGGGGTAGGGAGTGACGTTGGAGCATAGGAGTGGAGACGGCTTACTAGTTTATATATCTGATTCCAGAAAATAAAAGAAATAAGTCAAGGATGAAGTTTTGCTTTGTTTAAGAAAGAAGCTATCAAGTTGTAACCAGTTAACTTTGTAAGTCTGAATAAATGGAAGCTTCTGTACCGTACTCCACTTGTGATGAAATCTCATTGCGATATGCCTTATATGCTTCTTGTTGTGGAGTGGTCTCTACTTAAATCCATTCGGTCCATTGGACCAAAAGGTCCAGGATCTGCATATAAAAATACATATATATCCCTGGTATAGTGCTCAGCTATATGGGGCATTATTATAATCAGGCCTTATGGCTATATATATATATATACATGGCCAACCTGTCCTAAGGGAGAGGTGAATCCATTTTTTACACTTGTCGTGCTAGTCCCCTAATATATTGTTTGGCCAGTAGCCACAATAGTTGGCACCGTCCGTGGAGGACGACGAGTAAGCCACGAGATTGAAAAAGGCAATGGCGCCTAAGAAGGCATCAGCGACAACGAAGAGAAAGCGAAGCACGGTGTCGGCGGTCGCCGAGGCCAAGGCCACTGGTGGTGGACAGTCAGCGCCGTCACGTGGAACTGGCTCTAGTGCTAGCCCTAGTACGACTGTCATCCACGATAACGACGTCTGCGCCGGCGCTACCGTCGACCACAAGGACCGCATCGGTGTGACTATCGACCCCGGCAACGATGGTCGCATCGGCAGGGCTGCCAACATCGACACTCGCGCTGGTACTTCGAGTGACCCCGGAGCCAACGTGAGAGCGGTCGGTGGTCTTGACGCCCACGTTGGCCCCGTCGCCAACTGCGACGCCTACCGCACCAATGTGCTTAGCGGTTTCGACGACCAAGCCATCATTGCCAGCAACCTCGCAGTGCATACCTCCGTGCCAACAGGTACTATTGCACTGGCGGTAGAAGGCACTTTAGTGACGGCCTTGGGAACGCTAGAGTTGACGGCCTTAGGCACCAGACTACCGGAGGGAGAAGGCGGCATCGTAGCCGGATGCTCTAAGGCTGTCAGTGATGGCGTGGCGGATGTTGGCCTTCTTCTTGCCGCCCATTGAAGAAGTTGCAACGCCCGCACGGGGGCCGCTCCACGGTGGTTGCGTCTTCCATGAAGTTGAGCAACATCCGGTCCTAGGCCCCTCAAGCGCAAGGCCAGCAGCCCGATGGCGCCGACGAAGAGTCCCACGTTGTCATGGCCACATGCCCGCAGCCGATGGCGACGTTGGAGACCGGGGCAGAGTCGGCGAGCATGAACATCTCAGTTGCGAAGTCACCGACCTCGTAGAGGCAAGCGTGGTGGAATTGTGGTAGGCGGTGTCGTTGAGGTTGCAGCAGCGCTGAGAGTCATAAGAGACGGGAGTGGAGTCGCAAGGTGAGGCTCCCGCTCTTCCCCCTGGTCACTCCACCCACTCCAATACTCCACCACATCGGGGGGAAGGGGCCGAGGGGGAGAGGGAGGCCGGGAGAGGAGGGAGCATCGGGGTGGGGGAGGGAGGCGGGCGGGGAGGGGACTGGAGGGAGGAGAGGGGCGTCGGGGTGGGGATGGCAGCGGGGAGGGAGGCGACCGGGGGAGGAGGGGGCGCTGGGGGGAGGAGAGGGAGGCGGCCAGGGGAGGAGAGGGCAAGGGGCGTCGGGGTGGGGGAGGGTGGCGGCGGGGAGGGGACTGGAGGGAGGGAGGAGAGGGAGGCGGCTGGGGAGGAGGGGCACCAGGGGGAGGGAGGCCGGGGGAGGAGGAGGCACCAAGGTGGGGAGGGAGTGGCCGAGGGGGCACCGGGGTGGGACTGGGAGGGGAGGGAGGGTGGCGCCGGGGAGAGCGGAGAGATTCTGAGAGTGTGTGTGTGGAGTGGACAGAGAGAGCACGTGAGAGAGGGAGCCGACGGAGAGAGCGTGTGAGAGAGGGAGGAGAAATGAGAGAATAAAGTTGGAGAGAGAGATGAGAGTTAGGACTGATGAGATGAGAGATTCTGAGAGAGAGTGTGGAGTGGAAAGATGCACACAACGATCAGAGAAGTAACGTTCGAGCACAATGTTCAGGAAAGTAATGTTCAAAAGAGCAATGCCTATAAATTTACTTCTCTTCTATCATTACTTCACAAGCATTCAATTCCTCATCTCATCGGTCCTAACTGTCATCTCTCTCTCTCTCTCCAACTTTATGCTACCAAAGAGTTGGAGCACCAAGGAGCCCCCAAGCGGTATGCAGATGAGTCATAGCACGAAAAGGGCAATAGGGCGCCTTAGTGTAAGCTCTCATCATCGCTCCCCTAATCCTCATCCGGCTTCGACTCCCGTTGATGCTCTCGGCTCTCACCAAGCATGGGAGACCACGGTATAGATGACAGTAATATGGACGGTATAGAGGGCTACGAGGAGTGCCAGAGCGGTCGGAGCCAACGGGGACTTCAGAATTCTCTCCCCCCATCCACGGACGCCAACACTGGCGGGTCTGGACAAATGGCGAATTTGTTAGAAGCATATGACATGGAACCAAGAAATCTGAGACGACGAAAGGTAGAGATCGCATCATGCATTTATTGCAATGTTAAATTAACTACTCGTACAGTTGTAAAGAACAGAGCACTTTAACCGGCACTACAAAGCATGCATACGTATGCTTACTCTAGGGTGTAAGGTTTTTAACGAGACAATAACATTGTATTTTTAAAATATTAAGGAAATTTCACTTTTCCCGAAATATTTACACCATTGCGTGCCCATATTTTTTGCAACTAATTCAATTTTAATTGGTTTTTAATGAGTCAGGAACGAGAGAAAGGAAGATGTCGACCGTTACCACCATCGTCGCCGCCGCATTCGTCGTGTATAGTTAATTCGGGTTGAGTTTAGGCTGACAGGGCACGAATATCGGTACGGCATGCTTTGAGTCGTGCTTAGGTCTGGACAAAGACGGGCTGATATGATATAGCATAATGAGATAATTGGATCAAACCACATGACACAAAATGGTATAAAGCACAAAGGATCTAGCCCCGATACGACACGGTCCAACAACTCCTAGCAGCTGAGCTACGCCGGCGGACCGGCTCTTGCATCGATGGTGGCAGGCATAATTGTTCTCTCCAAGGAAAGGCAAAGCGTGGACAGGTGTTACGTCTCAGCGTGCACGTGGCGCACCAACTGTTGGCGACGCTCGTGTAGCCTAACATGCCCGCATGTGCCCGTTCGCAGGGTCCCGGCCCGTCCGTGCCCCCTTCGTTCTGGCGTTCTGCGTGCACGTACGCCTTCTGCAACAAAACTGAGGACGCGAGTCCCGACGTGCCACGACGGGGTCGAGTACAACCTGGCTGGCCTCTGGCCTGCTCCCTCCCTCCATCGTCACCCACATGTGTGCGACATGTCTCCCTCGATCTCTAGTCGAGTCATCTCCGCGTACGTCCAAGTCAAGTCGCCGGGGCTAAAAATTCGCATCAAATTATGTGGCCGGAGCGGACCGAGCCCCTCGTCCCCTCGCCCGCGCGCGGCGCAGCAATGTACGGGGTCCGGGAAGCACGGCGTTGCGGATAAGGCAAGTTCAATTCGGTTTAGTTTCTGGCTTTGAAAAGTCGAATCGTACACGACGACATCTTAATTTCAATTTATTTTGTTTATTTTAATCTTTTTGTCATTTATTTTTGCTTCTTTTCTCTTTTGTCTTTGTACCGTTTGTAAAGATATAACAATATTTTTTATTTTTTAATTAAATAGCTAAGAAAAAACTAATAACTACTACAATCTTAGCTAGAAGTCACATCTACTTAAAAAGAAGCTAGAAGTCACCGGTTGAAAGCCGTTGGGGTCTCAGTTTACCGTGCATGCATGAGCTATTTGCATCTCCGTCGGCCGTCGCGTTATTTGTGTTACAATCAAAAGCAAGGGATGCCCAATGTACAGATGTCTTCCCAAACAGACACCTTCCCATGCCAACTTCTCATCATCTATATATATGTATCAACATGTACAGATTGAATACTAATGAATAAAAGCAACAGTTCATCACATACACTGTCTCAATCTACTTCACAAAACGTTATCAGCACGCACGCTCATTCACACGAAGAACAGACATTCACACGTGAAAACAGAGAAGAAACAAAGGTAATGACTCTTCCTGGCTGTTCTTGCTTTGGAGACGGCGGCGTCGCCCGTGGCCGCACGTACCCGCGACGGCGCGTCCTTCCAGCGCGGCCCGTCCTCACGGCGCGGTCCGGCGCGACCCAACACGGCGCGCCCGGGGAGGCGGCTCCAAGGGCCGGCGGCGCCCGACGGGGCAGACGGCGTACGGCCGACACGGCCGGCCCGGTGCGGCGGAGAGGCGCCCACGGCCGGAGGCGTCCAGGGGCCGGCACCACCCGCAGCCGGCGGCGCCCCGAGGCGGCAGCCCACGCCCGCATCGCCCGTGGCCGGCGGTGGCGGAGACCCGCGGCCGGCGACGCCCGTGGCGGCGGCGCCCGAGCCGACAGCCCCGCGAAGACGGCGCGGCGCCCACATGGCGTGGTGGCGCGGAGGTGCGAAGCCCCGCGGCGGCCGGGGTTGACGGCGCCCGAAGCAACCCGAGGCGGCACGGTGAGGCGCGCGGCCCGACCCGGCGCGGCGACCCGGAGGGCGCAGAGGCGCGGCTCCTCGGCGCTCGAGGGCGGCCAACAGCGGGGCGGCGCAGGCGCAGCCAAGGCCGGCGGCGCCCGCGACCGACGTGGCGGCGGCGCCCGCGTCCAGCGGCGCCCACGGAGGCGGCAGCGCCCGCGCGGAGGCGCCTGAAGAGCCGGCGCAACACCCACGGCCGGCGAGCCCTTGGCCGGTGCGCGGCGGCGGCCGGCGAAGACCGGGGCAGACGCGGCCTGGCCGGTGCGCGGCGGCGACCGGCGCACGGTCGGCCCTCGAAGCGGCCGGCACGGCGCGAAGCGTGGCTCGGCGCAGCCCGGTGCGGCACGGCGTGGAGGCGCGGCCAGAGGCGGCGTCCGAGCCCGTGCATGCGGCCGACGGCTCCCGAAAGCGGTGCGCGGCCCCGGCGACGCACGACGGGACAAGGCGCGGCCCCGCCGGCCCGGCGGCGGCGCGCCGCGCGCGGTGGGGGAGGCCCAGCGAGGCCCGGCGCGGCCTGGCGCCCGCAGCGGCCGGAGAGGCGCGCGGCCTGGCCTGGCGGCGCACGGCCGACGCGGCCGGCGAAGACCGGGGCAGACGCGGCCGGCGCGGCGGCACCCGAAGCCCCGGCGCAGGCGGCCGGCGGTGGAAGCCTCGACGCAGGCGGCCGGCGGTGGCGGCGGCTGGCGGCGACGGCGGCGCCGGCAGCGGTGGCGCTTACGGCCGGCGGTGGCTGCGCCAGAAGGGGCAGGCGGCGGCGCCTCCATGTGATGGTGGCTGGTGGTTAGGGTTTGGGGGAAACCCTAAATTCCCCCCTCCCATTCCTTTTATATGGCTGCCATCCAAAATGGGCTTTTGGCCCAAAAATGCCCCACCTTCCCACTTGGGCCTAAAGGCTGAATGGGCTTCAGACCAGGTTGCCGAAAATTTGCATTTCCCCCCTTAGATTTTATGTAAATTGCAGAAATTTCTTTTTACATAAATGTCTATTGTATAATTTGCCGTATAGTCCTTACGCTTATTTATAATTGTACCTGTCGGTTTGTACATTTATAAATTTGCATTTCAGTCCCTACAGGATCTGAAAAAATTATGTAATTGTTCAAATACATGTGCATGCACATTTCTATAACTTTTACATATTTAGGATTATTTTATTGCAATTTATTTACAATATGAATTGCGACCATCTTTAAATTTGCTTTCTTTTGCAAATTTAAAATTTGAAATTCCCATTTAGTAAGTACCATTGTACTTAATAATTTGGAATTTTTTGCAAAATATTATACCTACCATAAATACCATAAAATCACAATTTATGGCATTTTGCTTGTACGCTATGCCATACAAATTGGTATTCATCACCAATATTGTGATTATACGGTATTAAAAATATAACCACATGTTATATTCAATTTGGGTATATATATTCATTTGGATTACAATACTCATATTGTTTTCCACATATTTTGCATTTTATTACAACATTACCATACACATTAATTTACCTCATGTAAATTAATTCTTTATGGCGTACATCAATTATTGCAATCTATCTTATGCAATTTAAATAATACATTTACTAGCTTACCATACAAGCACTTAATATTTTTTTATGCAAATGCTTTAGGTTGATTTTCTCTCGTTTTGGAATAACACAAAGTTTCTTAACTTTGATATTGGCCATACACAAGGTAGTACTATAGTACTACTGCGGGATTTATTCCTTAACGTGCGTACCCAATATCAAGTTTTGAAACATTTTGGTCTACACTTTTGGGTGACTACCTTTATTTATTTTCAAATTGGCAATACACAAGGTAGTCTCATAGTACTACTGTGGGATTTCATCCTCAACGTGCGTACCCAATTTGATTATAAATTATACAAGGTCTACACCTAAGTGATTACCATGGTTCTTTTTCACATTGGACATACACAAGGTAGTATCAAAGTACTACTGTGGAATTATCATCCTCAAAGTGCGTACCCAATGTTGAAAAATGAATTAAATAAAGTTAACACCATTGGTGATTAACTATGTTGTTCCACAATATGAGAATGTCCCTTTATGTATTTCAAGTTTACCTTGATTACTTGCATTTCGCATTGCTTATTTAATATAGCCAAAGATTTTAACAAATCTGTGGTCCTACATATGTAGGCACAATGGCTGCTAAAGAGTTTGAGGCTCTCGCCCTTGACGGCCACAACTTCCCCACATGGGCGATTGATCTCAAAGTGATTCTATCGTTGCGCGGAATGTACCAGGCAATTGCAGCCCCCCAAGAGGGTGTAGCTGCTTTGGCTGAGCCTCTCAAAGTACAATGCCTTATTTATCATAAGGAACCACATCCATCCTGAGCTCAAGGCTGAGTATCTGATGGAAGAAGACCCACGCGCTCTGTGGCTTGCTCTTCAAACACGGTATGAACAACAGAAAGCAGTCATCCTACCGGAGGCTGTCAATGAGTGGAACCACCTCCGCATACAAGATTTTAAATCTGTGGGAGAGTTCAACCATGCTGTTCATATCGAACATATTTGGTATTGAAAATGAAGTTTGTATGTATTCTATATACTACTATAAGAATTTCATTAAATTCTTCTTTGTGTATATAGATTTTTGGAGTTAATCCAATGGAGGAGGAATTATGCCTTGTGGATAGTGGTACCACAAACTCTATACTTAGGGACACAAAATATTTCCTAACTCTTACTAGGACGAAAGGAAATGTTTTAACCATCGCTAGACGCGATGCAACAATAGTAGGCTCTGGTCGGGCCTCTATTACTCTCCCTATGGGTACACAATTGGAAATTGAGGATGCACTCTTGTATCCCGATTCAACACGTACCCTACTTCGTTATAGAGATATCCGTCAGAATGGTTTCCATGTTGAAACCCGAAATGACAACAAAGAGGATTATCTCCTCTTAACCAAACACAACGGATATGGCAAACAAGTACTAGAAAAAAATTTCATCTTTAAACTCCGGATTGTACTATACAAACATCAAACCCATTCAACATATTGCGTACAAAGTAATTTTCCAAAACACTAACACATTCCAAACATGGCATTATCGCCTTGGCCATCCAGGCATTGGAATGATGAGGAAAATTATTAGCAATTCAATTGGTCATACATACCTCAAAACAAAATTTCCGGAATCCTCAGATTTTATGTGTACTTCATGTGCCACCGGAAAATTGATTTTAAGACCCTCTTATCTTACAATCAGAGCTGAACCACTTAAATTTCTTGAACGCATTCAAGGAGATATGTGGTCCTATACAACCATTGTGTGAACCGTTCAGATATTTCATGGTTCTCATTGACGCATCTACTAGATGGTCACACGTGTGTCTTTTATCCACACGAAACCATGCATTTGCTAAATTAATTGGTCAAATTATCCAATTACGAGCACATTATCCTGAGTATCGAATTCAATCAATTCGAATGGACAATGCTGCTGAATTTACATCCCATGCCTTCAATGACGATTGTATGGCTCTTGGGATACAAGTTCAACACTCTGTTCCATATGTTCATACACAAAATGGTTTAGCACAATCTCTTATCAAGAGAATCAAGCTCATTGCAAGACCATTATTACAGAATTGCAACTTCCAATATCATGTTGGGGTTATGCAGTTTTACACGCTGCTGACTTAATACAATTGCGTCCAACTGCTTATCATAGCACTTCCCCGATACAATTAGTACGTGGAAATCCACCAGATATTTCCCATCTGCGAAAGTTCGGTTGCGCTACATACGTACCGATCTCACCACCGCAGCGTACCTCAATGGGACCGCACAGGAAACTTGGGATCTATGTTGGGTATAAATCTCCGTCAATCATAAAATACCTCGAGCCCCTCACAGGGGACCTGTTTACGGCCCGGTACGCTGATTGCATATTCAATGAGGAACATTTCCCGGCATTAGGGGGAGACAACAAGTACCAAACTGAATGCCAGGAAATTAATTGGAATGTTGAAGGCATTCCTGCCTCAGACCCACGTACCAGAGAGACTGAACTTCAAGTTCAGAAACTCATTCATTTGCAAAACATTGCAAATAACCTGCCAGATGCATTTACTGATTATAAGGGTGTCACAAAATCCTATAATCCTGCCAGAAATGTACCTGAAAGAGTGGAGGTACCGCAAAATACCACTCAACTCCCAATTCAAAATAAGAGGGGGAGAAGTACGGTACAAATGGCAGATACAGCTTCTAACAAGCGACAAAGGAAACAAAAGAATGTAAATGCAGATCAACCTCAAGTTGATAGACACCAAAGGATCCTTGAACCCAGATCAACAGTGCACTCAATTACTGATCCTGGGACATCGGAATACCCCGACTCAAATGTTTTGGGAAATAACATTGAGTCACCAGGGGTTCAAGAAATTTCCACTAACTATACTGATTCTGGAGAATCATACGATCGTAAGACTACAATTGTCGACATTTATTTCTCCACAACAATTGCAAACAACCTTCAAAATGATCCAGATCCCAAGACCATGGCAGAGTGCAAATAGCGCTCGGACTGGATTCAATGAAAGGATGCAATTCAAGAGGAGTTAGCCTCGCTCAAGAAAAGAAATGTACTCACCAATGTGATACATACACCTCCCAAAGTATTCCCTGTCGGTTTCAAATGGGTTTTCGTCCGCAAACGGAATGAAAACAATGAGGTGGTGAGATACAAAGCAAGGCTTGTAGCACAAGGGTTCACGCAGAGACCCAACATTGATTTCAATGAAACTTATTCTCCAGTAATGAGTGGAATAACATTCCGATACTTAATATCATTGGCAGTACAAAATCATCTATCTTTTTAGTTGATGGATGTAGTGACCGCATATCTTTATGGGTCACTTGATTCGGACATATACATGAAAGTTCCCGATGGAATTTCAATTCCGAATCCAAATGCAAATCGCAATATGTATTGTGTAAAATTAAACAAGTCCTTATACGGCTTGAAACAGTCGGGTAGAATTTGGTACAACCGACTAAGTGAGTTCCTAACCAAAAAGGGATACTCCAACAATGATGATTGTCCATGCGTATTCATCAAAAGATCCTCAACACACAGGATATAGATGAAGCACGTAATCATCTTATGACGGAATTTGAAATGAAGGATTTGGGTAAAACCAAATTTTGCTTAGGTATACAACTTGAGCACCTTCATACATGCATCATAGTGCATCAATCAGCCTATGTCCAGAAAATATTGGAGAAATTCAATATGGACAAAGCATATCCATCGAAAACCCCCATGGTTGTTCGAACTCTCGACAGGGACAAAAATCCATTTAGACCCCGAGATGACAATGAAGAGCTATTAGGACCCGAGGTTCCATATCTCAGTGCTATAGGAGCGCTAATGTACCTTGCAAATTGCACCCGGCCGGATATCGCATTTGCAGTAAATCTACTTGCTAGATATAGCGCTGCTCCAACCAAAAGACATTGGGTAGGAGTGAAGAATATCCTTAGATATCTTCAAGGCACTAAAGATCTCAGTCTATTCTTCCAGAAGAATAAAAATATGGATTCAATAGGATATACTGATGCTGGCTATTTATCAGATCCCCATAATGCCAGATCACAAACAGGCTTTGTATTTTTACACGGTGGAACAACCATCTCTTAGAAGTCTTCAAAACAGACTCTAGTGGCTACATCCACTAATCATTCTGAAATAATTTCATTATATGAAGCATCACGTGAATGTGTATGGCTTCGCAGAATGATTAACCACATACAACAATCATGTGGTATAGGTGCTATCGCATCACCTACCATTATCTACGAAGATAATGCTGCTTGCGTTGTTCAAATGCAAACGGGTTACATAAAGAGCAATATCACAAAACATATTGCACCTAAACTATTTTACCCACATGAATTGCAAGAGAGTGGGGAAATAAATATTCTGCAAACTAAGTCTTGTGATAATCTCGCGGACTTATTCACCAAGTCATTACCAATTTCCACATTCCAAAAATGTGTTCATGGAATTGGTATGCGAAGACTACGTGATTTGCAGATATCAGGGGGAGAAATCTCCTAAGATTTAACCCGTTCAATATAAATATTGTACTCTTTTCCCTTTATGAGTTTTTCCTCTAAGGTTTCTCATTAAGGTTTTTAATGAGGCAATATGACAACGTAATCATAAATATATTATATCTCTATTTTCCCCACAGGGGTTTTTAAGGAGATATAATCATATATATGCCATATCAAATTTTCTCCTTAAATTTTCCCATTGGGTTTTAAAGGAGTTTTCATGGCATATCTACTTTATAGGTTCTCCTCATATTTTTCCCTACAGGGTTTTGGAGGAGTTTTTCCAAGATGATGAATCAAGATGATCATATGAAGATACATTGGTCAAGGGGGAGTGTTACAATCAAAAGCAAGGGATGCCCAATGTACAGATGTCTTCCCAAACAGACACCTTCCCATGCCAACTTCTCATCATCTATATATATGTATCAACATGTACAGATTGAATACTAATGAATAAAAGCAACAGTTCATCACATACACTGTCTCAATCTACTTCACAACAATTTGGGAAAACGTTGCGGCGTCGCATGCACGCACGCAGATGCAGGTTGCAGGCGGGACCACATGCGCAGGATCTAAGAACTACTTAAAATGTATTGATAGAAAAATAACCAATACAGTTCAGATAGTTTTTAGATTATAGAAATCAGAAACATTTTGCAACGAGTTCTTAGTCCGTGGAAACGTATCATTTGCTGAGACATGCGCTTCTCTTAGGCCCTGTTTGGATACGTTTATCTGAGAATCGATTTTAATCCGATCAGGATTTTCTGATAAGTCGCGGTCTGAAGAATCTGTAGTCTGAAGAATCGTCGCGGTGGAAGAAACAACCCCTCGGGCTTGCGGTACAGGATTTTGGACTCCCAGTGCAAATGCCGATCTTTCCCACCGCGGCGGTTGAAAGAATCGAAAAATAATCAAAGCGTTTGGATGAGATTCTCGCTTAATTCTATCCAGAATCGGATTTTAAGCATATCCAAACAGGGCCTTAATGTGCTGATTTTGATATATGCCGTGCCCGCCCCATGGACTGGTCGTCATGCAGCAATGGGTCTGTTCTTTTTGGCTGTAACTTGTGGCTTTTGGCTGCGGCTTGTGACTTTTGAGCTGTTTGTATGAGATATCATGGAGTAACAGAAACTCACGTGCGGTTTTTGCCGATATAAATAAAGTCAGTAAATTATGTACTACAATTAACTAGTAGACTCTATCTTGAAAAAATACTCTGTTTAAAAGCTAGTTACAGTAGAAAAGTCGAAAAGCAGTTTATAGAAGCTGAAAAGAATAGGACCAATAATATCTCTCTATCGTAGCAGGTAGTACAACGAAAAGGCTGATATATCAGATCAAGCGGAGGAAAAAAAAATGTGCGGCGGAATCTCCCACGTACAACATTGGGTAGATAACTAGGCAGGCCCCCAAAAGCCCCTTGCTACACGTAGCAATTTGACTATTGGCAACACCAGGCCAGCTAGTACCAGTACCCGTGGGCGGATGCGCTGAACGCCACCACGCGCGCCCACATGCACCTGCCACCCCCGTTCCCATCCCAGCAAAACGCCGTTACAGCGAAGCTGCTCTAGCTCAGCCGCGCGCCGTAAACTTCTCGCCAACCCTCCTTCCTCGCCGCGCGCACAGATGATAGGTGGATATAAATATAGCCACGCTGCACGCACACATGGTCACGCGCGCGCGCTCGCACCACCCAGAAAGACGCACCAACCAAAGCAGCGGCGTCGTTAGCTCATCAGCCGTTGTTCCCCCACCACCATTGATCTCTAGCCTCGTCATGGACCACCATGTCGTGGCCTTAGAGGAGGTCGACGAGACCATGCAGCAGCAGGTCGTGCGCGAGCGCGGCCGACGCATCAAGGCGGCAGCGGAGCTTGGGCTCGCGCGCTCGTCGCGCGGCCGGCACTGGGGCCGCGCGCTGGGCCAGCGCGTCCTCGTGCTCGGGAAGGATCCCTCGGTGGCGCCGTCGACGCTAGCTTCGGCTGGCGAGGAGGCCAAGCAGGGGAAGACGTTGGAGGGAGAAGCGGAGGAGGAGGAGGAAGTGGCGGTGGATGAGAAAGTGACGCTGCTGCGGCAGCTGGTGCCGGGGGGCGACGAGATGGCGGTGGAGCGGCTGCTTGAGGAGACGGCCGACTACATCGCCGCGCTGCGGGCGCAGGTCGGCGTCATGCGCGCGCTCGCCTGCCTGCTGTCCGGCTCCGGCCTCGACGCGCTGCCGGAGAAGGAAGGGCCCGCCACGCCGGAGAAGCCTCTATGAGAAGTTCCTTTTTCTCTGGCCTTGTGCGTCCGATCTGTCGTGCATTTCTTTCATTTTTTTCCATCACTACTTTCGTTTAGTAGTTCTTTTTGTGAGCTGGGACTGGGAAGCACATCTGCACATGTACATGAGATAAGGAAGTTGCTCTTGCAAACAGGATTAGTGCGAGCTTTGTCAGCTTTTTTCCCCCCACCTCTGTGTTGTCTGGAGCAGCAACGCATGCAGCTGTTTGAAGCAGACTGGAGTAGTATTGTTTTGTTGAGGTGCATCTCTGAAGTAACATTTGCAAGGGGGAGCTGAAGAGAAAAGGAGCAATGAGCACGCTCGTCCTAGCGTACTAGGCTGTTAAATTATGGCTATGTGAGCATGTGGCTCGTGTGAATATGCGTGCTAGGAGGTGTACTTTTCTATGATCGATCGATGCTTTCGAGATGTTTTTCCCATGTGGAGAGCGTGATCGTAGGCTAGAGGGATCACGGATTTGCAATTTGCGCTGACGTAGGATCCAGTTGAAAATAGCAATGGAGAAACAGCAGTACTAGTATACTCTAGTATACTTGTAATGTGTTGCAAGTTGTACTGTACACCTTGATTCTCTTGGATTCTTGTTTCCTCGCGTACGCGCTCTGTGAGGCACGACGAAGACATCAATGCGCAGAGAAGGAACTTTCGGTTGGTCGGGCAAAGCGACGTATCAAACCAGATTACATCGATCAGTCACAGTTATATAGGATCGATCCCGTACAAATAACTTCGTAATTAAAATTGTGAAATTCATGGAGACCAGTTGATCAGAAAAGCTTACTTTTTATGTCTACAGTATTTTACAGATGTTTGGATGGACTAGATTACCTCTCGCCGAACATTATCCTCTCCATGTGTAATCTGACCAACGACCATGTCAAAAGAATTGGAAGTGCCATGTATATCCGAGTCTCCGAGATTTAGGGGCACAATTTCTAATGTCTCAATATATATATATATATATATATATATATATATATATATATATATATATATATATATATATATATATATATATATATATATATATAGAGGAAAAATATCTTTTACTCCCGGGTGTAGTTACACCCACCTCTAATATACCATCTAAACAAACTTGAAATACTCCTTTATCACTTTAGGTATGCTCGTATACTGATTATAAGATACTTTAATATGAACCACACGAAAAAATTGCAAAGAAGTGCATAGTTTTTAGCGTATTTTGTAAATACTTTCATACACGCACATAAAAAGGAGTATGTCAAAAAAATGTACATACCACATCTGAAAAAGTGTTCATACCACCTAGATTATCTTAAATACTCGTATACTACATGTACATACCCTCCGTTACGCAAGATACTTCCTATGTTATGAGATACGACATAGGGTGTAATTACACCCGGGTGTAGAAAAGAGGCTATATATATATATATATATATATATATATATATATATATATATATATATATATATATATATGACGCTGAAATGGGACACCTAGGTGCCCAGACACCTAGGCTCCCTGCCGTTAGATTGCTTTTAGATACGTGCTAGAGCAATGGTATGTATGGTATGTAATATATTAGGCATGCTAAATCAATCATGGAAGGCAAGTCTTAATCATGGATGGAAAGTCTCAATCACATTAGCACGCATCTAAAAGCAATCCAAAGGTAGGGAGACTAGGTGTCCAGACACCTAGGTGCCCCTGTTATTTATACTATATATATATATATATATATATATATATATATATATATATATATATATATATATATATATATATATATATATAGTATAAATAACAGGGGCGTCGCCAAGGGCCGGGGAGGGAGCCGGGGGCCAGGGAAGGTGCCGCCAGGGGGGAGGGCGGCGCCGGGGAGGGAGCCAGCCGGGGGAGCGCCGAGGGAGCCGGCCGGTGGAGCGCGGAGGAGGGCAGCGGCGGGGGCCGGGGAAGGTGCCGCCAGGGGGGAGGGAGCCAGCCGGGGGAGCGCCGAGGGAGCCGGCCGGTGGAGCGCGGAGGAGGGCAGCGGCGGGGGCCGGGGAAGGTGCCGCCAGGGGGGAGGGCGGCGCCGAGGAGGGAGCCAGCCGGGGGAGCCCCGAGGGAGCCGGCCGGTGGAGCGCGGAGGAGGGCAGCGGCGGAGGGGCACGACGCGGAGGAGGGGCGCGGAGGCTAGCTCAGAGGCCGCTGCTACGAAGCCGCCGTCGCCGCTGGGTGGAGGAGGGCCGCGTTGGGTGAGCGCCGTCGGAGGGCCGCCGCCGCCGCTACGAAGCATGCGGCAGCGAATGCTGCGGGGGGCGATTGGGAACGGCGCGGGGAGAAGAATGAAGGTTGCGAGGCAGACGGGGAGGCGTGGGCCGAAAAAAATCTACCGAACCGGTAGGGAGTTTTTTGCAAAAACGTTTAAGTGGCTTGGATGCTTCCACCTTTAAAGATCCAGGCCGTTTGAGATACATCCAATGGTCCAAATCCGGAGTTCACATGTTAGCACCGAATAGTGCATTAGCACTGGATACGTTCCCATATATATATAACCCAGGCAGCGACTCAGGGATCTGGTCGCTACGATGTAAGGTAGAGAATGGATTATATGAATGCAAGAAGGATAGAGTTAGATATGCAGGTTGGAAAGGATGATATAATTTTAATTTAAAAACAAACAGTAACTAAGAACAAGAACATAAATAGTAAATAAGAACGAGAATAGTACTGAATTTAAAATACACAAATATAAAAGATGTGCTTATGCAAGAACTGAAAGATAATATGCAGATGCATAAAAGTAAGACAGAAACTTAAAACATAAAAGATAAATTATAAATTTAGAAGAACATAAACTTAAAAGAACTGAAAGTAAAGAACAGAATATAAAGAACACAAGAACTTAGAACATAAGTAAGAGACAGAATATAAAGAAGATAAACAAAGAACAGAATAATAAGAACATTAGTAATATAAAGGACAGACTGAAAAGGACATAAATAATAGAAAGAACTTGAAATAATCAAACTGAAACATAGAGAGTTTAGGGATAGAAATCGTTCCAGCGTTCATTCATATACCTTGTAGACAGAAGGAATCCTTCTGTGTAGTACACCAAAAGCTACAACTACTACAAGTTTTAGTTATACAAACCACACTTAGATTTTACAAACTTTTACACACTTAGACTCAAAGATTGAGTCTTTATTTAGGCTACTACTTATTTTACACTAGTTTGTTGTGGTAGTGGAGTGGTAGTGGAGTGGAGTGATCAATCTTCTTCTCAGAGCTTTGTGGAATGATGGAGCGATCTGAGGGGTGGTAGAAGTGATGCCCTTTGAAGCTTGCCTTCATGCCCTTTATATAGGGGTCGCCACCCCTGGGATAAGCATGGGTAAAGATGCCCCATGATGACACCTTTTGACCAGACTGTATTCTGTCTGCAATAGTTCAGATTCCATCTCCAATAGTAAATGGTACTCATATAATTGTCCTTTTGTCGGAGAGCGAACAATTATTGTTATTCGCTATCATCATCTCCTATTATTGGTGCAAAGGTTGTATCTTCATCTGGTTGGAGTAATTCATACCAATCTAGTAATTTGCGATATTCTCTCCTAATTAAGGTGTCTTCTCCAAAATCTGGTTTTAGTAGACGTCCAACACCTTTATGTAGGAAACCATTATTTCCACCACACCATATGTTCATTATTTGATTCTGAAAGATCATCTGGTATGTGGTGTCGAGATGAATACTTTCTTCAATTTCCATGGCTTCTTTGAACCATCGCCACTTATCATGATTTGTGTTCTGATAGAAGAGTTCCCTTTGTTCCTCTGTTAGAACACCAATTCTTCTTCTGTCAAAGAAATTGAAATATCCTTTGAAAATATAAATATCATGCATTGCTGGCCTGACTGGTGTTATGAACCTTGCAGGAGTAGAATAGAAGACAAGTTTGTATCTTCCTATGAATGACACCAGTTTCTTGCATGCTTCTTTAACTGCAATCCCAAGGTCAGATTGAAGAATCTGATTTAGCGTGCCATAGATGGCAGAGACTAAACCTTGGTCTATAATACCCTGAAGAGAAACATCTTTGTGGTTTCGTGTTTGTAGACCCTGGAAGAATTTGATGTCTATTTCTGCTCTCAGTATTATATATTTGTGGTGAGGCTAAAAAATTGTTTGGTCGTCAAGGAGGAGGAGTGGAAATGTATGGATATTAATTCGGATGCTAGGAATTATTTCTTTTCCCTCATATAAGTCAATGAAGTATTCTTGAAGGTCTGAGAATACTCTCATTTGTCTCTCTTGATATTTTTTCCAAATTAACTCTTGAATATCTAGTCCTAAGCAAGACAGTGTTTGCTTAGTTTTAAAGCTTAATCTGGAAATAAGGATCTCTTGAGAAGTATGACTGAAGGGATCTTTCAAAGCTATACTCTCTCTTCTCACTTTATTTTTGTGGCTACAACTACTCTCTCTTATCCCTTTATTTTTGTGGCTACATGCAATTGTATGAATGCTATCTGATGTTGATAATGCCATAGTTCTTATTTGTGGAAATGCAATGAGAAGTTCTCTGATATTTATGCAGTCTGGAGATGCAGTTATGGTGGATGCATGTGTTTGTTTGTGGAAAGAACCATTGCTTGGTGAGCTTGTAGCCAAGCTCAATATTTTTGAAACATTTTGTGATCTAGTGTCTAAATCAAATATTTTTGAATAATCAGGAGATCTTTCATTGAGATCTGATATCTTTGAATTATCTGGGGATATGCTACCCAGATTCAACAATTTTGAATAATGTGATGATCTCTTATCAAGACTCATCTTTGAATATTTTGATGATCTGATATTCAGATCTGATACTTTTGAATGCTCCTTTGATCTGGTATCCAGATCCAATAATTTTGAATTACTAGGTGATCCAGCACCTAGATTTGATACTTTTGATGGGCTCCCTTCCTCTTCGGGAAAAATATTTCTTGATACATAAGCCTGTTTTGTGGGCATATAATCTGATGATATTGCCTTTGTATCTTTAGGCATCATATGATTGAAATAGTAAGCCAGCCCACAAAGTGCATGTGCTTTTTCCTTACTATTCTTTGCTTGCCAGATTAAATTGAGCAAGCCTTGCTGCAATTCTGTTGCAGGAACATTATGATTGAATCGCTCAGGATTCCCCTCCCGTGGTTGGGGTAATTTCCAAGAGCTCATCTGCGTATATCTTTGCTGGGACATGATTCCCCTGTAATGTGACAAAGAGGCAACTAACTGTATTAGTTGATAGTCATGAAAGATTTGTGCACACATTACCTTCCTTATACTTTTACTATCATGGATCATGTTTCTTTTGAACAATAATTTGGTAAAAATGTAACATGATATTACATTAGTAAGAATGTAACATGATATTACATAATATGACCAATTATATCTTTGATTTGGGCTGCATGCTCTCTTACATATAATATGCACCAAAACTATTTGATAGTGATGTTTGAGTGACAACCCACTATTGCCAATTTGTGAATCATCATATAGGCAATTATGGCAAAGATATGAATTATCATTTAGGCAACTATTGCAAATGTATAAGTCATTGTATGAGTCATCATATATGCAACTATTGCAAAGATATGAGTCATCACAAGTGCCAAATTGCTGGTTAAAGAGGTGTTTTTTTATCATACCCAAATAAGTTTTTATAAGCTACTCTAAGGAGACAAGACTTTCTAGGTTTTGTCAATCCATTATGAGAAGCATATGGCTGCATAGAATTTCGTTTTTGGCTCTCATGGCTAAAGAGTAAGCTCATAAAATGATCATGACAACTTGTATCATGCTTATAATGATTCCCTAGCAACTTGTTTTGGATGAACACTTCCTTATACCTAGTTTGCTCCTCTTTTTGAGGCCAACACATGGGAAAAGGATAAATGTTCTTCAGCTGCAATATATTTATATAACTAACACTTTGAATGTTAGTCATGGTTGGCTCAATGGATATTTCATTGATAATATTTTCTTTTCCCGAAGCAATATCTATAAATTGATTTAATAACGCTTCTTCGGGTATGGAACAAAATTTTAATTCCAATTGTTTGTTCATGATTTCAAACTTGATACTGTCATTCGTCACAAGAAAAGGACGTATCAAAGATAAGAATGATGTGCCTAAAATGACTCCTTGTTTTAGATTTTTAACAAGCAAAAAAGAAGTCTTAATAGAAACACCAGAAATGCAAATGAGAACTTCAGGGATTTTGAAATTGACTTTAAGTTGGTTCCCATCCGCCCCATGAATTTTATGAGTAGATTTTTCAAAATATTTGGAAGGAATAATTCCTTCACGAATACAATTCATATCAGCTCCTGAGTCAATTAAAGTTTTATATTTGAAGTGAAACCCATCAACAAACTTGTATGATATTTCTACATACCATTTTTGCTTGAAGTAGGTTTCTATGGAGCTAACTATTTCTTAATTGTTCTGAAGAATTTCTTCTTCTTCAGATTTGCTTGCTGATTCACTTTGAGTTTCATACTCACTTTTAATTTCTTCTTTTCTAGAAATTTCTAGAATTTGAATTCTTCTTTGAAGATTACTTAGCACTTCTTTTATATAATTTTGTTCTTGAAGCAGGTCGTTTAGACTCAACTGCTTCTTAGCCTTCTTATGATCTTCTACTCTTTGGATGACTTCATCAATAGAGAAATACTTTTTATGTTGGATATCTTTTACTAACTTTTCTTTGTTAGTTTTTATCCTTGATAAGAATCTCTCCAATATAACTTCTTTTTCTCTTGGATCTCGCACAGTATCAAAGGTGTCTAATACAAATTGTTCTAAGTCTGTGAGGACTAGAATATTTTCATCAGAGGTATCCTCAGAGACATCTTGCTCACAGCAAGAACATATACTATTTTCACAATGATCAACTTCTGATTTTTCTTCATTTTCAGAGCTAGACTTATTGTCAATATGATTTAGGATATCTCCTAATTTTTCTTTAATGTCTTCAGACTCTGATTCTAGCAAGGTTTGGATTTCCTTTTTGATCTTGGATTTAAAGCAATTGCTTGCTATATGACCTTTTAATCCACATTTATAACATACAATTGGTTTATTATCCTTTTTAGGAGTATCTTTCTTAAGAGGTTTTCGGTGACGCTTCCTCTTAACATAATAAGCTTCTTTCTTATTATCAACATGATTTTTTCTAAACCTTTTGACATACTTTGTCCTATTTCTTCTTTCATGTTGATCCTCAAATCCAAATTGATAGCAAAAATCTCCCAATTTCTTTTTCCCAATAATTTTTTGTTTCTTCAGTTGGTCCTTGATTTTAAGATCATTACAAAGTTCAGCACCTACCAACTGTATCTTTTGGGTGATTTTGCCTATATCTAGGAATTGATAATTTATACTACCCTCTCCTTCCTTTCTTAAAGAGTTTCTAACTTTTTCAGCAAATAAAGGGGGTAGTCCTAATATATACTTTTCCTTCCAAAAATCTTGATTAGGCTCAGGAAGAGTATATAATTTTGATAAGAAAGTATCTTTATACCACGTAAAATCAGACATAGTCTTACATCTTAGGTTTATCAATTGTTCTCTATTTTTCTCATAGATATCTTGATAATTTCCAGCGAAATGATAGACGATATAATAAACTAAAGTATTCAGGGCATCAGAAATGTTACCGACAGGGTTACTGTTCACATCTACCCGGACTATAGGATTGCCATTTTCATCTATCTTCACTGCATCAAGAATTGCTTGCTTCTGATTAGAATCCATGTAGTGATCCCACCAGCCTCTCAATTGACCAGAGAATCCAACAACGATCATTGAGGCTGCTTCTCTTTCTGGATTACCACTAGCTATGCAAGCATTAGCATACATAATCATTTGATGGCAAAGGGTAAATATTTGATACTCAGTGAATCCATCTAAATTCCATTCCACAATTTCTTTGCCATTGAAATATGCCATATTACTAATTTGAGGCCTTTCTTCCAGTTGAAGATCAGCATAAGTTGATCTAGGATAGTAATTCCTTGTTCTAGCAGTATTAGTAATTGGTTTAAAGATCTTATTGATCATATCATTATTTTTTCCATCAGATCATTATTTCATTAATATTTTTGTTCACCTTTAAGTTGCTTAACTTATTGGCTAACTCACTAACCAAATCTGTAGAGACGGATGATCCTATTGTTTTTTGTTTCCCTAGTTTTATATTAGAACTTAATATTTGTGGGGTAAACAAAGGAACAATAGATCGAGAACTAGATGATTCAGACTGAGAATTAAATGGATAATTTATCTTTACCTCAGCCTTGCTGGTCTTGGATCCTTCCAGGAGAATATTTTCGATGCGATCTGTTTGTTGTCCAAGAGCATGTAAAGATATGTTTGCATAATTTTGTTGTTCCACTAGGTGTCCTATGTGTTCTACTTTTACAGGATCACCATAAGTGGTTTTGGAAATATTTTTCAATGGAGATGCTGAGCTTTCTCCCTGAGTATTATTTGGAAGTTGGATAGATTCGAAGGGCGGATGAACCGACTCTTCAATCTTTCCACCAAAGGTTTTCCATTCTTTTGAGACCTTTTTGATAACATTTAAGTCATCAGACTTTGGTTTCTTTTGAACGGATTTTAGAGTATTTATTTCAGACCTTAGTTTGGCTAATTCAGACTTTAACTCTTCTAGGTCTGACTTAGGTTCTAACTTAGGCTCAATTTTGGATTTGGTTTTTGATTTACTCTTTGGCTTGAAGAATTCTTCCAGATGTATGATCTGGATATTCTCATACCAGTCAAAGAAGTAAATATGTCTTTTTTGCTCTTTCATCTCTTTGTACCAAATCTCTCTTATTTTTTGAACATAAGGACTGTCTACATTTTTGTAGTACCTTTCACACTTAATCTTATTTTCAGGAAGATCAAGATTTCTTTTAAGGAGATCCTTATCGATTTCAAACTCATGATCTACTTTTACTTCCTCTATAACATTGATCTCAAAATCTGAGATTGAGGGCTCATACTGATTATCTTTATCCTCATAAGTTGCATAGACAATATTATTTGGTTTTAGTTGTGGCCTATTGTCTAGGTGAAATGAGGGCCTTGATTGAATAAAGATTGTTCTTTTTGAGGAGAATGTTATTTCAACATCTCCATCTGGTGTTTCAGCCAGAGATTCTAATTCATTTTGTTGAGTGGCTTTTGGCTCAACAGCTTGTAGGAGAGTCCACTTCTCCGGAAGTGTTATCTCATCCCACTTCAAGGTTTTGGGAGTAATAATATGATTTCTAGGATTGGCTTGAAGAAGTGTGGCCAGACCTTTGGGTGTATTCTGTTTTGCACATGGAGCTAACGTGGTCATGGCTTTGTAATAGATCCTATATGTCACTGAAATGTTTTCACTTCCAGGTTCAAGATCAAAGCCAGATGTTTGTAAGCTCAAGGTCAAGACCTTATGGAGATTTAAGTCTGAAAGAGATACAGAAAAGTCTGGGAAAGTGTTGAAGAACACAGGACCATTACTAAGACTAGCTTCAACCATTCCTAGCAAAGAGTCCTTAAACTTTTTATTTCTGCAATCTCTTAGACAAGCCAACACAGAAATATTTAAACCTCTTCGAGTTAATGATCTAATAGCCACTTGTACTAGACCAAAATGTATATAATGATATTGAGGTTTTGCTCTGATATGATTGATCTCTTTTTCAAAAAGAAGATGCAGAGTTTCATGCAAAGAGCTAATAGGAAGAGTTTTTTCTATAGTTTTTATATAGTAATCAGAACGAAGAGAAAACGTGCCTATATGATATATATCCTTAACATTTACCTTAGGTACTTTCCAATTTGCAATACTTTGCTCTATATCCTCAAAGCAAACAGATGAAGCATTCTTAACCGACATCTTGATAGACCTATCATTACTGCCAGAGGCTTCCAGACGGTCAGTTACACCAAGAGACCTGGCTAACCAAGACATCTTGTACGAAGATAAAAGAGATAGGATAGGTAGTCTTTCTAGTCTACGGCAGGGAAAATCCCACAATAAAGATCATATATATATATATATATATATATATATATATATATATATATATATATATATATATATATATAGGAAGCCTCTTTTCTACACCTGGGTGTAATTACACCCTATGTCGTATCTCACAACGTAGGGAGTATCTCGCGTAACGGAGGGTATGTACGTGTAGTATACGAGTATTTAAGACTATATAGGTGGTATGAACAATTTTTCAGAGGTGGTATGCATATTTTTTTTGACATACTCCTTTTTATGTACGTATATAAAGGTATTTATAAAATACGCTAAAAACTATGGATTTCCTTGCAATTTTTTCGTGTGGTTCACATTGGAGTATCTTATAATTAGTATATGAGTATACCTAAAATGATAAAGTAGTATTTCAAGTTTGTTTAGGTGGTATATTAGAGGTGGGTGTAATTACACCCGGGAGTAAAAAGTATTTTTCCTATATATATATATATATATATATATATATATATATATATATATATATATATATATATATATATATATATATATATATATATATATATATATATATATATATATATACACATACATACATACATACATATATATATACATACATATATATATATATACATATATATATATATATATATACATACATATATATATATATACATATACATATATATATATACATATACATATATATATATATATACATATATATATATACATATATATACATATATATATACATACATATATATATATACATACATATATATATATATATATATATATATATATATATAAGAGAGAGAGAGTAAAAATAACAAATGCTCGTTGGTACCCAGGTACCATAGTCTAAAATTGGTATGTATCGTGTGTGAATTTTTTTAAATTTCTTGAATATCAAGTTTAACTAGTTCAAACAAATTTTAACTAAATTTCGAATTATAGCTGCATTTTTAATGATAGTTTGATTGTAGGTATATGTTGATTATATATATAAATCAGCAAAGTATGTGATCTAAATTCATTCAAAACTTTGAATTTGAGTATATTTTTTCAAACTTATACGTTTCATTTGAATTGTTATAGATGAGTATATATCCTAAAACTGTTATTTACAAAAAAAAAAATACCCGAATTTAGATGGAATTGATGCATTTGAAACCATGGTATATATCAATAATTTCCTTTTCAAATTGATGCCTTTTTAAATTAATGAATGTTAATGGGTTTGCCTGATATATTATATATCATTACACTTGCACACATCTAAAAGCAATTCAAAGTCAGGGAGATTTGGTGCCTAGACCACCATGATTCTTTATTTCAACGTCATAGAAGTACATATAGCCTTTTCCATACTCCTAGGAGTGCATACTTCCACTTTCAATATGCCACTTAAGTGAATATTTTATACCTCTTTATCACTTTCGGTATATTTAAATACTAATTCTAAGATACTCTAATGTGACTTGGTTGAGAATTTTTTATCGAAACCCTTTATTTTTGCTATATACATAAATTATGCTCTAAAAAGTGGATTTTGATAAAAAAAAATTTCATGAAACTCACTTAGAGTATCTTATAATCATTGTTAGAACATACTTAAATAGATAAAGAGATATAATAACACCATTAAAATGATATATGAGACGTGGGAGTATGCACTCCCAGGAGTATAGAACTATTTTCCTATACACACACGTACGTATGCAGTGCACTTACATCTCCTGTGCACTCATGCCATCCAGGCCGTCCCGGCACCAACAAATGCTCCAGATTGAGGCAGGCGGCCACCCAGTGACACGCCGTTTGATCGGGAACGAACGACCCAGATGCACGACGCCCTGACATTTTGCAAAAAAACCCCTTCTGCGCCAGATTCCCATATGCAAACCCTAAACTCTTCACTGATTCAACTTCAGGTGACGATGGCGACGGCGATTTGGTAGCGGCGGCGCCGCCCGCCCATGCGCCCCTTCGACGGCATCATCTAAGTCCCCCTCTCCTGTGTCCTTCGATGGCGTCCTCTCCACGGCCCTCCCCCAATCACTAACACTAGAAGCCGGTGGTGTCTCTGATGGCGCCAGCGAGGAGGGAGCGCCACTTTGACGACATCCTCTCACCCGAGGCCTTCTGACCATGACACCTCAACTCGATACTTTGACCACGGTGCCACGACCATGGCACCACGACCATGGCACCATGACTATAGCACTTCGACCATAACGCTGTGGTCATGGCACATGATGCGGGGCGCCATCGGCTTGTCGTAAGCTCGGGTGCCCCACGAGGAGCTCCGCTAGGCAGGCGCCTCCGTCCTCTCCGTCTTTGGCCACAGGCGCCGGCGAGCTCGAGTGGGGAATGGATTTGGGAGGCGTGTGAGGGACTCGGTTGAGGAGGGAGACGATGGTGCACGCAGGGGGGTTGATTTCGAGGTGCCACTGTGGCCGACGCCATCGCAGGGCCGGTCCCTCCTCACCAGTGCCAGCGCGCAGGCCGGTGGATTCTAGGCTTAGGGATTGCGGAATGGAGGAGGCAAGAGCTGAGTGGGGAACGAGATGATTTCGGAGGAGAGGGCGTGGGCATCGGGTGTAGGAGGGGCTTTTTGCAAAATGGTGGGGCATCGCCTGGGCGTGTATCTGGACCGTTCGTTCCTGATCAGACGGCGCATTGTTGGGGTGGCTGCCCATCTCAATTTTGAGCGTTGGTTGGCGTCCAGACAGCCCGAATGGCGTGAGTGCACCGCTCGTGTGAGTGCACAGCATACGCCCCATATATATGACACTAAAATAGGGGCACCATGGTGTCTGGACACCAAGCTTCTCTGCCTTTGAATTGCTTTTAGATGCGTGTAAGTGTAATGATATATAATATATCAGGCAAACCCGTTAACATTCATTAATTCAAAAAGGCATCAATTTGGAAAGGAAGTTATTGATTTAACATGCTGAATCAATCATAGATAGAAAGTCTTAATCATAGATGGAAAGTCTCAATCATGGAGCCTGGGCACTATAGTGCCCCTGTTATTTATAATATATATATATACTAGTTAAACATGACATCCAAGAAATTTTAAAAATTTTCACACACGATACATACCTATTTTAGACAATGGTGCCTAGGCACCAAGGAGCACTCGTTATTTTTATTTTATATATATATATATATATATATATATATATATATATATATATATATATATATATATATATATATCCCAGGTCAAAGTCAAAAGTTTCTCACGATTGACCTGTTCTTTTGAGCTTATAGTTTGGTTTATAGCTTCTTCCGAACAAACAAACGAGATAACTTCTCCGTCGCCGTTTTGAAGTGTTTATCGAGACAAACTTTTTGAAATGGTTTATCGACATTCGGTTAGTTCGCATAAGTGTTTGCGTTATGGCTAAAAGCCATCAGCCGCAGCTAAAAAAACACACCCATTATCTCCATGTTGAGCAATTTTGTCATCTGTGTGGGCTATGCTGAAAAACGAAGCCAGTCCTCAATTCAATTGGTGCAGCACGCAGCATGCTAGCGTGTGTATTAGTAGAAGAGGGGTATAGGGCCTTTCATTCATAGGGAAGAAAATGTTATTGGGTGGAGTCTCACATGAGGCCCCCTCTTCCACCGTTGGATTAAGATCATCATTGTTGGATCAAGATGATGGTTTTGATCCAACGGCTGAGGGGGAGGGGCCCAAGTGAGACTCTCCCATAAAAATCCCTTCTATTTAGGAAGAAAATGTTATGGGGTAGGGGTTATTTTCCCTTGTATTCTCTTTAGCGCTTATATGGGAATCTTACAGTCTGTTCTTTTTTGCTGTGGCTTTTGGACTGTTCGTGCGAGAGATTACAGAGTAACAGAAACTCACGTGCGGTTTTGCCGATATAAATGAAGTCAGTACAGTATGTACTACAATTAACTAGTAGACCACTGGCGGATACAGCGTGGGGCATGGGTGTTCAGCTGAACACCCAAATTTTTTTTATAAAATATCAGGTATATAATAGGTATATTATATATATATTATTAGTTGTGTTAAAACTATATTTTATACCTGTAAATAAATTCTACCCGCACTCCTCGTATCTCGCGCGCAGCCTATGTAATACATTAGACCCATTTTTCTTTCCACCTCAGCCCTCCTCACGTCTAAAGAGATAAAGATATAAACAAAATCCTAATATTTATTCTATTTCTCATCTTGTGGCTGTCTGTGTGGGAGGTGGCTTCAGCCTTTGAATGACGAGTGGGCGGAGGTGCAGGCTAGAGGTGAGTGACGACTTGCGGACGCGGACGTGGTGCCATGATGTGACGACAATCATGCATGAGATGGCGCGTGGACAAGGTGAGCGTGTGGCAGCGCGAACGAGCAGAGAGGTGTCACAGGCAAGCGGACAGTGGCACAACAAATACGAAGGTAGGGAGCAGCGTGGTAGCCGGGAGGGAGCGTGGCATTGGGAAATGAGTAGCACCTCCAACTTATTGTCATCGTCCTCTTTTCAGATCTAGGTGTGCTCCATTCTACTCTACTTATTTTCTTTTTTGGTCTGTTTTGCTCCATGAAAGGAACATACAATTTCCTTTTAGATGAACAGTTCTTACTGATAGGGAAATAAAAAAAAACAAGATCAACAAGATATACAACTCTCATTTATCTCTATAATTTGTTGTTTAATTCATATAATTATGCTCGTCTTATGTCGCCCATTTTCTCATAAGAAATTATTAATTTCTGTAATTTATGTATTTTTATTATATCTACATACATGTATCGGTGTTTTGGGGGGAGACGGTGCGCTGCGGTATCAACGTATTCGAGCAACTTAGCTTCGAAATCTGAACACCCATTCTAAAAATCCTGCGTCCGCCACTGTAGTAGACCCTATCTTAAATAGATACTCCGTTTAAAAACTAGTTACTGTAAAAAAAACTAAAAAACAGTTTTTAAAAGTTAAAAAGAATAGGGCCTTAATCTCGGCCGGGATCCCCGCCAGTTCAAAGGATGGAAACCTATGGGGAAACTTTCCCCGGGCCAGCGAGAAGGTCTATCTGGATGTTGTCGGGAGAGGGATTTTCCGGCCTGATCACGCCTTTTCGAACGGGGGGAAAATCCTCGACTCCCAACGTTTGGAAAGCGTCCCCGTCGCGCCGCCTCCACTCGTGACCACGCCCCCATCTCGGCCTCGCGATGATGCTCGCTGATTGCTCTATTGCGACCGCCTCCGCCTCCGTCTCTCTCCCTTGCGATCGTCTCCGCCTCCTTTGCTCGTGACTGCCACCACCGCGTGCTTCTTCCTCCGGTCTTCCCACATCTCGCGGGATGTGACACCTGCACTCCAGCGAGTCGGCGACGCGTTGTTCTTCTCCGCCGCGGCGACCGCCTGCTGCCGTCGCATCCGATCCACCGCCAAGGCCGACGCCGTCTGCGCCCTCCTCTGCCGTTACGGCTTCTCCGACGCAGGCATGGCCCGGGTGGCCCGCAGTGCCCCGCTGCTCCTCGCCATCGATCCCGACCAGATCATTCGTCCCAAGCTCGACTTCTTCGCGTCCCTGGGCTTCGAGCCCCGCAAGCTCGCCTTCGCGCCCCTCCTCCTCGCGCGCAGCCTGGACAAGCACATCGTCCCCTGCATCCGGTTCCTCCGCGGCATCATCGGCATCAAAATCTTTGAGGACCTCAATGCGCTCGGTATGTGCAGCGCCACGGGCACGCGCTTCCTCTACTGCTTCCGCGTGATGTGCAGCGTCAAGAGGGAGACATGGCTGCGGAAGGTGGCGGTGTACCGGAGCTTCGGGTTGACCGAGGGTGAGGTGCTCAGGGCCTTCAAGACGCAGCCCACGATACTACTTTTCGCCGATGAGAGCATCAAGAAGAAGCTCCGGTTCTCCTGGATGAAGCTTGGATCAACTGATGTAATGAGGCACCCGGTGGTTCTGGCGTACAGCATGGAGAAGGCCATCCTACCAAGGTGCGCCGTGCTGAGCGTGCTGATGAGGGAGGGGGATATTGAGCGAGATATCAAGCTGCTGTTACGTTTAGGATCTCCTAGGGTTTAGATCTAGAGGGCTTTTTCTATTGTGCGTTCGGGTTCTCGAGTGATACACTGAGAGGGAGAGAGGTGTACTAACCGTCCGACGGCGTGGAGGAGGAGGTGGCCATCTCGGGTTCGTTGATGAGGTCTGCGCACGGGCAGCGACGGTCGGGGAAGAACGGCGTCTCCCGGTGAGCGGCGACGGTGGCGGCACGGTGGAGCTTCCCGTCGCTGGAGCGCCCCCTCAACAGATCGGGTTAGGGTTTTGTCGGTGGGGTGGCGGCGGCGCGGTCAACCTCGTGATACGAGCCGCCCGGCCCCCACCTCTGTTTATATGGCGCTGGCGACAGGGGCCCACCAGCCTATTGGGCTGGGCGCCCCCGATCAGGGCGCGGTCAAGGGATTGGCATTTGGCCGTTGGGCCAAATGCCTGAGATCATCCTAACATTCTCCCCCTTGATCTCAATCTATACTTTATCTTTAATCACTTTTGACTTTACACATTTCATCACAGATTAGTGCATAGAACATGTCTCATCGTCACGGTCAATCGCCGATAGATTCAACAGCTACAATACACTTCTCTGTTCTGAAATAGTTACTTTAATCTTTTGGGCCATCTTTTAGTCCAAGAATCATAGGCTTTCCCTTAAACCCATGCCGGCTACATGTTCTCTGAACACGTTGGGTGGTAAGCCTTTAGTGAGCGGATCCGCTAGCATCTTTGCGGTACTTATATGCTCAAGACTTATAATTTGATCCCGAACTTTATCTTTCACAACATAGTACTTTATGTCAATGTGTTTGGCAGCACCACTTGACTTATTGTTGTGGGCATATGTTACTGCGGGTTCATTATCGCAGTACAACTTAAGTGGTCTATTGATGTCGTCAATCACTTTTAAACCGGGTATGAACTTCTTTAGCCAGTTCACCTGCCCCGTAGCCTCATAACATGCTACAAACTCGGCATACATTGTGGACGATGTAGTGACGGTTTGCTTTGAGCTTTTCCACGATATAGCTCCTCCAGCGAGAGTGAATACATATCTGGATGTAGAATTTCTATCATCTCCCGCAAAATCAGAATCTGTATACCCCACTATATGGAGTAAATCTGATCTTCTGTATGTCATCATGAGGCCTTTTGTTCCTTGCAAATAACGCAAGACTTTCTTTATCAATTTCCAATGTTCTATTCCAGGATTGCTCTGGAATCTGCCAAGTAACCCGGTAACAAATGCTAAGTCAGGGCGTGTGCACACTTGAGCATACTGTAAGCTTCTGACAGCTGAAGCATATGGAACCGCTTTCATTTGATCGATCTCATACTGGTTCCTGGGGCATTGAAAATCCCCATATCTGTCGCCCTTGACTATAGGTGCAGGTGAAGGACTACATTTATGCATACCAAATTTCTTTAAGACTTTCTCTATGTATGCCTTTTGTGACAGGCCCAATATCCCCTTGTTTCTATCCCGTTGAATTTCGATCCCTAGAACGAACGAAGCTTCACCAAGATCTTTCCTATCAAAGTTTGAGGACAAAAACTTCTTTGTCTCCAGTAGCAGACTAACATCACTACTAGCTAGTAGGATATCATCCACATACAGAATTAGGAAGATAAACTTCTCATGTTTAAACTTTGCATAAACACAGTTGTCCTCTACATTCTCTTTAAACCCAAATTTTCTTATTGTACTGTCAAACTTCAAGTACCACTGTCTTGAAGCTTGCTTTAACCCATATATTGATTTCTTTAGGCGGCATCCCATTCTTTCGTTTCCTTCCACGATAAAACCTTTCGGTTGTGCCATGTAAACATTTTCCTCCAAATCCCCATTAAGAAATGCAGTCTTTACATCCATCTGATGTAACTCTAAATCATAATGTGCTACTAATGCCATTATGATTCTGAAGGAATCTTTACATGAGACTGGAGAAAAGGTCTCATTGTAATCAATCCCTTCTCTTTGCGTGAATCCTTTTGCCACAAGTCGCGCTTTGTATCTTTCTACATTCCATTGGGAGTCATGTTTTGTCTTGTAGACCCATTTACAGCCTACTGTTTTGGCTCCTTTAGGAATAATCTCCAAGTCCCAGACTTTATTAGTCTTTATGGACCTCATCTCCTCTTCCATGGCCTCAAGCCATTTTGAGGAATTTTCGCTTCTCATGGCTTCTTCAAATGAGGTGGGATCCTCCTCCATTTGAAATTCCTCTGTATGATAAATCTGATAATCATCAGAAATAGCTGATCTTCTTACTCTTTGAGACCTCCTCGGGGCCTCCTCATTTGGTACATCTACTGTTTGAGGCTGCTGTTGCTCCCCCTCATCTGTGGCAATAGGTTCTATATGATCCTGAAGAACAGGTTCTTCATTCTCATTCATTGTTGCCACGGGAGGAACAATAACAGGTGCTGGCACCACAGTGTCTTGCACCGTCAGTGCAGCGACAGCAGGTAGTGTGAAGAATGGCTCTTGAATCATCGGAGTGGGCGCATACACCCGCTTCTCTTCAAGGTCAATCTCTCGAGCTACCATGCTCCCCCTCATCATTTCATCCTCTAAGAAGACAGCGTGTCTCGTTTCTACAAACTTTGTATATCTGTCTGGACAGTAGAAACGATAACCTTTTGACTTTTCAGGGTAGCCAATGAAATGGCAACTTACTGTTTTGGGATCAAGTTTCCCAAGGTTTGGGTTAAATACTTTAGCCTCAGCAGGACTCCCCCACACACGTAAGTGGTTTAGTGAGGGAACTCTTCCTGTCCACAACTCGTACGGTGTTTTGGGCACCGACTTACTAGGCACTCTGTTGAGAATATGAATGGTTGTTTTCAACGCCTCCATCCATAAACTCAATGGGAGTAGCTCATCATACTTCGCACCATATCCATCAGGGTACGGTTGCGTCTTTCAGCTACTCCATTTTGCTGAGGTTCGCCCGGCATAGAATACTGGGCCACTATGCCATTTTCCTGTAAAAACCTTGCAAAAGGTCCAGGAACTTGTCCATATGGGGTATGTCGACCGTAGTACTCCCCCCACGATCAGATCGGACTATCTTAATTTTAAATCGTGTTGGTTTTCAATTTCAGCCTTAAATATCTTGAATTTATCCAAGGCTTCATTTCTTTCTTTGATTGGATAAATATATACATAACGGGAGTAATCATCTGTGAATGTTATGAACGAGTCATATCCATCCACACTTTTCACAGGAAAAGGACCACAAATATCTGTGTGAATAATTTGTAGAACTCCTGTGCTTCTTTTAGCGTCTTTCTTTATTTTCTTTACATATTTTCCTTTAATGCATTCTCTGCATTGTTCTAAGTCTGAGAACTCTAATGGAGGAAGAATATCATTCTTTACTAGTCTTTCTATTCTCCCCCTCGAAATATGGCCTAAACGACAGTGCCATAATTTCGACGACTCATCTAGAGTTCTCTTTCGTTTTCTGTTTACATTCGTAGACGAGGATTCAATCACTTTCTCGCACGCAACGTTCTCATTATCGCATACGACATTCACATCATCACACAATGATAACAAATAAAGCTCATTCTGTAATATGGCAAGACCAACACATTCTTTATTAAACATTATTTCACACTTGCCATTTCCAAAATTACAATCATAACCATCTTTGTCCAAATTTGAAACACTAATCAAATTCCTCTGTAAAGAGGGAACAAAAAGAACATCTCTAAGTAAAAGATTGGAGCCATTAGCTAACTCTAATGAAAGATCTCCAACGGCTTCAACTTCAGCTTGGACTCCATTTGCAACTTTAATGCATCTTTCGTTTCTTTGCGTAGTCCTCGTCGAACGGAATCCCTGTAAAGAATTAGCAACATGAATAGTTGCTCCTGAGTCAATCCACCAAGTGGATTTCGAATATTGCACATACAGGGATTCATTTATAAAGGTAATAATGTTCTCACCTTTCTTTGCCATTATCATCTTTAAATAATCAGGACAGTTCTTCTTGTAGTGTCCCGTCTTCTTGCAGTGAAGACACTGATCTTTGTCTACAGCAAATTTATTCTGATGAGGCTGATGGACAGAGGCTTTTCCCTTGTTCTTTGAGAAAGAGATACTGTTGAAGTTTTTTTTTCTTATTATCCTTCACATAGTTGATAGAACCACCATGTGAGGATTTAATTCTTTCCTCCTCTTGCACACACATAGCTATGCATTTTTTCAAGTCCCATTTCTCGGGCTGCATATTATAGTTGACAACAAAAGTGTCAAACTCTTTTGGCAAAGAAGCAAAAACCAAATGAATAAGGAACTCATCCTTGAGAGCCAAATCCATCGGTTTAAGTTTAGATGCCAAGTTGCTCATTCTAAGAATGTGCTCTCTTATGCCATTGCCACTGCCAGAATACCGTTCTGTTACCAGCTGCTTAATCAGCTGTGTAGCATAAGTCTTTGAAGAGCCAGTGAACTGACTCTTTATTTTATCAAGGTATTCAGTGACAGTGTCACACTCTGCAATTGAGCCTAAAATAGCAGGCTCAATTGTGTTCTTTATCACAGCCATACATTTCTTGTTGGCTGTGGTCCATTTCTTATGATCAAGGTCATAAGACATCTGTAAGGGAGCATGATCCCTCTGTCTTTTCTGCCATGCAGTGTCATCCTCATTCTGTTCCCTCACTGGCGCCAAAGGCTCAGTGGGACGTGCTGTAGTGAGGACCCAGTCCACCTCAGCCAAGATAAACGTTAAGTCTATCTTTTTCTTCCACTCTCCATAATTATCACCTTTGAGAGTGGGGATTTCTCTAATACAACTCATCAAGTTGTATCCTCCTGAAAAATATTTCAAATACAGTGAGAACGTAACATCAAAATTATATGCCTTATTTCCAACGTTGGTCAAAAATACGACATACAATTTAAAAATAATTCTATCATACATTAAATCTACATCACCGTTGGGCAGAAATAGAAATAATGCATAAAATCATCATTAAAAATTTATAATACTGTTATTAACAACGTTGGTCAGAGAATAACAATATCATAAATCTCTGGAAATTTTATCTATTTTTCCAAAATTAAATTCTCCCGTTGGTTCGAATTTAATAATGAAAATCATTCAATCTTAACTTTTGCAGCGGAAACTGTAATTATTCTAAAATAATTCATATTTCAGAAGCATTATTCTGTACACTTTTAATCTCTGAAAAAATTAACACGTTGGTGCAAAAATTACAGAGATTTTGAATCAAATTTCATTCAAATTCATCAACAAATACTTCTGAAAATCAATAAATATCAATATTCGGATTTTGCTGTGCAAAATGGCCATTTGGCCCATTCCTTCGCAGCCGGCCCACTCGGCCAGCGGCCCACTCGGCCACAGCCGAAAATCGGCCCACTCAAGGACGACCGTCCGATCCAATCGGACGGCCGAGCACGCGCTGCGGGCGGGACAAAAAACCCCCCAACCCTAACCCTAGCCATTCGGCTCCTCTGCACTCGCAAAAAACGGATCGGGCCGGCGGCTGAGCATCAGGCGATGGGGTGGCGGGGCGGCAGCCCTAAGCGGCGACGCAGCGGCGGCCCCCGACGGCCAGGCGGAGCGGCGGCGGCGCGCGGGCTGGCGACCAAGGAGGCGGCGCCCAGCGGCGGCGGCGCACGCCCGCGAGGCGACGGCGGCGGCGGCCCCTCAGCGCGGAGCGGCAGCGGGCGGCGGCGCCATCGGGCGGCGCCCCGAAGCGGGGCAGGGCTGCGGCGGCTCCAGAGCGCGGCACGACAAGCGGCGGCGCGCCATCGGAGCGCCAAGGAGGGGCGGCGGCCGGCACAGCGGCCTCGGCGGCGCATATAGCGCACGGCGGCCCAAGCCAAAACCGTGAGCCCCCTTTTACCTCTTTCTTTCCTTTCTTTTGCCGATTTCTCGGTTGGGGATTCTCGTTCTTTTCTTTTCCCGTTCTCTTTCTTTTCTTTTCCCGTCTAGATCTACCCTTAGGATTGGCTCTGATACCATTGTTACATTTAGGATCTCCTAGGGTTTAGATCTAGAGGGCTTCTTCTATTGTGCGTTCGGGTTCTCGAGTGATACACTGAGAGGGAGAGAGGTGTACTAACCGTCCGACGGCGTGGAGGAGGAGGTGGCCATCTCGGGTTCGTCGATGAGGTCTGCGCACGGGCAGCGACGGTCGGGGAAGAACGGCGTCTCCCGGTGAGCGGCGACGGTGGCGGCACGGTGGAGCTTCCCGTCGCTGGAGCGCCCCCTCAACAGATCGGGTTAGGGTTTTGTCGGTGGGGTGGCGGCGGCGCGGTCAACCTCGTGATACGAGCCGCCCGGCCCCCACCTCTGTTTATATGGCGCTGGCGACAGGGGCCCACCAGCCTATTGGGCTGGGCGCCCCCGATCAGGGCGCGGTCAAGGGATTGGCATTTGGCCGTTGGGCCAAATGCCTGAGATCATCCTAACAGCTGCTTCCAGCAGTTCCAGGGCTTTCTCCTGCAAGTATGTATTGAGGTATGCTAACAATGTGCCAGATGCTGTTAAGGCATATGACGGTAAGATTAAATTCTAAGGATTCAGGGAGATATTTCAGCCCCACTGAACTGAAGCCAAGAGGCCAGTCCTCTCGAATGAAATCAGTCTTCTAGGCCACACAAAATTGGCGGTAAAGCTTCGCTGAATCGACTGGTCACCACAAGATAAATTTTGTTTTCCTTTTCTCAATTTTAGATGATGCAATTTAGCAATTGGAGTGAGATATTTAACTGGTGCCGCCTTTGTCTTCTGTATTCGTTTAGTGTGATTGTTCTGCTATGACATTCTTTTGTCACTAGTCAGCATACCTCCTTTGTTGTAAAATTCGTCTGCTTCTATCCTGGTTATTGGAATTTTGGTCATCAGTTTTTAAATTAACTACTTAGCTTTCTGAAGGAAGTTTGACATTCAGTTGTTGTCATAAGTGACAAAACATATGCAATTTGTTCAAACTGAGAGTCTATTGTCAAAAATACCTAGAACAAATCCGCAAAACTGCGAAACCAAAAAGGTTTTATGGCATTCTCCAGGTAAATATAGAAAATCCGCAGCTTCTAGTTGGCTCCAAACTCATAAAGCATTAGGTACATTACTTTTTAGAACAAGTCCAGCTTTAAGCAGCTATGAGCACACCAGATGCTGAGCCCTCTTAGGCCACCAGAGTGCTGGCCGTGGTCGAGTCACTGCAGAAAGGCAAGAATTTTGTCAGCCATATCATAAGTATTACAGCTGCGTAACAATTGTTGGTATGAGAGAACACATGATCATTCAGCGTAAACAGCCATCAGAAATACTGGGGCAACTGAGTCAAATACATTGAACTGCCTTCAATTCAACAATGATTTACACATATATCCAATTTTCATGGTTCTGTTAGTTTCTGCCTAAAATGTGTACAAAGTTATATGTCATACGAAACTGCATCAGACTGCCATGCTTCAGCTAACAAATAAACCACCACCAAGTGAAATGTAGCCCTGAAGATGCATTTTAAATAAGAGTATTATGATCTTTACCAAATTTCGCATTTCCTATCCAGACTACACAAAAGAGGCGTACATTCTCATGCATGTTTTGCAACTACAGAATTAGCACCAACCGATTCTAGTTGTCTTACAGCACATAAAATTATCATTCTTGATAGAACTCATAGCTACTTTATATTTACATGCAACAACAAGTGCTTGAAATGGCTCTATCATTCCATAACATCAAGCTTTTCAAGTCAAATTGTATTTATTTTTGCATCATATGTTTATGATTTTGGCATGCATAATGAAATACTACCAGTGTCCAGGACAACATAAGAGTGACAAACTCTTAACTCCAAAGTAGCATCACATCAAACACAAACATGCCTAACTAGCTCAAGGTCCCATTTCCCTGCAAAATTCCTACTAATGGATTAGCATCTAAATACAGGCTCAAGCAGCACTGCATCTACAGCACAGCTGCGTATTTATGAGACAAAAAATTAACTACTTAGCAGTTGCTGGAGAATGCCATATGATGCTGAGTAACTACCTCATCCTGTGTTATAGTGAATGAATTGGTATACCTGATTATAGACTTTTATGTTTTTTTAATGAACCACAGTTCAATGTTGAGAGGCCAGGTTTTACATTGGATTATCTTATTTTGCTATATAATGTTCTCATTCAAGTAATTATAAACTGCGCACAATGCTAGCTTCTGAATGTGCATATTCCTTTATGTTGGACAGAACGGTGTAAACTCTTTCTTACACACACACACACACACACATATACACACACACACACACACATACATACACATATACATATACATACACATATATATACATATACATACACATATACATATACATACACATATACATACATATACATATACATACATATGCAATATACATACATATATATATATATATATATATATATATATATATATATATATATATATATATATATATATATACATATATAACAGGGGTACTATTAGGGGTGCAAACGGAGCGGATATGGACGGATATTGCTCATCTCGTATCCTTTTCCATATTTTTCGTTGGAGTCGGAGTCGGACACGGATAGTGCCTGATACGAATACGAATGCGGATATTCTCGGTCATGAATACGGAGTGAATACATGCTGCTCCGAATACGATTAGTTTCGGTCACGAATATTTAATCGGATAATCCGCAAAAGCAAATTTCGCATGATGACAAGGCAAGTTAAGCAACTAATAAATTCTAACTAGCAAAGTAGCAAGTAAATGATAGAGACTAGTTAAACAAGTAGTAGCTAACTAGCTATGTGTCACATAGTTCAAAAGTACGAATTGCCCATAGCCAAGTAATCAAGTACATCACTAATTCATTTAACTTCATTATATTTAGCAAATGATTCCACAAGGCCTTCGTATCCAGTATCTGGTATCCGGAGAGGCCAGGTATCTGACTCCGTTTCCGTATCCGGTAACTATCCGAAAAAATATCCGGATAGTTCCGTATCCATCGGATAATGCTTTTTTCGAATACGTTTCCATATCCGATAAAAAAATATCCGACTCCATTTCCATATCTGACAAAACCTTCGGATATCCAAAAAATTGCTCTGAATTGTATCCGAATTAAAACGGACGGACGGACGGTCGGGAAATATCCACTCTATTTGCACCTTTGGGTACTATGGTGCCCAGGTTCAATGATTGAGACTTTCTATCCATGATTAAGACTTTCTGTAAATCAATGACTTCCTTTCTAAATCCATGCCTTTTTCAAATTAATGAATGTTTATGGATTTGCCTGATATATTATATTCTATTGCACTTGCACGCATCTAAAAGCAATCCAAAGGCAAGGAGGCTTGGTGACCAGACACCATAGTGCCCCATTATATATATATATACACACACACACACACTCAAAAACATGAGTTAGTGGTCGTCAATGCGTTCTCCCCTCTTCTCTTTCGTGTAGAAAGTGCAGCGCCGACAAATAAACCTATTACCCTATTGAACCGTCGCTCTCCTCCCCAAATCCCCATCCTCACCACCTCAAGCCAACGCCTATCCCTCTTCTCCCAACTGCTTCGCCATCCTTCCCACGATCGTCGCCCTCCCTTTGCTATTTTCACTCTCGTTCCTCTTCCTCGCACGCCATGGCTTTGCCGCAACACTGCGCCCTCCACTCACCAACGCGCCCACCTACCCTCTTCGTCGCACAACTCCTGTCCCCCACGCACCACTTGCTATCTCCCCCCACCATCCCTCCTCCCACTCTACTCCGAAGCGATGCCTCCCCTCACGAGCTCCCTCCTCTCCTGCTCCCCCACCTACTCTGGCTCCTCCTCCACCACCCTTATCTCTGCCGTCGCTGGGATCTCCAATCCAACCCACCGTGGACGCCGCCCCATCGCCCTCGCCTCCTCCCGCCCGCTCGAGCCTGAGCCCGCACCCCAAGTTGGCATCCCCTCCCCTCTTCCTCGCACTACGATTGTGATGTAGTGGAGGCGAATCGGGGGGAGGGGCACGTGGGAGTGGGGGTGCGCCATTCATAGCGGTTTTAGGAGGGAGTTCCAAGAAAACAACTACCAGATTCGAGCATGCAAGGGGAGGAGGGAGGAGCTTTGGGAGGGAAATGGAGAGGATGAGGACGGCGAGAGGTAGTGCGGATGCGAGGGGAGCAAGGAGGAGCGGCGGCGAGTATGCGAGGGGAGGAGGGCGGCGATGGCTAGGATAGGAGTGTGGACAAGGATGGCAGCATAGATGTGAGGTGAGGAGGGAGGAGCGGCGGTAATGTCGTGCCCTAGCTGTGGCACTCTCATGCACTCGCTGTTGCGCCCTCCTGCCACATCAAGGATCTCCCTCGTAGTTGCTGTTGTGCCCTCAGCAGGCGGTGGCGGCGACCAAGGACGGTGGCAGCATGCTCAGCCCCCAGTTCCGGGCAGCGACGGCGCTGGCTTGGTGGGATGAGTCCATCCTCCTAACGGTGCAAGAGGTGGCCAGCCTCCACCACCGGCAGCAGCGTCGGCTCCAACACCAGGTACACGCGCGCTCACCCCACCAAACGCGGGAGGGGAGAGAGTCCGATGCCATCTCATTTCTTCGCCTTTTTCTTTGTTGGTTTATTGATTTGTCCATATGTGGCATTCCTACAGGAAGCGGAAGTCGTGGATATGCTCGATTTATGCCCAGCCTACCACTTATTAGGATTCTTGCATGAGAAATTTGTGTGATTTCCATTCTCTTGTGTCTAATTGTTGTTTGGGCTGTACAGTTCAGGGAGAACGATTGTGAGAACTGCCCGTTCCTAGAGATGGACAAGGAGTAGGACAATGTCATCAATTGCACCACCCCCAACTTCATCATGTAACTCCATGCTTCATTGCACTCAGCCTTGTTCTTGCAGTTCTTCTGTGTTACGAGCACCCTCATCAGTTGCTCACTTATTGTGGATGTGGCTATTCCATGTTGTTGGAATTTTATGTGTATTTTGTGCTTTGAATTAACTCACAAACAGATAAGAAGGCAAAAGATGAAAAGAAAACCCTATTATGATGTTAATCACAAAGTACATGGGTGTTCTGTGTGCTCAGAAAGAGGGCAAGTAGGATAGGCTTTTGAGTGGTTAGAATTTTATTAGCAAGCCTGTTGAATCCTGAAGAAAAAAGAGTTTAATATTTGTGTTGTTACTTAAATTTGCTGCTTTTCTCATTCATTAGGCAAGGAGCTCTGTGAAGTTGGATATATATAGAAAGTTTACAAATGCGTTGGTGGTTTCTGTGATAGTTTTAGTTGCCTAGATTAGTTATGAGGTGTGTAAATTTCAATATATGTGTCCATAGTGAACATTGTGCCTATATGAAAACATTGTGCAACATGTCTTCTAACTATATCAGAACAATCTACTGCCTCTTGGTCCATTAAGTTTCTATAAGCTTTATTAACATCCAGGTTCCTCATTATCATCATAAGGTTCCAAAAGTGTGCCTTCAGAATACAGAAAAGAATTGATCAATGGAAATATGCTCTTGTTTGGTTCATGTGCAAGCACATATTTTGTTTGAATGTTTTCATCATTTTTAAAATACAGATTGTTTTGTGTAATTCTTTTAAATACTTGCCCAACGAAATGCATCTGCCTATTTTTAGGAAATATAGCTGCTAACATATCTTTTTTTGCGATCCAATGTCACATCCCTCTTGATACAACACCTTCTACGGAAAATTTTGATAAACCACTTTCACAGCACTTACTTGGATTCCATGTCTGAAGTCTGAACATCAACTGTAAGCTTCTAAACAATTGTACATTAGAGAAGTCTAATTGCCTGCAATAGTAGGTATGATAAGGCGTTAGTTTTGTGTGACACTGGATTAAAATTTGTACTAAAAAGAATGGTTTCGCTAAATTAAGATTATGAAAAGTATTGTCGGTAAGTCAGCATGTCTCATTGGTGATACTAGTGATTTTGCTTCTCTTGTTGGTTTTGATGAAATCTAATTTTAGTTGAGGACCCTCTTTTCAACCGTATCTACATTAGTGAGCTTTTCTCTCAAAATGAATTTATGCTTATCACAACACCGCCAAAGGCATGAAATATATTGGTAGACAGCATGCAGTTTTGATCCAATGGATGTGCATGCACTGCTCATGGGCTAATAGATTGGCTGAACATATGCCAATATATGAGCTACTATTATTAGCACCCTTTTTTTGCATGTGTGCCCAAAAATTATCATAGATGTGGAGATGCAAAACTCGCATTATGTTCTGCAAATTTTTTATTTGCAAATACTGATCAATAATCATTTAAATTTGCTTAATTCACCAGAAAATTGTTTCAGGGAATCTTCAGTTTTTAGAACCTTATGAATGAATAACCTGTTGTGTTCTCATGGCTTCATTTTGCAGGTCTATTTTAAAGCGACAAACCCCATTAGTGAGAGGTGGTGGTGCGTTTGGATCATAACAGCCTTCTGGGATGTTCTTGCATTTGTTTTGCTTCTTGTGATATGTAATCTGTGGGCACCGTCCCAAAGCTCACAAAGGTAAATATTTTGCCTCTTCAATGATTTGTAGCCTTGGAAAATGCATAATTTAGGTCTGTTTTATATATCATAAGTAAATGGTTGATTAGGAACAACTCTAAAACTAACATACTATTCCTGTGCAATGCCTATTCAGGTGAAGCTACCGACGATGATGATGAGGAAGCTCAATCTCTGATGAAGGGAACTAATGGTGATGTAGGGATGGTAAAGATTGACAGAGACAAAAATGCTGGTGCTAGCAATGCTTTCAGAATTAAGTTTAAGAACCTTCCTACCCTCTAGAGATCAGACAAAAAACATTTTATAAATAGTACTATTTGTCCTTTGCAAATTTCTTTTAAGACTTTCATTGATGGATGAAGATAGTTAATAAAAATCAACTTTGAGTGCTAGTCAGCGTTGTAGTTAATAAAAATTGGTGAAGATCCAACTTGTAGTTCTTATTATAAAATTAAGATAACTATCAATCTGATCATGCGAATTTTCTTGATTGATGTGAATGTCACCATACACAAAGATTTAGGGAATATCTATTTTTTGAACTTTTGAACCATTGGATTATAAATAGACTAAAATACAATAGTAATTTTAATTTTTTTAATCCGTAGCAAGCATACGGGCATTAAACTAGTGTGTGTGTGTCTGTAGGTGCTGAAGAACTTATTGCCTGTGTATTTTTTGCTTCTTCATCGTCATCCATCATAACAGGTCCGATGTCACTCGGGATGTTTTTGAGTTGACCCCAAAGAGCTTTTAAATCATCCATGGCTCTGTTGTACGCTTGATGTGACTTGCAACATGCCCAGATGACACCCATAGCCTCTGTCAGAAGCGTAGTATGCTGGTGCATCTCTGTCATGCCACCTGGACCCACTTGCAATATATCCTATCTATCATTAGAAATTTATTGAGAAGAACAATTATAGGAAATATATCAATTAAAAATTTTGAAAGTATTTTAAGGAGGTGGAAGGTGTGCAAGGAGACGATGTACTATAACCATCAACACCAGGACGATGTTATATAGCCATCAACACCATCAGCTGAGTTTTCTATATTATATAGTTATAAATATTAGTAAAGAAACCAACAGGTAAAGATTTATCTCCCATTCATTAATAATTAGGCCGTTTCTCATTCATTAATAATCAGGTCGTCCACAAGAAGCATACATATAATTGTCTTCCATAGTACCTACAAATCTGGTTGTGTATATCCCAAGTGGATATAGAGATCGGATTTTGTATCCTTACCTAAAAAAAGCACCTACAAATCAATACAGACAGCAAACATAAATGATGATCTTTCCACCTTAACAAAACTTGCACTACACCTTTTTTCTTGATCGGACCCTAACAGATGTCTAAATGCTAATTATGGGGGGAAAATTAGATCAGTGACAGGAAGGATGAAAGAACACCCAAAAAGAGCGAAAGGACGCGTGCGTACGAAACCTCCAGCTGCCGCCGACGAACGATTTTATCGGAACAGCCAATGGGGATGGCGGCGCCGTGCATGCATGTGCTGATCGGAGAACCCGGAGTCCCGTGCGCGCGCGCCAGCTACCCGTCACCGACACTCACGGGCCGTCGGCGCGGGGCCAGCGCCCGGCCGGTCAGGTGTACCGAACAACGCGTCGCATCCACTGGAGGTCTCAAAAAAAAAGGCTCCACTAGAAAGGCGTGGAAAATGGGCAGGTTTGCCCGTGGTGGAGGACAGGAGACGGCGACCCCGCAACGAAACTGTTGTGCAGGTGCAGCCAGATCGACGGCTTCTATGTTCTATCGGCCATGCGAATTAAACTAGCAGTGCATAATCGGTCATCAGTAAATAATCACGATTGAGTTGAATTTACTTATTTTTTTGCGAGGATTGGGTTGAACTTATGGATATATATATATGTATACTTCTGCAAGATACACCAGATAACAACAGGGATCCAAGTTCAAGATCGCCAGAAGAGAGAATCAGCTAAGTCAAAACGAAATGCAAGTCTTTATGCTTAATTAGGTGATGTTTCATAGGTAGCTAGAGAGCACTTTAAGAAAATTAATCCCCCCAGAGAAAAGGACAATCAAGAAAGAGCTTCTAGAACTATAGTTTGGCAGGCCTGTCAATGTATGTGCAGTAGTTGTTGATCGAATGTGAGAGCTCTTGTAGGCTGTGGCGTGTAAAAAACACAGCGCAACCCAAGTACTTAAGGTAGAAGATGCCCCCGTTCATCACTAAATAATAACAATTTTTATAAAGTATGTCTCTTTTTTTTTCACAAATACAATTAGGTTTGATCTTGAATTTTTTACAGAGACAGAACACAACCTCCCCTACCCTAGTATTTTTTTTTGGGAATTTTTAGTAGTTTCTAAGTTATGTATAAGTAAAATTTGCACCAAATTCACATTTTCAACCGATGCGCCACCTATTTATTTAGGGCCTTGTAGTGTGTTTTTTTGTTGAAAAATCCGGCTTGAACGTAGAGAATATATATATATATATATATATATATATATATATATATATATATATATATATATATATATATATATATATATATATATATATATATATATATGCACGCGCTAGGAAAATAAGCCACATGTTTGGTTGGTCCTTTATTTCCCAAAGTCCCTTTTTTAATAATTTCAAAATGATGCTCATCGCTGAAATGGTAGAACATCACAAGTAATTCTTTCCCGCGAACAAAGTCGTACAGTGGAAGATTTTCTTTAAGAAAAAGCAGCACAACATGAACCTTCAGGAGGCAGCTTAAAAGGCACACTAATTAGTTAGAACCTCAATTGCATTGCAAATGCCCGCCACCTAATCCCCACCCAAGCTAAAAGGCAGTCCCAACCTATAGAGCCAATGCAAATGTCACGGACTGATGACACATACACACGTATACATAATACATCCTTGAAGAAAGACACCGACTATTGCAAATACGCCAGCACATTGTTTCTCTACCTAGGGATGGCAAAATTATCCGTGGAGCCGGGTATCCGCGGGTATCCAATCTGAAAATAGTGGGTTTGGATGGCATTTTCTATCCATGGATAGTTCGGGGCGGGTACCCGATAAGAGTTCGGGTTGGATTTGGAGGGCAAACCCTACCCATGGATATCCATGGATACCCGAAGTGTGTATGACATGTGGGCCCTTCCACCTAGTATATAAGTAAAAATGAGGGTGAGTGAAACCCTAACCCACCCAATCCCACCCACCCCAGCCGCCACAACCAGCGCCCACTGGCCCACCCAGCGTCCCAGGCTCCCAGCCACAGCGCCTGTGCATCCTTCTCCGGTTCTCCCCGCCCACGCCGTCCCCTTGCGCCGCCGCCGCACACGCCGTCCCCCTGCGCCGCCGCCGCCCACGCCGTCCCCCTGCGCCGCCGCCGCCCACGCCGTCCCCCTACGCCGCCGCCGCCCACGCCGTCCCCCTTGCGCCGCCACCGCCCACGCAGTCCCCTTGCGCCGCCGCCACCCACGCCGTCCCCCTGCGCCGCCCACGCCGTCCCCTTGCGCCGCCGCCCACGCCGTCCCCTTGCGCCGCCGCCGCCCACGCCGTCCCCCTGCGCCGCCCACGCTGTCCCCCTTGCGCCGCCCACGCCGTCCCCTTCCGCCTGGGCCGTGCGCACGCCCTGCCGGCCGTCCCCTGCCGTCCATCCCCACGCATTTTTGTCCTGTTTTTTGGATATCAATTGGATATCGGGTATCCGCGGGTTTCGGGTTCGGGGCTCCTATTCGCCCCGAAAGTTATTTCGGGTTCGGGTTTGGATAGTATTTTCGGGTTTTGGATTCGGGGGGGGGGGAGAGCAGAACCCGGAGATATCCAACCCGTTGCCATTCCTATCTCTACCACATTCTTTTACCAAATGGAGGCTATCAGGCTAATGATCTATCGAAAGTGCGCAGCAAGCTAGGACCAAAATCCAAAAGGCAGAAGAAAAGATGCAGTAGAAGAAAGCAGAGAGGGAGAAAAAAAAGGGATGATTCAGGGCCATCCGCACGGTGCGAATTGTTTTTAATAATTTATTTTTATTTCGAATTACACTAATATACCTGTGTTTTTTATTTTACAGAAATAGCCATCTATTGTCGTACGGTTAGGTGAGATGGACAAGTCACCTAACCGTTGGGCGACTTTCCCGTGCAGCGATTAGTGTCTTTAGTTGTCCAATCATTGGACGACATGAGTAAGCCTCCAACAGTTGGGCGACTACTTACTGCCAGCTCGTTCTTTTCTCTTTGACCCGACTCTCTACGGGCTCTCTCATTATTTCTCTCACAACAAGAACGAGATGAGCTTGAGAGAGGTGAAAAAGAGGGAGAGAAAGAGAGGGGAGAAGGTTGCGAGAGGAGGAGAAACAGAGAAGCTCAGAAGAGGGAGAGGAGACATGGCGAAGTAGAGGAGCTCTGGAGAGGAAGTGAAGGAGAGGAGAGGAGCTCGAGAGAGGGTGTGAAGGAGAGGAGAGGAGCTCGTGTGGTTAGAGAGGAACACGAAGGAAGCTCGTTGATAAGAACAAAAAGTCTTCATATAAAGGTAATAGTCTCATCCGCTCTTGTTCTCATCCGAATGTAAACAACGTGTATATACATATTTGTTTAGCATGTATTTAGTAAATGCATGTTGACAAATGATAATATTTGCAATGAGAAATTAATCATATCGGAACCCACAACATTGAGAGTGCATTACGGTGTTGGTACCATTTATGAAGGTCCATACGGTGTTAACCTGAGCAGTTTTTTGTAAGTCAGTATGGTACTTTTGGACGCAGAGAATACTCGAATCAGAGATATCTTATACTGGCTCGCACGCAGCTTCTCCTTGGACCATGAAGTGTGTAGTGTGTAGTGTTGTCCTACATGGGTTTTAGAGTCAGTCTGCCACGGATATTCGTGGAAGTTGAGGAGGCTGATGCGCACGGTTGCGTGAAAGGGCTTTGTGGAAGGCTGCCGGCAACGTGGTTACGAGTACGTGCTACTCGTGCAACCATATTCGAAGGAAGCCACAGGAGGTCCGGTTGGAAGGAGCAGCTTGGGCGCGCAGCATGCGGCTCATCAAGAGAATGCAGTGGGTGATGTTGCGGAGGCAAAACCGGAATATCGCACACCGCACGTTGAGCCCACCCAATAGGCGATTGCATATGTTGCTAAGACAAACCAGGAAGATCGCACTATGCAAGCTAAGGCTACTAGATAGGCACACGCAGGGGAGTATGTCGACAATATAGTGCGTCAGATGGAGATCAATAACTGGATAGGCTAGGTTGAGGGGGAAGCTTTACAAGAGGATGGCGATAACTCCTCCGATGAGGACGAAGATCCCATGCTGCAGGCATGGAATAGGGTGGATGTTGAGGGTCTTTTTGTGCACAACGAGCATAAATCACCGTGGGAGTACCATAGTACAGAGGTTCGACTTCATGCAATATTTGCTGACAAGGGATCACTGCAGGATGCTATTAAGTTGTGGGCCTTGTCTATGTAGCAGACATTTTGGGTTCTAAAATCCAGTCCAGAGCAGTACACCGTGGTCTGTGAGCAGGTTGGCTGTCTTTGGCATGTGCACACACACAGACATAAATACGAGACTCACCGGATTGTCTCGAAGGTGGAGCCGCACTCCTGCGTGCTCAATAGTATTTTGCCAAAGCATTGCAACCTGACGTCCACCTTTATAGCCAATCTCATGTATAGTGAGATAGTGATGAAGAAGGACCTGGAGGCTAAACACATCATGGTGGCTATTGAGCAAAAATTCAAGTATAAGATTAGCTACGCCAAGACATGGTGTGTGAAGTAGAAGGCTTTGAAGAGGAGATTCAATTCTTTTGAGGTGGCTTACAACAACCTTCCTCGTATGTTCGAGGTGTTGCGAGATAGGAACCTGAGCACATTCATTGCTGTGAAGGACAAGCTGTCCAAAAAACTTCCCAGTTACCAGGTTTTGCATAGGCCCTTCTTAGCTTTCAGTGCCTGCATTGACGCTTTTAGGCACATGTTACCAGTGATCTCAATCAACGAGATGTTTCTAACAGGGAAATATAAGGGGCAGATCCTGACAACTATTGGTGTTGATAGCAACAATCAATTCAGCTCTTGGCCATCGCATTCATCGAAATTGAGAATTTCGACAGCTAGTTGTGGTTCCTTCGACATGCGAAGGAGGTGAAAATTCAAGCTCAATTTAAGTTGGTTTTCGTGATAATGATAAATATTATTATGAGGTTTTGGTGATAATGATAAATGCATTTGTGAGACTAATCTTGTTTATTGATTATGATATTACTTAATCTCATATGGATGAAAAAGGTGAAATCATTGAGGTATGAATTCGGTATCTTTCTTATAATCTTGTTGCATTGCTCACATCCAAATATATGATTAAATGACAAATCTATATATGAGATTAATATATTTGTTTAAGTACATTATTGCTTTATCTCATTTGAATGAAAATGTGAAATCAAAAAGGTATGCATTCGAAACCACATTATTATATATTAGTGCATTCCTTAGATCCAAAATATATATTGAACTCCACAAATAGTCCGAAATAAGTATGTGCATATTTCTTTATTACACATACTTGTATGCACACATTTAGCCGGAGTTCACTCTATGTTTTGAGGTTTCAAAAGTATTGATGTATATTTCCTTTAATACACATATTATTTAGGATCTTTACTTTGAAACACATCCTTTAAGTATATAAAACTTATGTAGTTTATATATACTTATTTGCAATCAGGTTGTCATCTAACTTCTCCATTATATATTAATGGTTAGATAATTAATGACAACCGGATAAGTAATGTTTGCTTAAAGCGTATCTTAGAGTATACAAGTGTTGTGTACATGTTGTATAATCGCAAATACAATCTTTATCTCATTATTTATTGAGATTGTTATGAATTACCAAAAAAGAAATATTGTAAAATCTAGTCCCTCCATTATGTGTTAATGGTGAGGTTTGGTAATTGATGGTAATTGATTTGTGAACTAACTTTTTCCATAAGTTGGATGAATACGTTAAGTTTCATAAATAAGGATAACTTGGGATGACTTCAGGTGTTGAAGATCATTAAGTCAAGATGCGTGATGGAAAATAGTTTCATATGTTAAATACTATCAAGAAAAAGATGCATCATGAGTTGATGCATGTCCAAAAAGTGATAATCATATATTGATCATCAAGTCAAGTGAAGACTCATCATGTGTTGATGGAGCTCAAGGAAATGATGCATCATGGGTTGATACATGTCAAGACTATGATCCAGACTTGAAGTGATGATGTGCGTCATCGAGCTTCAAGAGGATGCTCAAGGTAAATGTATGACTAGTTAGGGCTAAACATGTGTTCCTAGTCTTTTACCGGTTTTAGTGTTTGGTTGGAAGACCGGGTTACTAGTATAGATTGCCGTACTATTAAGAGGGGTCATGTCTAGTATCTTAAGTCTCATTATGTGTTAATAGCTCAATCTCACTTGCTTTAGCTCTCTTTAGCATGATGCTTATATTTGCGAATGCGTTTTATATATAGTTGAAGCTCATGTGTGAAATTCTTGTAACATGGGACTATACATTGCGAATGTGTTTTGCGAGTGTTTGAAGTCCATGTTTCCTATTCCTTGTAGTATGAGCTTATATTTGCAAATATGTTTTGTAAATGGTTGAATCTCATACACAATCCTTATAGCATTTGACTTAGGTTTGTGAATGTATTTTGCAAATGAGGAGTCCATGTACTTATTATTTGTGTCATAATTTCAAAAGTATGCAAATGTATTTTACAACTTGTTGGAGATCATGTTTAATCCTTGTGTGCATGATAGTATAGCTTGCAAATGTGTTTTGCAAAATCTGTTAAAGTATTTGCACTTGTTAGAAAAATCAAAACTACCGCTGTGTATGTAGTGGTACTACCGGAGGGTGGAAGTACCAGCTCTGTATGAGTGGTACTACCGGAGGGCGAAAGTACTGGCATGTGTTGCGTAGTACTATCGGATGGGTAGTCTGTGTGAGTGGTTAGATCGGCCGGCAGAAGTACTAGCTCTATGTGAGTGGTACTACCGGAAGGCAAAAGTACCAGCGCGTGTTGCGAAGTACTACCAAACCCCAGAAATTATGGATTTTCCTGTGGTATGTTTTTTCTAGAGAGACACCTGTGCGGTGGTCTTCTACTCCTCGCGAGAGCGGTAGTTCCGTATGTGTGGAATGATACTTCCGATGATCGGAAGTACCGGAGAATGAACGATGGAACTTCCTATTTTGACTGTAACGGCTAGTTTTTCTGACTGTTGTGAGGGGAGCGAAAGTACCGGTCTTATTACGGCAGTACTTCTGATTTTTCAGGGATTTGGCTCCAACAACTAATTTTCTTGTGTGGGGTATAAAGCTGATTGGAGATGAAGTCGCTGAACTCTCTTAAGCTAGTGTAAGCCTCTCCTCTCAATTGTGCATGTGTTGCACCTTGTGAGTAAGGAGAGTGATCTAGAGTGCATATGTTGCATCTAGAGTTGGACTTAGTGTCCATTTGAGCTTGTGCATTTGTTGCATGTGGTGAGAATCTAGCAAGGGGTTTGACTTATTACTCTTAGAGTTTGCTGACTCTTAGATAGCATTGGAGACGTCATACGCGGTGATTTTCTCAAAAAAGGTTGTGAAAAGACCCGGCGAAGTTGTGAAGGTTGGAGCTCACCTACCTGGAGCGGAAAAGAGCTACTACTAGTGGATTGTAGTGTTTCGGCTTAATTCGTGGAGTTGGTTCAATTCGTTTAGCCTAACCTCAACGTGGACCAGGGGAGACCAGCAAGTCTCCGAACACCACGGTAAAAAGTAACCGTGTTAATTGTGGTTTGTTTTTTCTTATACTCAATTTACTTTCAAGTAATTTACATTCATAGAATTAAATTGATTTCTTGTTATTCTAGGATTGCAAACTTTTGATATAAACTTAGGTTATTAATGCACTTAGGTGAATCTAGTTGATTTAGACTTTGTTTATGCTAAAACCAATTTGATTTAAACTTCCACATTATATTCTTGATTTTAGCCAAATAGATTAAATAGAATTAATTAAGAAGAGAATTTTTTGAAACGACTATTCATACCCCTCTAGTCGGTCTCCTCGATCTTACAGGAGGGAGTAGTTGGAGTACGTCCTAATGTCCTGTATAATCCATGATCTCCACCTCAGAATGATGAAGGCCATAAGAAAACTTCAGCAAGACCCAGAGGAGCTGTTCCTTTGGCCAGGCATAAGGAACAGATGGTGCATTCGCTATATGGGGGTCAACTTTTTCAAGCAGTTTTCACAGCAACCATTGATGAAACTATTCAAGAGACTGGCCATGCAGAACCAGCAACATAAATTCGATGCACTGTAGGAGATGTTGGAGGAGCACACCACGAAGCACGTCATTGAGAGGAACAAGCGGCTAGCCATTCCTAGGGTGGCGCAACCCAAATACCTCATACCGTTGTCGGAGCTTGACCCTCCCGGTGTAACACAGAGGATATTGCACAGAGGGTGGGAAGGGCCGTCGGCAGAGTCATCACATAAGGAATGATATGAATGAAGGGGAAGCTGGATCAGCGAGTAGACATTGCGGCCGCTGTGGCCAGGAAGGCCACACTGCGAGACATTGCAAAGTGCCTGCCGACGAGTAGGAACACCAGCATGAAGTGCTGTGCGCCATGTTGTTGTGTGTGTATTGGTATTAAGATTACAAATACTATCATGTTGTAACTTCATTTACAAACTTTAACTTCATTTGTAGTGTCAATCCGTGAAGTGCAGCACAATTTCTTCTTGTGTGTGTACTAGTATTAAGAGTATAAATGTTATCAGGTTATAACTTCATTTGCAAACTTTAATTTTATTTGCTAGCCTTGCGCAGTGGTAAGACCAAACGAGATAGTCTTATGCAATGACAAGCTGTCTCGTTAGGTCACGTCGGTGCACAAAGTTGCCTTGTTTCAAGAGGGAGGTCAAGTTTTGCTCTGATGATGGAGGCAACGTCATCGCTCTGCAAGCTAACACCGACCCACTGTGTTAGAAAGCACATTGCCTCCCCCCACGGGCTATAAAATGCATGTTCACACCTTGAAAATAGGAGCACTTGACCCTGCCAATCATAGGAAGAACCTTCTTCGTCTGACAGCAATATACCATGGCAGACGTCGAGGGGCCAGTCTAACCGGGGTCGCCGACACAAGACCTTCCCCTCGAAATGAGGGAGGACTTAAGCCTTAACTACCCTTTGATGCCAAACAAGCGTGCTCAACTAGTCTGGCCCCAATGCAGATATAGGGAGGACGTGATTGTGTAGGTCTTGGACAGCCAGTTCGAAAGCGGATGACATTTCTTCTTATGCCCACGGCTTGGGGTATAATTAGCTAATAGTTTATTTTCTGTTATTGCTAATAGAGCCTCCATGTTAACCCTCCTTTCCAGGAGATGGCAAAATGCAACTTTGTCCGCTGGAATGATTCTCCCAATGAACGCCATGTTGTGACGTACGTAGATACATTGTAGAACCTAATCTTAGAGTTAGAGACACGGATTGACAATCTCAATGAGCAGAACGATGACATCTGCCAATAGATGTAGTACGAGAGGGGCAACAAGGAGGTCGTCAATATAGAAAGTTTCCATGATCCCACGTACTATTGCGCGAATCCTAATTGCACATGTGCGTGCCACTACAACAACGACCAGCCACGTCTGAGATGCCCCTTATGCAACAGTCCATGTGGGTAGCGCCAAGCACCTTCTACCAGTAGCCACGTCCGGAGAAGTTTACACCTTAAGCTCCGTATTGCCCATCACGTACACCATGTGCGACTGGCCCTTCTCTATCTTTGTCTGTATGTACGCTATAATCTTTGAGTAGTACGATGTTTATGTGTTGGCTGCATAAAGTGCGGCACTTGCATGCCTATCCTTAAAATAGGCGATTGTGCTGTGTAGAACACTTTTCACAATGTCGACAAGGTGCTGTGGGTGATGTAGCTGGTGGCGAATAGTGGGTCTTACTCCTGCTTTGTGTATTTTTTTCATTATGTACGTATTTTGCTTTGTCTTCCTCCGTGTACAAATTATCTATTGCATCGCGATATCACTTACTTTTTTTTACTTACGAATTGTTGCTACCTCAATTGTCCTCACAAAATTATTCATAAAATTTATCGCACAACAACAACATACGATGATCATAAAATGTTATTACGAGTCTAACAGATTTTGTATCATTCACAATTTAAAAAAAATCACAAACAGATCAACCGACATTATTTGCCCTTTTATTTAAAAAAACAACTTACAAACAAGATTTGCTAAATGTATTACCTACAACAATTGTCATTTACCTCATCACAATTATTTCCATCGGACTAATAAAATAATTATATTATGTTTTAAAATCGTCTAACGGTTGAGCGCTTAGATGGTTATCGCCCAAACGTTGGGTGACTTGGAGTGTTGTCGTCCAACCGTTGGGCAAGTTGGCCATGTGTCGCTCAATGGTTAGACGACTAGCCAGAGCGACATATAATCAAAATTGTAAAAAAAATAAAAAACAAATATGATATAGTAATTCAAAATTCAAAATTAATCATTAAAAAAATTCCGCACGGCGCGGTGGGTCGGAAGAAGCCAAGCAAGCACGCAAAGCGGCCTCGGCCGCCGGATCCGACCCGAGCAGAACCTCAGAGTGGACACGAGGTCGCCCGTCCGCCCGCCTACCCCACCCGCGCCGAGCCGACGCGACCCGCCGACCATTTACCCGCGCTGCCACTGCTCGGCTCGGCGAGAAACGCGCACCCGTGAAGGTGTCCTCCTCGGGAAACTCCTAACGGGCCAACGGGCAAATGCGAACCCGTTAAAAACTTCCTTTTCTTCCTTCCTTCGTGGATCGTGTGGCGTGTTGGCTCTCTCCAGTGCGGATAAACATGTCCTGCCAACGGTTGAGGATACTACTAAATTTGAACGCATGCAGAGGAGACCAAGGATAAACCATGGATCAAGCGGTTGCTTACCCAGAAATGATCTACGTGTTGGTGTTGCCCAAAACATGAAATCTAAATTGCTTTTCAGTGTTGCTGCTGCAGATATTTACACAGATAAATTTGCTAAACTTATAAATGTGATCAGGGACGGACCTAGTGTAGACCAATGTTATTAAGTCGTAAAGTCGAGTTGAGTCGCCAAGCGGGCGACTTGACCGACTAGCCGACTAGTCGACCGACTAGTCTCGACTAGTCGATCAGTCTATTGCACAGGTTATCAGCTTGAGTGAGTAGCTTGGTTACTTGTCTAAATTCTAAAATGGAGCTATGAGCAGTGTGGCTCCCAAACCGCCCGCCAGTCGGCACCTGAACCTGCCCGCCGGATCCCAACACCCACCCTAAGAAAGAAAAGCAAAATCCATCGTTCAAGAAGCGGACAATGAACCAAGTACACAAATCAATACCTCTCCCGAAAAACTTCAACCAAAATCGCCCCCAAAAGAAAAGAATCAAGCAAGGAAGGAGGCAAGGAGCTCCTGGTTGGTTCTGGTCTTCAGGAAGCAGATAAGATGGACGATGCGGCGGCGGAAGAAGGTACTGGCATGGCAGGAGGGAGTCGGAGCAGCGCGCGTGTGAACTGTGAAGCTTCAGTCGGGAGGGGGTCGGAGAGTCGGAGAGAGGGGAGACAAGACGACGACTGAGGAGGAGGCTGCGGTGGCCACTGGAAAAGATGGCACGATGACGACCACGGGAGAGGGAGGCAGCCCGCTGGAGAAGACGACACGGCGACAGTTTCGGTCGCTTATGGCGGCTTGCTCTGTCGCACGGGAGGAGGCTGCGGTGGCCACTGGAGAAGACTGCACGGCGACGACCACGTGAGAGGGAGGCGGCCCGCTGGAGAAGACGGCACGACGACGGCTTCGGTCGCTTCTGGCGGCTCGCACCGTCGCACGGGAGGAGACTGCGGCGGCCACTAGAGAAGACGGCACGGCGACGACCCACGGGAGAGGGAGGTGGCCCGCTGCTACTGCTTCGGTCGCTGCTGGCGGCTCGCACGGGAGGACTCACGGCCACGGGAGAGGAATGATCTAGGGTTACTGCTCGCACAGGAATGACCGTGAGCTGTACTCAGTTACTACTGGCCTTCGTGGGCTGTGGGCCGGCCACTTTCACCGTTTTACTGTTTTCCAATTTCCAGAATTCCAGTCGTCCGGCTAGATCATCTTGGCTAGTCGCGATTTGTCGTCGACTAGTCGTCCGTCGTACCGACTAGTCGCTCCAGTCGAGTTAGTCTCGCTAGTCGTCCACGAAGTACCGACCGGACGACTAATCGTGGATTAATCGCCAATTAGTCGACGACTTAATAACATAGGTGTAGACCCCAATGAGATCCAAGCCTAGTATATATTGTCTGTGCTAATTACCCTTAATAACCCCAATGTACCATAGTTAATTTGTCTTTTCTATAATGTTGGAGATAAGCTAGTTCATAGTGATCCAAATGACTTGGTTCCTCGATCCGCCCCAAATGTGATGATAACGAATTCTATACTACTGCAAAAGATAATACCATTTTATCACGGTGAGATTCCAAACAACATCGTAAACATAGAGACGCCCTACTAGTCTAACAAATAGACAAAATACATCAAATCAACGTGGTATCAGTGGCGGACTTAGGAAAAAATTGGAGGTAGGGCGAAGTCTAATAGTGAATCCAGAAAAAAAAACTAGGTAGGCTGAAGTCGGAAGCGTGAAATAAACAGTAGTATCCAAAAGCAAAACAATCCATGATCAAACTATATTGCAATCACACTAATAAAAGTATGTGATACGAAATAGAAACAACAACTACAATTCGCATGTTAACATATGTAGATAACGGAAGGACAATGAAAAATACCTCACTAATGAAGCTTAATCCACAATTATAGATGAGCAGTAAAAGAAACAACCTGTCAATTGTGAAAGATACATAAATTAGTAGTGTCACAATTCGATAATAGAATATAAAAAATGCAATAAAAAATAAGACAAAAAATATACCAGTAAATAACTAAGTACGTCTAGGAGAACGAGGCATTTTCATTCTTCGAGTTTTCATGTCTTGAAATCGTTTCTTGATTTTTTTCACGATCAAGTCCTTTGAATATCTCTCGCTCGATATAGCACACCATCAAGTCATTAAGCCAATCATCGGACACCTTATTACGCAAATCGGTCTTGACAATTTGCTAAAATAGCTATTCAAATCATTTCTATTCATTTTGAATTTGAACAAGCCTCAGATCACTGTTTCTGGAGAGGTAAAAATATAAGTACCCTCATTTTGACAAGCTAGTTTACATATTCTACAATTACAATCTACATAAAATTTTTACAAGCTATCAAAACTAATACTCAAATACACAAATCTGGAATTTGGAAAATATAGAATTTATTGCGCCTTGCTAAAATAGAAAACTATAGAAATGCTCAAATTCATAAACAAAAGGATTGACCTGCCTGAAAGGCTGAAATCCACATTTTCTGAAAGAAAATGTAACAGGACAGAGCCTCACGATAAGACCTCTCATCCATCGGATAATATAAAGAATTTAGGCATTGCTCGGTTGGGTTGTAATAAGCTGATTTATGATTGAAATTGCACTGTAACTAACTAAAATTACACTGTACCAAACAAGTTGATGATGACTTATTTGCCGTAACTAAATTTAAAAAAAAGTTAAAAATAAAAAACAAGTTAGCCCATTATAGATAATAAAAATGAATACAAGAAAAAAGAACCAACAAAAAACTCAAAAAACTAAAATATTAAAAAACGAAATTTATAAATAATAAAAAATAAATCAGAAATTAAAAGTTTAAATCGAAACGAGCGAATACATTTCCCATCGTCCTGACCGCCCACCATTAAACCACCGTTCACTCATCAGGCATTAAATGGGGTCAGATGAGGGAGGAGGAGGCTTGAAGCGAAAAGGGCGATGCGGATCGGACGGCGTCCAACCTTCCCCGCGCCGCCCCACCGCACGCGCCCCGCGACAGGCGGCCAACCGGGCGGATGAGGGGCAATCCCGTCCACGCGCGAAAATTAAAGCACCCCCTAGATTCATGGCAAACAAAAGAATTAAAGAAAGCATAGCGCCATAGCCCACCACCTCCCCCCCACCCGTCCGCCTCTCTCCCTCCTCCCTTTCTTCTCTCTCCTCTCTCTTATTCCCCTCCCCGAGCGCTCGCGCAGACCACGAGAGGAGAGGGGGGGGGGGGGGGGAGAGAGAGAGAGAGAGAGAGAGAGAGAGAGAGAGGGAGGGAGCCCTAACCCTGCCCCGCGGCGCGTCGCTAGGGTTAGGGTCTCCCCGCCTTCCGCCCTCCCTTCGTCGCCTTGTCTCCCGATCCGCCCGCCGGCGCGCGGGGGCGCCCTGCGGCGTGTGCGCTTTCGGCCCCGGCGGCGCGGCGCGAGCCAATGCCGTGGGTCTGACCGTTGGTGTGGCGGGTCGATTCGGAGGTGGGCTTGGAGTTGGTGTTGTTGCCGCCGGTGCGGGGAGAGGTGCGGCCTTCTTGAGGAGATTTGGTGCGAGATCCGGTGAAGCGGCGAGATGCAGCAGGATCAGCGCAAGAAGGTGGGCTCGGCTCGAGAGATCCCTGATTGTTTCGAGCACTCTGTTGTGTGAATTCGCGCCGTGGTTGAGCTTTGCGGGGTTGAGCTGCTCCTGCGCTTGCTTTGCGTTGAATTGGGTCTCTGCCCGTCGAAAAGTTCGAATTTTCCCCTTTCTGTTTGGTACAAATTTTTGTTGCCATTGAAGTTTCCGGGTCATTGTTCCTTATGTTATTTTTTCCCATTTCAGTGCCGTGTCAATTCGTAAGTTGAATTATCGCTGCTGTTTTCTAGAAAAGCCGGTTTTTTCAGCCTGGTTCTGTTGTTGGTTAGCCGTTGCCGATCTTTTTTCCTCCAATCTTTGAATCTTTCATATGATTAGTATGTCGTCCTTCTCGCTTTGTTTGTGTGCTTATTGCAACCCACTGCATTCCCACTGCATCGCGTTGCGTTCTGAAATCTTCTGTCTATATTTGGGAAAAGGTGACTATAGCAGTTCGTAACTCACATGCAAAAGTTGACCATATTCTGTGGCCTCGAGACGCCGCCCGCGCAAAGACAATAGGGGCCGTGGCTTTTTCCTGTCGGTGGACAAACATGTTGCCTTTTCTTGTGGGGTTATCCCGATCTGTGCACGAGCACTTAACTTCACAAGTGTCGCGTGCGAGGATTTCAGTTTTGGCAACGAATGCCTCGAGATATTTCTCGTAAACATATTGGTTTGATCTGACTGCAAAACAGTTGAATTTTGCATCTATTCGTTAATGCTGGTTGTAGCTTCCCAATGATTGGTTATTTTACATTTCGTCCATTAAAAGTATCTGGAGATCTGCCATGATTTTTGCGACCCACCAATTATTGTGCCGTTTCAGGTTTTCAGGTTGTGCTTCAATGCTGCATTGGCCATTTGGCATTGATTGTTTGCATATTATTGCGAGAACTGATGGTCCATTGATCATTGAAGCTTCTTTGTTGTGGGAAGCTTCTAACGGTTTATTTTTGAATGGTTTTTAACACAATATTTGCAATTGCTTCCCAGAGTTCCGCGGAGGCAGAGTTTTTCACGGAGCATGGTGACGCAAGTCGATACAAGATTCAGGAAGTCATTGGTAAGGGAAGCTATGGGGTGGTGTGCTCCGCAATAGATGTCCACACTGGAGAGAAAGTGGCGATCAAGAAGATACACGATATCTTTGAGCACATATCTGATGCTGCACGGATACTTCGAGAGATCAAGCTTCTGAGGCTCCTAAGGCATCCTGACATTGTTGAGATAAAGCATATTATGTTGCCTCCATCGAGAAGGGACTTCAAAGATATTTATGTTGTTTTTGAGCTTATGGAGTCTGATCTTCACCAAGTTATAAAGGCTAACGATGACTTGACAAAGGAGCATTACCAGTTCTTTCTTTATCAATTACTCCGGGCTCTGAAATACATTCACACTGGTAGGGAAAATGTCACCTTCAGATCATTGTTTTGCTTTGAAGATCTTAGGTTACACATATCATACTATTATGTGTGCTTTGTAGTGAACTTGCATTGAGTCAGTATGTTCCGATTAGACATATTAGATGTGTTGCCCTCTGTTTATAGTTGGTGTACACTGTAAGATGTCGGTATGACATTCATTCATTTTCCAAATATCATTTATGGGATTAGCTATAATTCTCATATTTATAGCGAGAAACTGTTACCAACTAATGTCATACTGGGTCTGTAGGGGGAGAGAGGTGATAAATATATGACCCCGTCTTGAATTCATAATGCACTCTAAAACAGTTGATTTTTTAAAAACCTTTATGGGTAGGGAATGATCAGGTTTTCTTAATAGAGAATGCGCTACTTCCTCACCATTTTAGAGTTTGTACTAAATAATTTGCCAATGACTTTTGAGTATTGGTTGGTTCTAATATTTTTCTGCTGTGCTGTAGTCTTCTCAACAACTATTATCTATCTATCTATCTATCTATCTATCTATCTATCTATCTATCTATCTATCTTGACAGTTCTTCCATCAACAGAATCTGCATAAATATTCTGTGCAGATGTGCTACTTTTGCTGCCTGCAGTCTTAGCTGATACTAAGTCCATGTATCTGCAGCTAATGTTTATCACCGGGATTTGAAGCCAAAGAATATATTAGCAAATTCTAACTGCAAAATGAAAATTTGTGATTTTGGACTGGCACGAGTTGCATTCAATGATGCCCCAACAACAATCTTTTGGACGGTATGTTCAGGGGAGTACCTATATTTAATTTCTTAGTTTTCTTTCATCTGACTTGTTGCATGTGAGCAGATCATAAAGATGCCTCTTTGTTCATATGCCCTGCAGGATTATGTTGCAACAAGATGGTACAGAGCTCCAGAGCTCTGTGGATCCTTCTTTTCAAAGGTAAGCTTTGTGGTGCATTATGGCATTCTCTTTGTTGAATTTTGATTCAGTCATTGAACTGAGACAAGGAAAGGTCAATGGTGCTATACTGCTATATCATGTATCTTCAATTATGATTAATCAACCTAGTAATATGACTCATTGCTCTTTCATGATTGGTCCATTAGTTCATTAGTTTTTGTTCGAGCTAATTCACGCTGTGGCACAGCAACTCATTCCCCCTAGAGACCTTATATAACAGTTTTGTTAACACAATACCTTTTGTTTAATCAACCTTGTGGGAGCAGATGTATTAAAGTTTTCCATGTGAAAAGCTATAGTTTAATCTGTAAACTTTTGCATCACCCTTTTCCCTTCTCAGGCAAATATTGCCATATTTGTTTACCCTTGTCCTTGTCACACTGTTGATCATCTGGTTTTTGTTTTTGCTCTGATTTTGTGTTGATCTATAGAATGCTGACTTTGTATCATTTTCGGTTGCAGCTGTTAATAATCATTTGAGTTGCATGTGTGTTAAGAATATCAAAAGCATTTCAGGCATCAAAATGATTATTCTTAAAAAAACTTTATCATTATACTGATAATGATAAACAGAAAACGACTTTGTTACTCTGGTGCATGTTTTCAATGTTTCCATTTCTGGGGTTGTAATTAACTCAAACGAGCTGTTATTCCCAACAAAATTGCAGTATACACCAGCCATTGACATTTGGAGCATTGGATGCATCTTCGCTGAGGTGTTGACAGGAAAGCCTTTGTTTCCTGGTAAAAATGTTGTCCATCAGTTAGATTTGATGACTGATCTTCTGGGCACACCATCCATGGATACAATTTCTCAGGTATGGTACTGGGTCTTTTTGGGGAGGACTTCTGTCGTTTTTCTGGTGGGCATCATCTAAGTAATTGAATGTTGACATTGATAGTGTTACTCGCTGGAGTCTTGCTGTTGGTGATAGCAAGATCCTTACTCTCATCGAGAGGATGACACTTGGGGATGGGGCAATTTTCTCTTGTTTATTTCTCACACAATGCTATACCAACCTGAGGGGTTGGAGATACATATTTATAGGCTGCTAGTCAGCCAAGCATATGCTAAGATGCTATCCTAGACTAGTCCAAGATGCTGTCCTAAAGCTAGTCTAAGATGCTAAAGCAAAAAGCTGCTAAAGCAAAAAGCAAGTCCTAGATGCTAAAGCAAAAGTAAGTCCTAGATGCTAAAGCAAAAGCAAGTCCTAGATGCTAAAGCAAAAAACAAAAGCACCATGTACACCATGTGCAGACAACACAAAGACAACACAGAGACTTATCTATCATTCTCCCCTAAGTCTTGTGCGTCGTCTTGTGGGAGAGTTGAACCATCCTGATCTTGGAGCAGAGCTCAAGGAACTTGATCCTTCCAAGAGGCTTGGTGAGCAGATCCGCAAGCTGATCCGTGGTGTTGATGTAGCTTGCCTTGATGCTTCCTTCATCCAAGCAGCCTCGGATGAAATGGTACTTCACCCGGATGTGCTTGCTCTGTTCATGGAAAACGGGGTTCTTTGCCAGGGCTAGAGCGGACTTGCTTTCCACCCTGAGCTCCACTGCTTCAGTGTCCCTGCCGAGGAGATCACCAAGCAGTCGAGCGAGTCAGAGTGCCTGAGTCGAAGCGGCGGAAGCCGCTATGTACTCGGCCTCACAGCTGGACAGGGCCACCACCTGCTGCTTGACTGACTGCCAGTGAACGAGGCACTTGCCGAGGAAGAAGAGAATCCCGCTTGTGCTCTTGCTGGTGTCGATGTCGCCCGCGTGGTCACTGTCGCTGTACCCGACGAAGTGTGCCGCGCCAGGACACCTCGGGTAATGGAGGCCGTGGTCAAGGGTCCCCGCAATGTAGCGGATGATCCTCTTCACAGCCTGCTGATGCTCCGTCGTCGGTCGTTGCATGAACCGACTAACGTAGCCGACGGAGAATGCCAAGTCCGGTCGTGTGTGGGCGAGATAGCGAAGGCTCCCCACAAGACGCCGGTACTGCGTAGCGTCCACCTCCTCCGTCGTGCTGTCGCGGCTTAGCTTCAACCTCTCCTCTATCGGAGTGAGAGCTGGGTTGCAGTCGGTGAGCCCAGCTAGCTCAACGACGCGCTTGGCGTAGGCGGTCTGTCGAAGCGTGATCTAGGAATCATCCTGGTGCACCTCGATCCCTAAGTAGAAAGAGAGGGGCCCCAGGTCACTCATCTGGAAGGTGACCTTCATCTCTTCCTTGAATGCCGCCACCTCCGCATCCTTGGTGCCGGTGATCACCAAGTCGTCGACGTAGACACCCACCAGCAGGGCATTTTCTCCACTGCCCCGCCGGTAGATGGCCGCCTCGTGCGGACTTTGCTCGAAGCCCATCCCTTTCAGCGTGGAGTCCAACTTGGCGTTCCACGCCCTCGGTGCCTGTCGCAAGCCATAGAGGGCCTTGCGCAGGCGGAGCACCTTGCCCTCCTTGCCGGGAATCGCAAATCCCGGCGGCTGATGCACGTAGACCTCCTCCTTCAAGTCGCCGTTAAGAAATGCCGACTTGACATCCATGTGATGAACACGCCAGCCTTCCTGGGCAGCTAGCGCAAGGAGGAGTCGCACGGACTCCATCTGTGCGACGGGTGCGAAGGCGTCATCGAAGTCGACCCCCTCCTGCTGCACGAAGCCTCGTGCCACCAAGCGAGCCTTGTGCTTGACGATGGCGCCGGCTTCATCCCGCTTCAGCTTGAACACCCACTTAAGGGTGATCGCGCGGTGACCGGCAGGAAGATCCGCCAGCTCCCACGTCCGGTTCCGCTCGCGTCCATCTCCTGCTTCATCGCGACACGCCACGCCGCGTCTCCCTCCGCCTCAGCGAAGGAGCGGGGCTCGCCGTCGTCGCATGCCAAGTGCAGCTCCGCCTCGCAGTCGCGCTGCGCCAGTCCAGGGACGGGCAGCTCGCCGAGGATGTTGTCCATGGTACGATAGCGCAGAGGCTCGTCGTCGTGGTAGGCGTCGACGCGGTCCTCGTCGTGGGACAGCGGAGTAGCGAACTCCACCATGCGCTGCTCGTCGTGGACCGAAACTGTGGTGTGGCCGCCGGTGCAGGACAGTGGTGAGCCGGTGGTGAAGAGTGGGGCGTAGCCGGTGCCGAAAGTGGTGGAGCACTCGCCGGAGCTGGTGGCGAGCAAGGTGTCGAGGTGGACGAGCTCGGTGAAGACGAGCTGCTAGCTCCCCTGGCTCTCTCGAAGTGGACGTAGTCGACAACAAAGTCCTTGAGAGTCGAAGTCGAACCGTCGTCCACCGCCTTGTCCCATGTCCAGCCTCGCCCTTCGTCGAACACAGCGTCACGCGAGATGCGGACGCGCTGTGCGACAGGGTCGAGGATGCGGTAGGCCTTCGAGCCCTCCGCGTAGCCGATGAACACTTCCGGAGTGCTCCTGTCGTCGAGCTTGCCGATGTGGCCAAGCTCCTTGGCGAACGCGAGGGAGCCGAAGACCCGCAAGTGGGAGACCGCCGGCTTGCGCCCATGCCAAGCCTCGTACGGCGTCCTGCCGTCGAGCGCCTTGGTAGGCGAGCGGTTGAGGATGTAGACGGTCGTCACCACCGCCTCTCCCCAGAAGACAGCCGGCATCCCCCTCTGCTTGAGGAGGGCCCGAGCCATCCCCACAACCGTCTGGTTGCGCCGCTTGACGACGCCGTTCTGCTGCGGGCTGTACGGCGCGGAGTAGTGGCGCTGAATGCCCTCATCAGCGCAGTACGACGTGAATTCAGCCGCCGTGAATTCGCCGCTGTTATCTGTGCGCAGCACGCGCAGCTTGCGGCCGCACTCCGCCTCCGCAGCAGCCTGCGTGCGCCTGATGGCGTCCGCAGCCTCTCCCTTGCTGCCGAGGACCATCACCCACATGTAGCGGGAGAGGTCGTCGACGACCGGTGTCACCTGGCCACACAAGTCCCCGTGCACGAGCTCGAGCCTCTCCTTGGCTCGGAAACTCGCCTGCTGGGGAAAGGGGAGTCGCCTCTGCTTCGTCATCACGCAGACGTCGCAGAACTGCTCCACATGGTCAAGGCACGGCAGGCCTCGCACCATTTCCGTGGCACTGAGCCGCTTCAGGGCCTCGAAGTGAAGGTGCCCAAAGCGCTCGTGCTACTGCCACGCCTCGTCGTCCCGACGAGTAGCGAGACAGAGGGTTGTGCCACCTGCATGTGAAGGATGTAGAGTCGATTTGCGCCTCTGGTTACCTTGGCAAGAAGGCGACGGCGAAGATCCCAAATCCGCAGCACCCCGTGCTCGATCTCGACACGCGAGCCATTCTCATCCAGCTGTCCCAAGCTGATGATGGAGTTCCGCAGATCGGGGATGTAGTAGACGTCGGTGAGCAGCCTGTGCTCACCAGACACGGTGGTGAAGATGACGGAGCCGACGCCCTTGATTTCCACGCCGGAGGCGTCCCCAAACTTGACGGAGCCTCGGACGCTAGAGTCAAACTCGGCGAAGAACTCCCGTCGACCGGTCATGTGATGGGTGGCGCCGGTGTCGAGGCACCACCCGTCAGTCTTGTCGTTGCCGGAGCCGTAGCCGAGGAGGGCGTGTGCTTTTGGCTCGTCAAGGTGGAGGAGAGCCACTGCGGCCGGTGCCGCTGGAGGTAGTTCGATGCTCGCATGAGCAATGAACAGAGCCGGCTGCTCCTCTGCTTGCGCGACGTGGGCCTGGCCGCGTCGTGGCTGTCGACAATCCCTGGCCCAATGACCAAGCTTGCCGTAGTTGTGGCAAGAGTCGTCTCGTGCCGGCTTTTGCTTGCCAGCAGCGCCGCCCTGGGCGCCTCCACGGTCATCACCCTCGGCACGTCCTCGCGCCCCTGCCTGGGCGTCTTTGCGCGGCTTGCCGCGCTTGCCACGATTGTGGCCGCCTGTCGTGGAAGAAGGCTCCCCCTTCTTCCTGTCACCTTGGCCGGCAGCCCACTGCTCCCGAGTGAGGAGGAGCTTCCCACCAATGGTGACGGGTCCCGAGAGGCGCTGTGGCTCATCGCTGTCAACGACCTTGAGGCGACCCAACGCCTCCTCGATCGTCATCGTGGAGAGGTCCAGCAGAGACTCGATCGAGCGAGCCATCTGCTTGTACTTCTCGGGGACGCAGCGGAAGAGCTTCTCCACAGCTCTCTCTTCGCCGTAGGTGTCGTCACCGAACTACACCAACTTCTGCAACAGTGTTGAGACGGAGAGCAAAGTCATCAACGTCCTCACCTGGCTTGAAGGCCAGGTTCTCCCACTCCGTGCGTAGTGCCTGCAGTGTAGACTTGCGGGCGCGGTCGCTGCCGATGCGTGCTGCAGCGATGGCGTCCCAAGCCTCTTTGGCAGTCCGCTTGTTGGTAAGCGAGAACTGCATCTCGGGCGGGACTGCAGCGATGAGAGCATCCAGCGCCCGTCGATCCTGGTCGTAGTCGACGTCGCCGTACCGGACTGCATCCCACATATGCCGCACCTGGAGCTTTACCCTCATCACCGCAGCCCACTCGACGTAGTTGGTCTTGGTGAGGGTAGGCCACCCGCCGCTGGGGCCGACGTCCCTGACGACAGCCTGGTACTCGTGGTGACCACGGTACTGAACCGGGGAGAGAGAGCCGCGTCGCCTGTGAGGGCCGCGCTCTCCGTCGACCCGTACGCCGCCGCCGTACGCGCCTCCTCCAGGAGCGTCACCGGCGCGTGCGCGCCTGTCTGGGCTGCCGCCGCGCTCGTGGGCGTGCGCGGCTGCCCACTGCGCCGCTCGCCCTCGTGCTGCCTCCCTCTACAGCGGCTCAAGATCCGCGTCGGCGCTGTCATCAGCAGAGATGGAGCTGCTGTTGCTGCCGCGCAGAACCTTGACCTCCGCTGCTGCCACACGCGCTGCATCTGCCGCCGCCGCCGCTTCCACCTCCGCTCTGGCTGCTGCCAGCTCTGCCGTTGCCAGCCTTGACGCCCTTTCCGCCGCCGCAGCGGTCTCCGCCGCCGCTCGCTCGCGCTGCTCTGCCGCGGCGAGCTCGGCCGTCTGCTGACGCCGCGTGCTCGAGGCGACCGAGCGCTGAGACTGCCCTGCGGACATGGCGCGCTACTGGGGGGATGTTGCGTGGAGAGAGGGCTGCTTCTGACGAGCTGCTGCCCGTCTCCGGAGAGGAGTGAGCGGGGACAGCCGGAGCTGCTGCTGCTACCGGCTGGGGCTGCTGCGAGGCCGGAGAAGGAGATGAGCAGGAGATGCTCAGGCTACAGGATAGTATGGCTCTGATACCACTTGTTACTCGCTGGAGTCTTGCTGTTGGTGATAGCAAGTCCTTACTCTCATCGAGAGGATGACACTTGGGGATGGGGCAATTTTCTCTTGTTTATTTCTCACACAATGCCATACCAACCTGAGGGGTTGGAGATACATATTTATAGGCTGCTAGTCAGCCAAGCATATGCCAAGATGCTATCCTAGACTAGTCCAAGATGCTGTCCTAAAGCTAGTCTAAGATGCTAAAGCAAAAAACAAGTCCTAGATGCTAAAGCAAAAGCAAGTCCTAGATGTTAAAGCAAAAGCAAGTCCTAGATGCTAAAGCAAAAGTAAGTCCTAGATGCTAAAGCAAAAAACAAAAGCACCATGTACACCATGTGCAGACAACACAAAGACAACACAAAGACTTATCTATCAGATAGTTCCTTTCTTTCCAGGTCCGGAATGAGAAAGCAAGGAGGTACCTGAGCAGCATGAGAAAGAAAGAGCCAATCCCATTTTCGCAGAAGTTTCCTAATGCAGATCCTTTGGCCTTGGACCTTTTGCAAAGGCTTTTAGCATTCGATCCAAAGGACCGTCCAACCGCTGAAGAGGTAACTATAGTTTTAGTGTTATACAGTTCTGTTTATCTCAGCAGTGCCAAGTCTTGTATCTTCAGTTTATTGTGGGGCAAACTGTGATATTTCTTTGGAAACTCGTGATTTATGTCAGGCATTGGCTCATCCATACTTCAAAGGGCTTTCCAAGGTTGAGAGAGAACCATCCTGTCAACCAATCACAAAAATGGAGTTTGAGTTTGAACGTAGAAGAGTGACAAAGGAAGATATAAGGGAGCTGATATTCCGTGAGATACTGGAATACCATCCACAATTGCTCAAAGACTATATTAATGGCACTGAGAGGACAACCTTTCTATACCCAAGGTTCTAGCATTTGTATCTTTGGACATATATAATGCTTTAGGGCATGCATGTACTAACCTTTGTTTTTTGTTGTATTTGTTTTTCACATACATGCACTTTTGCTTTTCATTGTATCAACTCCTACTTACAGCAACACTTTTCTGCCTGTGTTTGTGCAGTGCTGTTGATCAATTTAGGAAGCAATTTGCTCATCTAGAAGAAAATAGTGGAAATGGCCCTGTAATTCCAATGGATAGAAAGCACACCTCCCTTCCTAGGTAACCTTTGATCATATGTTCCATGCTGTTCATTTTCTCAATCTTGTATCATATTAGTTCCAGGAGTTCAAAACACCTTGAAGCACATAGCAGAGCATAATAGAACTGTTAGGGTCCCTTCCTGTGGCCTATGTTTCAAATGGTGAAAGGACCATCTTGAGAATTTTATTTGAGGCAAGGCCACACTTTGATGCACCGACATTGGCCAAACTTGACGAGCCTAATGATAAGGTTGTCTCAATATAGCCTTCACAAGAAGGTCAAGTGGGCCTCTATTCTATTGACATGGTGAAATAAAGGATACTTTGGACTAAAGTGACTATTGCTAGGATGTCAAAATGAATGTGCCTGTTGCTGTGATCCTGCAGTACCTGAAAGTTAAGCATAATACTGAACAAGGAGTAACACCTAGGTCAAACTGAAATGCCTTTTGGGGTTGTTTGGATCACATTCTGTTAAAACCAATTTTGTTAAATTAAATTTAGAGCCTATCAACCTAAAACTTGTTTGGTTATATAGGATAAAACCAGGATAACAAAGATTGGTTTTTCCTAAAACACAAAATATGGGTTTTATGAAAAAAACTCCCACCTGTTTTTCACAAAACTGAAAAAAAAAATGAACGTGGAATAACTGAAAGCTTGTTATAGTCAAACAATACAACAACAACAACCAAACCTTTTGTCCCAAACAAATTGGAGTTGGTTAGGAATGAAATCTCCCCAAGATCAAAGAAACGAGTCTTGTAACAAAATCTATAAGGCTAAAACCCTAAACTTTGCATTCTGCTATCTGGACCGAGAGCCTAAAATGCCATCCCTAAATCTTATGTCATTGCTCTGATACATGGATCGCTAATTTTCATGTGCTCCTATCCAAAGCCAACTTTTTTGGATACATTCTAATCTCTCAAGCTTCTTTTAACTGCATCCTCCCAATCAGTCTTGGTCAACCTGTCTCTTATATTTTCGGTACGTCTTAAAATTTCATTACATATTGGTACCTCAGAAGGCCTCCGTTGGAGATGTCCAAACTATCTTTTTTTTTCTCGAACGACGCAGGAGAGCTGCGTGTCATTTCATTAAGAGAGAAAAGTACAAAGTGTACAAAGAGTTGAGTCAACAAAACCCAACTCAAGAAAGGCCACCTCCCACACACCCCAAACACAAAAACCACTAAGAACTCCATGGGCTGGAGCAAAAAAAGACATGACCAGAACAAGATCAAGGATCCCTAGAGCCTAAGCACCTTGGGGCAGCGATCTCATGAGTAGCTCATTGAGTTTAGAAGCACCGGCCATGCACCACGCAGCACATTCCTCTCCCACGGTTTGAAGAAGCAAATTACTGTTAGGTGTCGCTCCTTCAAACACGCACAAATTTCGGTGTTTCCAAACCTCCCAGGATACTAAAATGATGAGTGAATTCAACCCTTTGTGTATCTCCTTAGGGACTCCTCTCATAGCCTTCCTCCACCAGCTAGAGAAGTGAACATCTGCTGGCAAAGGAGCGACAGCGTCCAGATTCAGACACTGTAGGATCAAGAACCACACTTGCCGGGTAAAGACACATGAGATGAGCAAATGTTGGATAGTCTCTCCAGATTGGTCACAAAAAGGGCAAACATCCGGATGAGGCAATCCACGTTTTGCCAAACGATCTGCAGTCCAAACCCGATTGTTGAAGGCTAACCACATAAAAAACTTGCATCTCAGCGGCGCCCAGCTCTTCCAGATCCTCCTCCATGGGGAGAACTTGATAGTTCCTATGAAGAAAGCAGCATAGGCTGATTTGCTACTATAAATGCCTGATTGAGTCAACTTCCAGCGATGCTGATCTTGGACATCAGGGAGAAGAGAAAGATTATCCACCAAGTTCCAGATCATCAAATATTCACAAAGAACCTGAACAGACCAAGCTCCTTTAATATCAGCCACCCACCTTCTGTTTTGAAGTGCTTGAGCAACTGTTCGTTGTTTCATTTCTCTTTTAGGAATCAACTTGAACAAGTTTGGTGCCAATTCTGCCACGGTCTTGCCATTAAGCCAGCGATCTATCCAGAAGTAAGTTGACTCACCATCTCCCACCAAAGATTCCATAGCCAAAGAAAACATAGCCTGGGTGTTTCCTGGAACTTGGACAGGGAGTCCATTCCAAGGTCTAGTAGGATCAGTTTTCTGGGCCCAAAGCCAACGAATTCTTAAAGCCCAACCAAGAGTTTCAAGATTATGAATACCCAAACCTCCATATTCCAAAGGCTGCTGGACCTTTTTCCAAGACACCAAACAATTTCCACCATTTGCTTGTTCTTGACCTTTCCAAAGGAAACCTCTACGCTTCTTGTCAATTGCTCTAATCACCCACTTTGGGAGATCAAGGGCAATCATAAGATAAATAGGAGTGGCCGTCAAGACCACTCTGACCATAACCAAACGCCCTGCCCTGTTCATCAGGGAAGCTTTCCAACCAGGGAGATGGTCAGCGACCTTATCAATTAAAGGTAAAAACTCGGTTTTGGTAGGCTTACGTGTTGACAACGGAATACCCAGATAAACACAGGGGAAATCCTTGATAGCACAAGATAGGATGTCTGAAGTATGAAGTAGATCATCAACTGAGCAGTGGATTGGAGAAGCTGAACTTTTTGACAGGTTGGTTCTGAGGCCCGAGGCTTGCCCAAAAAGATCAAGGATGAATTTAAAGGTCTGCAGATCGGTGCAAGAGGGCCTCAAAAAAATCACTGCATCATCTGCATAAAAGGAAATTCTATGCTTCGCCTGCTGTACTGCAAGTGGCTGCAACAGTTGTTCCCTTGTAGCAAACTCGACCAATGAATTCAGCACACTCATCACAAGAATAAATAACATCGGGGAGAGTGGATCTCCTTGCCGCAATCCGCGACGATGTAAAATAGTATCACCAGGCTCTCCATTCACAAGAACCCTGGTGGATGAAGTAGAGAGGATCAGGCATAAGAGATTACACCACCGCTGCCCAAAACCTAAATATTGCAGGACCTCCAGTAAGAAAGACCAATAGACTGAATCAAAAGCTTTGGAGATATCCAGCTTGAGAAGGATATGCGCCTCCTTTTTCTGGTGCAAGGCTCTTACCATCTGCTGCACAAAGAGAAAGTTATCATGGATGTTTCTCCCTCTAATAAAAGCACTCTGGTTTGCACAAACCAAGTTTGGCAGCAGCGGAGCAAGGCGGTTGGCCAAGATTTTTGTCACCAATTTGGCAAAACTATGTATTAAGCTAATGGGCCGATAGTCCTTCACTTCTAGAGCATCTGGTTTTTTGGGGAGGAGGGTGATGAAGGCTGAGTTGAGGAGTTTAAATCTAAACACGTGACCATGCTGGATCACCAGAAGAGCCTGCAATACATCCTCCTTAATAATACTCCAGCAGGATTTATAAAAACGACCAGTAAAGCCGTCAGGGCCAGGGGATTTATCAAGTGGCAGGCCCTTAACAGTTGACCAGGCCCTTGGTTGATGGCAGGAGATTTTAACTTAATCTACCAAGCTATAGACAAGAACAATGCAAACTTGGACAGAGCTGTGATGGGAAGATTCAGACGGTTCTTGGATGATTTGGAGGCCAAAGAAATCCCCCTCTTAGGGCGCAAATACACTTGGTCAAATGAGAGGACTTCTCCAACGCTTGTCAGGTTGGATAGGGCCTTCTGTTGTGTTGACTGGGAGGAGATCTTCCCTGATGCCGTTTTGCAGAGTGCTGCCTCGGTGGTGTCGGATCATTGTCCCCTTGTTCTCGGTTTGAAGGTCAGCACTCCAGGCAAGCGGAGGTTCCATTTTGAAAGTTTCTGGACAAAAATACCAGGCTTCAAAGAGGCTGTACAGCAAATCTGGGATGCTTCCGTGCCTTCTTCATGTGCGGTGGAGCGTCTTTTTCTAAAGCTGCGACGCCTAAGCAGTGGTCTTCAAAGATGGAGCCAACGTAAGGTGGGTAATATCAAGCTGCAGCTGGACATGGCAAAGGAAATCCTTCATCGTCTGAAAATTGCAAGGGATTCTAGGGATCTGTCTTTAGGTGAGGAAGGGCTGCGCAAGAAATTGAAACTCCTTTGTCTAGGTCTGGCTTCCCTCGAGCGCACTATTGCGCGGTTGCGTTCTAGAATTCTCTACCTGCGTGAGGGAGACGCAAACACATCCTTTTTTCACCAGCAGGCCAGATTTAGGAAGAAGAAGAATTTCATTGCTAAACTTCTTGTGGATGACAGGTTGGCTGTGTCTCAGGAGGAGAAACATGAGGCTGTGTTGAATTATTATGAAAATCTGATCGGTACAGCTGAGCAAAGGGAATCCACCATTGATCTCTCTGTTCTTGGGATAATTCAGCACGATCTTTCTTCCCTTGATGGTCCAAACTATCTCAAATGATGTTTGGACAAATTTCTCTTCAATTGGTGCTACCTCCACCTTATCACGTATATCATCATTGCGAATTTGATCCCACTTTGTATGACCATAGATCCATTGTAGCATCTTCATCTCCGTTACACTCATCTTCTGTATATGTTGTCTTTTAGTCGCCTATATTCCACTCCATATAATATCATAGGTCTGATCGTCATTCTATAGAACTTACCCTTTAATTTTTTTGAGACTTTTATCACACAGGACATCCAATGCTTGACGTCATTTCACTCATCCCGCTCTTATCTTGTGACTCATGTCTTCATCAGTTTTGTCGTCCCATTCTAGCATCGATCACAAATATTGAAAAATGTCTTTCCTAGGCATTACTTGTCTGTCCAAACTAACATCTCTATAATCTGCCTTGACACTACTGAAATCATATCTCATATACTCAGTTTTAGTCTTACTAAGTGTAAAGCTCTTCGCTTCTAAAGTCTTCCTCCACAACTCCAGTTTTCTATCAACATCTATCCTACTCATCAAGTAACACTAGCCAAATATTGTTTTAGCCAAACAATTTTTTAAATAAATTCTATCCTAACTGAACAGCAACTTAAAATCTGTACCGCTAAAACCAACATAAATTGTGTTTTTAGCAAAACCTATTATCAAAATATGAGATCCAAACAACCATATAGTTTGGAATTTAATTTCTTGGAACATGAAGTTTTGGCCAATGTGGAGTTGGCTCCATGCAATAGCATTTGGATGGTAGAACATTGAGGTCAAATTTCCAATGTTACACTGCTAGTCAGTTTAGCCCAAATTGAGACGTCAGGACTCCGGAGCTGAGATGCACTAGCCACAATTACAGACTGGCCACTGCACTTGATATAGCATGATACAGGGGACAAAAACTTATTCATATATTCTGACATCCTCTGAGTTGATTAGTATACATTCATTCAGAATAATCATACCTGAATCCTCCTCCTAATACTTTCTTCCAGTCTACCTGGCCAGGCATTTTGTTCTTGTGATTTAGGTTGCATGAAATCATGAATGCTTTTCTTACTGTTTTTGTAGGTCTACTATTGTTCACTCAGCTCCAATTGCTGCCAAGGAACAACCCCGTATCGGCCCATCAAGGGATAAACCTTCATCTAATGAGCCTTACAAAAATCCTCGGGAATCGGAAAATTTTTCTGGCAATGTCCCAAGGATCTCTCAGGCTCCACAACGAGTGCCAACAGGTACTTTTTGATTCATGTATTATATACATACATGCTTAGCTGATATTAGTCTAATCTAATCATATAATGCTTCTCAATTTTACAGCAAGAGCAGGAAGGGTCGTTGGTCCAGTATTGCCTTATGAAAATGGTTGCATCAAGGATCCGTATGACCCACGAAGATTGGCAATGAACTCAGGTTATCCTCCCCAACAACAAATCCCACAAACATACTGTTATTATCAGACACCCGGAAAGTCAGCTTGCTCTGTGCCGTCGCAGGCTGAAAGGTATACGCAGCACCAGCAGGCCTATGCCTGTGCAAACAGTACAACTGTGCCTGATGTTGCTCTGGACATGAGAGCACCCCCTTTCCATCTTTCAGCAGGGCCAAAAAGTGATTCTTCTGATAGGTTAACAGCAGAGACAAACCTATACACAAGATCCCTTAATGGCATTGCTGCAACTGCAGCAGGAGTGGCAGCAAGTGCTCACAGAAAGGTCGGTGTTGTTCCGTTCGGCATGGCAAGGATGTATTAGTTGGCCAAATCACGGCACATCCTACATGCCTTGCTGGAGCTCTGCTGCTGGCTGTGGGGAAACTTTGAGGACGAAGTGGCAGATCAAGCTAGGGTCGACACTGCGAAGTTTAGAGCGTAGGGCAGTCCGAGATTGATGGTGGTGCCTTGATGTTTGCAGTGGTGCCTTGCTGCTCATCTTTCCTGTCTGATCAGGAAAACGCCAACGGTGTTGAAGCGTATCAATCTCTTCGTTCTGTTTAGGCCATCAGCTTGTCTCTGCCTGTGTGTGAGAGGTGTGCCCTTTGTTGCACACTGGAAGGGGTAGCCCAGTGGCTTGTAATCTGAGCTGTTTAGGCGCCAATTACTTTTCTAGAGTGAGGAGACAGAAGGGAAAGGAAGGAATACTAACTTTTCCTAATGTTGTATAGAGATGTTTCTCATGTCAATGCGCAACTTCAGAAAATATATAAAGCCAACAGTTGCTGGGTCCCCAGGCCCCCCCGGGATTCTCTGACGTAACGTCAGGTGACGTTGGGTCACTGATGTGTGGACCCATGAGCTGTGGGACCCATACGTCAGTGACCCAACGTCACCTGACGTTACTTCAGAGAATATGCGCCGCCCCAGGGCTAGCTTACTGTGAGAAAGGATAGCTTGCATTGCATATTAATCCTGACGTGAGATTAGGTGCAGAGTCATACTACCCCGGTTAGTAAACGTCGAATATCCGTTTGTTTCGGTTGAGCTGTCTATCCCCCGTGTTACCGAAGTATAATGAATAGGACACAATTAGCCTCATATGCGAAAGGCTAATCAAGTCTTGGTGTTGCTTCCAAGCAACCAAGTCACCATTTATTAAACATGATATCAACGATTGCTTCCGTGGATGTCTGCAAGGCCATTCCATTCTCTTTGAAGGGTAACGACGCTCATATGCAGCCTTGGGGGGCAGTCCTTCGCTCTTTTCTTGTAATTATATGCCTCATCCGTTAACAAAGTAGTACAAATTACTTTGGACATATACTCAGCCTTGAAAATGTAACTTTGACCAATAATTCGATACCTAATATGTTGGTAAAGGTTATACGAATATGCTGTATTATGAAGTTCTTTTCTAATTTTACCTACGGCAGATCCAGATACTAAACTTTTTTCGATCATATTTATGTTGTCAAAATTAGAAGATTGTGATGCCGGGAAGAAGACATATATTTGTAAACAGAGGGATTGCCATGCCTGACCGCTTAAAATACTCTATCGAGAGAAATGTCGCCTCTACATCGAATCAAATTGTCCGGCAAAACAACAAAATTGACAAGCAAATCGTCGTCTTCTCATTGATTGCCAAATCTTCACAAGTTTTCCGATCTTATTCACCGACTCCTTACCTTGATAAGTAGTACAAACGACAGAATAATCTTGTGCACACGTAGGCAGAACAAAACACCATTAAGCTGCATTATAGCATAACATGTACTAGGAGACAGGACCTTACTACCATCCGGCGACCAAGTCAAAGTCAACCAGACTCAGGCGTCAGCATCAGGAACCGTTGACTGCTGCGCTCCACTTCCGGCGAACGGTCCCGTCTGCAGCACCCATCCCTCGATCATCGCCTGCGCGGCCGGCCCGTTGTCGCCGGCCGCCATGTGCCCCGCCCCGACGATGACCGCGTTCGCCAGCACCCCAGACCTCTGCACGTACCCGGCGAGCTGCTCGTCCCCGAGCCGCCACACGGCGCGCTCCGCTGCCAGGAACGCGCCCAGCCCCGGCCACGCCAGCTCCCTCACCCACGCCGCCACGGACGCCGGCGCGCTGTGCAGATCGAACACGCCCTGGAACAGCAGCACCCGGGTGCCGTTCTGCGCCAGGACGGCCTCCACGTCGCCCTTAGCGCTCTTCATGATGTCCTCGGCCAGCGCCTTGGACACGGCCTTGCTGCACCGGGTCCACGCCACGTCGTTCCTCGCGCCGAGCGCCGCCTTCGCCTCGTCCGTGTTGAGGAACTCAAGGAGCGGGCGCGTCGGGTACGGCCGCTCCCGCGCGTAGTTGAAGGGCGTGGCCACGCCGGTGACTTTACTGAGGAATCTTATGATCCTATTCCTCTCCTTCCTGGCCTCCACCCATTTGCTCGCGTTTACGAGGCTCACCGTCCTGTTCTGCATCGCCTCGACGGTGGCCTTCTGCCTGGCGTTGATCAGGCCGGCGAAGTAGGCCTGGTCAGCGTGCACTGTCACCTGCGCGACGGGGTGCGTCATGCCGTTGCCGATGGCGACGCCCTGCAGGTTCACCCTCTGCTCGGCTGGGAGTTTGGCGTTGGCGTCGAGGATGTGGGACGCGGCCGCGGGGATGTACTTGCCGGCGTAGCTCTCGCCGGTGAGGAACAACGGGCGCGCGCGGAAGGTGGGGTCGAGCGCCATGAACGACTGGAGTGCGGCGAGGAGGTGCGCGGCGATGGTGGGCTCGTCGGTCGGGATGTCTCCGTTGGAGGTAGGCGCGCTGAAGCCGGCTCCAAGAGGGTTGTCGAGGAAGACCACGCCGAAGCGGCGGTTCCACCGGTTGCGGTTGCGGGTGAGGGAGGTGGAATTGAGGAGGAGGTAAGGGCCGAGCTCGGCGAAGTTACCAATGAGCGAGGAGCAGCCGGGGCCGCCCTGGAGCCATACGAGGAGCGGCGCGGAGGCGGCAGGGGTGGTGACCGGGTTGGTGGCCTCGTAGAAGGCGAAGTAGAGGGAGTTCGTGGAGGTGATGTTGAGGTAGCCCGACCTCGTGGGGCGCGCCCTGGCCGGGAACTGGGCCGCCGCCGGGGAGGTAGACGTGGTGGTCAGGACGACGACGAGGAGGGAGACGGCGGCGAGGCGGGAAAGAAGCAACGCCATGTACTTGTGGTCGTGACTTGTGCGACAGTGTGAGCGTTGACTGTAATGCAGTGGCGGCTAACTGGTTCTGGTTGCTGCTGTGCAGGCCCGGGACAGTATTTAAGGCCGACCTTTTGTAAAGTTTGGGAGACTTATTTGACATTAGTGACATTTTTCATGCATGTGACATCTTGCATGGTGTGTTGAGATGTCGACGAAATCCATTTGAAATTGGATTGTGTAATTGTGTTGCATACAACTAGTGTTGGTTAAGAGCATAAACCCTTAAACATAGCCGCCAGAGATCACATAATAAAATCCCCAAAAAATATTTATTAATCCAGAAACTAGCCTATAAAAACCAGTGGATTTCCGTAGAACTTTTATCCCACAAGACGACATATCTGATGATACCAAATATCGCAACTGTGCTTTACAACAAGGATTGGCAGATGCTTGAGAGCAAAATTGGACTCGGATCAGTTTATTCAACACTACAGTTTCTGTACAAGGATCTGTGATACAGAAAACCGGAGAATACATATACAAACCACGCCGACGACTGCAGGTTATGCTTGCTATTTGTAATAGCTGACATAACATAAATGGTGAATCTTGAACCTATACCTAATCTGCCAAGAATGGCGCGCACCATATGGAGTGAACCCTATACCTAATCAGCCAAGAATGGCGCGCACCATATGGAGTGAACCTAACTTCACTGACACCCTCAGTAGAGGATAATTATATTTATGCATCTAGGTCTAATTTTGCTGAAGTTTATCGTGGAAGGTCTTTGAGATTATTGGCCTAATGTCCTCTACATCAACGAGGGTCTCCAGGAAAGGGAGTAACTCAACCAGTACCTGGTCTGCCGGGTCATCGAACCAGCTCTTTATCGGTATACCGTTATCCAATTGCAGCTGGAAAACCTGAAAGAAGAAAAGTTTCAATTACCTCAGAACTCAGAACTGTAAAACCCTCACGAAGAGAAAAAACTGTAGTCTTTACCAGTTTTAATTCAAAAGTAAGCAACTAGATGCCTGCAGGTAACAGTTCACAGTTCAAGATTTACCGGCTACTAAGGTAAACAACTAAAAAAAGAAGGAAACATTTCTATCTGTGGTGATTAAACATAAATATAATAGTTTGGAAACGAATGTTACCTGTGGCGTATTGTCAACTATCGCAACTTTTGCCAAGTCGACTCCCAGAATTGTCAGGTCCTTTATATAGCAACCATCAGAGAATGTGCAGGATTCACGATAAATTCGGCGCGAAATCAATTTCCCATCAGGGTCAAGTCTATCTATTAGCTGCTCAGCATAAATTCTCTGACTAGCTGTGAAAATGACAAGCTCAAATATCTGAGCTACCTTCTCAAGAAACATCTTCAGGTGAGGCCTTTGTCTCACATGTACTGTATGATTTTTCATATTGAAGAAAACTTGAACGGTGAAATCAGCATTGTCACAGTGATCCAATGTTGAATGTACAAGAGTCTCTGCATTTGAGAAACGTTTACACTATCTTAGAATGTTGACATCACAACTGAATTTCACAATTCTGAACGACATGCACCATATATTGGAAGCTTAATGTTTTTATTCCGAAGAAATGCGTGGAGGTTACAAAATCAGCTTGGTCCAATTGTTACTTAAAACTTCAAAGAAAGGAGGAATTTAGGATCCATTTCATCCAACATATTCATGAGGCCATACCAGGACTGCTTCAAATGATCATTTATCGTAGTAGAGCATAATCAAATTGTTTTCCCTGTATTTACCGTTTGACTATTTTTGCGGGCTATTATTTGATAGTTGGTAATCAACTGTTGTAGTTTCCAGCTGATGTTATTCGAAATATCTATAAACCTTGCCCCCATAAATTATTGAGCAGACAGGATTGAAGCATACTAAGTCAAAAGTACTGGAAGAAAGAAAACAGTAAGATTGCGATGTGAAGTCACTGCCAGCTTACCGTCCAAATCCAGCACAAGAGTGACATGTTTTGTTCTCACTGGTGATTTTGGTAAACGATTGGGTGAGTCCATATCCATTAAATCAGGCAGACCTCTAGGAAGTAGCTTTTCATCAACATATTCAGTTCCTGCCACATCTCGAGAGGATGTACTTTCAGTTTCTGAATCTGATGGTTTGATTTGAAGGTATAAGGATGTGTCATCAGGGTCCATTGTAGTGTGGTCAGCTAGGGCCTCATCATTAGCGTTATTTGGTTCCTCTGTCTCACTGAGAGACAGAAGTGCCACAGGCCACTCTACCATGTCAACAATATTCATAGAATCATGATAAGAAGTACTAACATCATTTGTAAAACCCATTAAGCTATCAAACTGTACAGCAGAAAAATTTTCTGAGAAGTAGAAGTCCAGAACATCCCAAACTTGGAATTCGCTTGTAGTATTGTATCCTTCACCATCGCCACTAAGGATCAGGTGAAGGAACTCAGTGCTTTCATCCATTGCTGCAGTGATGAAAAAATGATCAGGGCATTCAGCTACCAAATAGGAGTATTAAATAGTAAGATAAGAATTGGATAGCATAATAAACACATACTGATACATATAGTCCAACTATCCAATATTGAAAATATAGAAACCTAGAATCAAATTACTACAGCAATTAAAATGATTGAAACCGTTGGATGTCAAGCCATATTACCTGTATCATTGTGGCTCACCTCTTTTAACTGAAGATCATTGTACATTGGATCAGGTGATATGATAGTCTCAAGGCTAGACGATGATGGTACTGATATTGGAATCTACAAATATTAAATAATAGTTTGAATAGTCCATACTCCAGATTCCATTATTTGACAGCAATAGCAGTGCTTTCTATGCAGAGGAAATGCAAAGATTAAATCGTTCTGTTAGATTTTACATAATTCGTTGACAATTATCATCTGAGTCACTTTAACTGATATAGTGCATCGTGTCTAAGCAGAGTACTTGGAGGTTGAGAGCACTAGCATGAAGCATCTGTATCATGACAGTAGTGAGGGAGTTGAAATTCAAAATTCAGTTTCAGTATTAAAGTTGATCATGAATTAGTGGCATCCTATTAAATATTGGGTAACTCAAGTTGCAGGAAACAATAACAGTTAAGGAGTATGGGTTTGTAATTTCCTATCCCGATCACTGGCCAATAAGGGTTTCCTAGCTTCAGTCCATGTTAAAGGATTATAATTACTTAATTTATAATTCCAAAGATATCACTGGTTTTGACCAACTTCAACCCACTGCCCTTCATGATTACCAGATATAGCATTGGTAGAACAAAGATTATCTGAATTGCGAAATTATTGCCAGTTAAACAGTATTGAGTGTCAACTATTAAGCAAAGAAATTGCATAACAATATGAGGATTTTTTTTATAATGAATGTTTACTGAATTCCAAAGTAAAGCTAACACAGATAAATTCCAAAAATGATTTGTTGGAAGGAAGCTGCTAGAAGATGTAAAGCCAGCTGCTGTGGTGTTAGCAAGGTACTAAATAGCGTATAGCGGGGTCGTAGCGGATTGGTGTTGGGATAGAGGATAGCGGGTAGAGAGCGATATTGCGGATACTATATTCCAATATCGGGATTCAAAAAACACAATTTTTACTTAATCAAGTATATATCATGACTTACTAGCACGACAAAGTTGCAACTACAACATGAAAACCAAATCAATTAGAACCTACAACTTATAAGCAGAAATACACATCTAGTACATCAGTACATGCATGATGATGCCACTGATGAAGACATTTTGGAACTACAAACAAAAGATTGTTAGTAGCAATTCAATGTTCATGTACGGGGAAAGCAGTGCAGATGCAGGGCTTCATGAATCATGATTTAGTCATTTAGACGGGAGCAATAATGGGGCCGTCACACAAACAAATCAAAAGGAAATTTGCACTGAACAGTGAGCAATAATGGGGGACAGAGGTAATACATTGAGCAGCCAAGGAGGCGACATGGTCGTCAGCACTCAGGATTTCAGATTTTACTGGCAATACAAGATTGCGCTAGTGATGGCCACAAGTTAGCACAGTAGCAGGCCGCAATAGCAGACTAACAAGCGCTAAATTGGCTGCAAAGTTCCAACCCACTATACCTGAACGTTACTTTGACTCAGTAGCATTTATACCCCACTACCGCTATTGTGGGCGCTACGAATGCTATTTAGTACCTTGGGTGTTAGCTGTAGGAGGCTAAGGCACATGATTTGTGGTTAGCTGATATTCCTTATGCTTGATATTGGGTCCTAGGTTGGTTTTCCTGTTTTTGTAAGACCGCAGTATGAAATATGAACCCAAAGCAAATGTTTCTGAGAAATAGAAGAAATCAAGCACATGATGAAAAGTGACGATATTGAGAGAAAAATAGTAAGAGATCAGGAACAGAAATACACTACTTTATCAGAAACTCTATGAAATGAAAACAAAAGGTTAATCACCATAGATCTAGGGCCACATGACAGCAGTGACAATGGCAGTAAACCGGTGGCTGCTGTGTCAGATTTGTCCCGCAATAAACTGACTTCAGTGATCTCAATGTTTCCCCCTGATACTTCGGCAGTAGAGCAGACTGCAAAAGAATAATTAATTAAATTCCAAGGCATTCACTTATTGCTGTTTTTGAGAGAGACCTCAAAGGCATATGCTACTAATTTATGATAGAACTAACATGATAAACTGGTGCTAGGAAAATGATGCTTCCAGTATTCTAGCTTATAGTGACTTATTTAGTTCTCAATGATACATTGATAATTTTCTCTTTCCAATCAAAAAAAGGTCTATATCGCCACAAAATCGAATGAAAATGCCACCTCGATTGTTATCTGAACAAGAAATACCAGATTTTTTAGTGAAATTTTATCTTCTGTCCTTTCTTTTTATGAGCACTGAGCAGAAGGTTTGCCTTGGCTGGAGCGGGGGTATTTAACCACATATATACACCAGGTTGTTTCTGTTGTGCAACATAAAGGCACTAGTGATGTTCATACTACACAGTATTTAAGTCAAATTGTCAAAATTACACACTGCCAGTTCTAGTTACAGATCAGGTGTATTCCAAGCAGAAAATCCAGAATTCAGTGATAAAAAAGTATTAGGATGAATTTAACTGACTAGATCAGACTGGAAATTGAGCAGACTTTTACCATTTTGATGACATATTAGCATAGACCCCACCGCTGTTTTATCGAATGTAGTCTCTTGAGATTGTGAGCCTTCCAACATTTCGGTGGCCTTGCAAAATGTATGAAGCTCCTGCGTCCCTAAACAGTCGGTGCTTAACATTTTATTCATCCTTAATGCAGGCATTTGCAAAAAGCATGTTGAAAGTACTGCAGTTCCAGTAGGAAAAGGCCAACTGTTGAAACATTTGATATCACTAGACATTAGTGGAGAAAAGTAAGACCGGTAAAATATCTATAGGCTAATGATGCAGTGGAAAGAACATACTTTAACATACTTTACCCATATGTTCTCAAGAAATTAAGAGCCACCAATAAATTTCTACACAACACTAATTAGCAAAAATAATACTCATACTTCAAAGCAGCGGTCACATGCCTAGAGCATATAGCAAGTGAATTCACCAGTGAAGCAGCCCCTGATACCTTGAGATCTCTACAAGTCTAAACCCTCCTAGCAAGCAGCAACTCTAACACACCAATTAAAGCTCCTTCCTTTCCCCCATACCTTCTGTTTTACACTTTCCACAGTGCAAATCATTCCCCACACCACATAAATCATAAAGCTTAGGCTCACGAGGAGTAGAAATTCAAAGACCATCACAACAAACCTTCACCGCACACCGCATACCTCTGTTCTTCAGCACAACGTTTGGGCTCACAAAAAATCTTTTCTCAAAGGAGTAGAATTGACAAAATCATTCCACCTACCCAACAGCTCGCCGAAACACCCTCAAGTTCGCACTAATTTAGGCAAGCCAAGCGCCCCCCAGCTCAATTACACAAAATCCACAAAAATCACACACAGAGTGTGAAGACGAACGAATACTACTCCAAAGACGAGCAAGAAATTAAGCTCGGGAAACCCCCGGCCAAAGCAGAGCTCGAGCGAGACGAGGAGAGAGAGCGCCGTAGTCTCGTACACGTACCCGAGCACCAAGCTCTCGCCGCCGTAGTCTCGTCCAGGAGGGGGAGAGAGAAGGTAAGCAAGCAAGCAAGCGCGCAAGAGACAGCGGAGCACAGGTAGGGACAGCTCGATCGCTCGCTAAATACCACACCACATAATCAAGAAATCTTTACTCATTTTGCCCCCTGATGTCTTTATTTTTGCAGATTTAGCCTCTTTCATATTTTTTTTAAAATATAGCTCCTTCCTGGCACGAAATTACTGGAGACCGATATGTGACAAATCCGCGCCTAGAAACTCTATTTCCACAGTACTATAAGGCGGTTTTGTGAATTTTACACCAGGGAACATGGAAAAATAACATTACCATGCTGTGGATACCTATATCTACAGTACAAAAAATCATACTACAGTATCACAGATTTACCACGTGTCATACTCGAATAATTCCATGCTTAAAGGGGTCTAGATTTTAAAAATACTCAAAGTTAAAAAAAGATGCCAGAGACTGATATGTGACAAATCCGCGCCTAGAAACTCTATTTCCACAGTACTATAAGGCGGTTTTGTGAATTTTACACCAGGGAGTATGGAAAAATAACATTACCACGCTGTGGATACTATACCTATAGTACAAAAATTGTACTACAGTATCACATATTTGCCACATGTCATACTCGAATAATTCCACGCTTAAAGGGGTCTAGATTTAAAAAAATACTCAAAGTAAAAAAAAAAGACGCCACAGGACCAAATAAGTAAAGATTTCCATAATCTATACGACCGTTCCATGGCTCTCTTCCGCCCCTGTCACTGATTTGTGGGGCATGCAATTACCCCCCCCCCCCACGTGAAGGTGTCTTAAGGGGCTGGAATTTATGTAAGTTTCGCAGTTTCAGGGTGGGTTGCGGCTAGGGGTGAAAACGGATCGGATTCGGACGGATATTACTGTTACCATATCCTAACCCATATTTTTTCTCCGGATTCGGTATCAATCGGATTCGGTACCAATCGGATTCGGTGTCGGATCGGTCGGGATTAACTCAATTCGTTTGCACCCCTACTTGTTTGTAAGGAATGCATACAGTGCAGTAAATGGAGTAGGACGCACTGACTTGATGTTACTATGTAATAGCTGATGTGGAAGATTTTATTTTACCATTACAAAAGAAAATGAAACGTCAAATAGTAGCACTAACCTGAAATCATACTTGAAGACGTATCGGATTCGGACGGATATTCGGATTCGGACGAATATTGCTGTTACCATATCCTAACCCATATTTTTTTCTCCGGATTCGGTACTAGTCGGATTCGATACCAATCGGATTCGGTGCCGGATCGGTCGGGATTAACCCGACCCGTTTTCACCCCTAGTTGCGGCTCCTGCCACTCGCCCACCATTCCCCTCTGCGTCCGTCAGTCACACGAGTAAATAAACGATACGGTGGGTGCAGGATATCAGGGGCCGACGGGTACACGTGGACGGTGCGGATGGGTGGATCATCATGCCGGGCGGAGTCCACCCGATTAATTTATAACGCTGAGTCATTGTACTTGTCGGTGTGTTTGCTCACTGACAGTATGGGCAAACAAAGGCTGGGCCCCGCGTTATTGAGGAGGAGTAGCCGTATCTATGTAGGTTTTGGAATCTATGGAGTAGGCGGGGTACACGTGGACAGCGCTTGATCTTTTGCTCCTCCTACCTGTCAACGTCCACTGGTTAGTCGACGCGTCGACCGGGAAACGGAGTGAGCCTGCCGCCACGCGCGTGCGGCCGCCGCCGTGTCTGCGGCCTGCGCGGACGAGGGGAGCACCGGAGCACGACCGCCGGTTAGGCGGTGACCGCATGCTCGCGTGAGATGTTGTTTTGTTGGAAATACGGATAATATATTAATTCTAGATTTTAATAGGAAGTAAATCTTATAAATTACTAGTGATATATAGCCAACTAACAGCAACAGGTAAAACATATTGTACTTCAAATGTACGTAAGAATATAATTATATCTTACAATAAGGGTTGATGAAGAATGGAAAACATCGTAGATTCGATACAGTGCAGAACATAGATAAAGCAGTGAAGTGAGCGGTCGTGTAGATATGCGCTGTCTAGAAATCTTATTGCCATCATGTGCAAGTATTCACAATAGCAACGGCTCGAAAATATTGCTCCCTTCCTTCACAGTGTACATTGGGAAGAAAAGTCGACAGGGTTCAGACATCATAATACATCAGCACATGTCTGTAGGAAGAAAGAAAAGAAATAGAAGAGACAGTTATTTGGACACACCTGCTCTAGATGTTTCTAGAAATATAAATAGATGGTCATTTACTCACCAGTAACTGATGCAATTAATCAGCCACTTCCCTACTAGTAAATAGTAGAGTCACAAGTCACGTGATTTTTCATGTGAAAATAAGCGAATACGCACGCATATGTGTTTAGTCAAAATTCTTCTCATATCATCCCATTCATATGTTACATATTTCAAGTAGTGGTAATTATTTCAACTTATAAATTGTCTTTCTCAATCTAGCTAAATAATATAGTATTAGATCATATATACTTTAGAATTATAGAAAGTAAGCCTTACACTTATACAGCCTAAATTCTAACAATTTCATGCCAAAATGGTCCTTTCAGCTGTTGTTTGTGCTTTTCTATTGTGACAAAAGGCTTGGTACGAAGGATTATAGCCGGTTTTTTTGTTTAAAGTTGGTTTATGTTTATACTGTCTACAGGAACTAACTTTTAAACGGTACGTTTTTCAAGGCATGATCAATAGAAAAATTGTAGTAAAAAGTGTACTGGGTTTAGTTGTACCGACTAAAATTACATGTGATTATTTCTCTCTATGTACTGCCTCTCACGAACAGTTAGAATTCAAATATTTAAACTATAAACTATAAACCATCAGTCTAAAAAAACTCACCCCATGCGGTTATTTTGGCGAACTTCACAACATAAGAGCATAAGCCGTCAGCCAAAATTTACTAGGCGAGACAAACACGTCCTGTCTCGCTCCACAGCACAGTACAATACTGTAGCAGCTTGCTTCCGATAGCAAGGAACGATATGTTGCAAACTTATTTCATAAATAGCCTCTTCTTGGCTTACAATATGCAGAATTGTCTTTTATGTTCTTACATAGTCATTCATGTGGTTCTAAATGTCCAAGACACCCACTTGCAAAAATGTCAAGGCACGGGACACAAAAGTGACTAGAGTTTCTTGAGCATGATCTGTGCGCCATGGTCAGGCTGCGGAGTGGGAAATTTGGACACTGTTGGACCCCTGTGCAATCGAAATTCCACTTTTGGCCTCCAAACGCAAAAAATTCCAAAACAGGACCCCTCCCGACACGACCGCACTGTTCACCGGGTCGTGCGGTACCAGACCGCACGACCCGCCTGCCGCCGCGCCGAGCGCGCGACCTCCCGTCCCCGAGCGCGCGTCTGCCCCGCCGACCGCGCGTTTCGTCGCCCCGACCGCGCGATTCCCTCTGCAGCCCGACCGTGCGATTCCCTCTGCGTGACGCGTCTAATCGTCCCGCCGAAAGAGCATCACGGGGTGGCCTTTTTTGCATGCAGCGCATACACGCATCAGTAGTATGTGATATGGCCCCCCAAATTTTGATGAATGGATGAGGAGCGTTCGCAATAAAATGACTTTGGAGCTTGCTTGGTGAGCAGATGCATGCGGTGAAGTCTTCTGGTTCGCAGTGGAAGCAAAGACAGAGCGAGAGAGGGAGTGAAGGGAGGAACAGAAAGAGTGGAAACTCAGATTTTTGAGTTGCTTTTATTCGTAGTCAGCAGATTTTGCAAATACGAAAGTTGTAGATCGTCTTCTGAGCTTCAAGAAGAGGTAATTTTCGGCTCTGTGCAAGTATTTTTCTGTGAATGTCATTAGGCCATAATTAGGGGAACCGTGTTTCGTTAATGGTCTTATAAGCCAATACGGTGTGTATGTTGTAGGTAAACATGATGCATGATGTATTGTAGTGTAGAAAATGTCGTTTTTATTTGGTGAAGTTACGTAGTGTAATGTAGTTAATTTTTGATGAACATACGTGCTTACATGTGTAGGTGTTGAAAAAGTAAATATTTATGTTAGAGCATTTGTGGGTGATAGGAATAGTAGATAGATTAGAGACAATTTGTATAATTGGTAGGCTTATACAATTTTTGGTGAAGAAAAGTGAGAAGCGAAAGCCGGAAGAGTTGAGTTGTTTCCGTTTGGAATCTGGGGATTTGGCAAATACAAAAGTTGCAGATCGTCTCGTGAGCATCATCAAGAGGTAAGTTTTGTGCCCGTGCAACTATAAATTTATTTATGTCATTAGGCTTTAATTAAGGAAACCATCTTGTGTTACTGTTATTTTATGTCAATCTTTTATACACTATGTGTGTATAGCAAATCTTGCATATGTTAGGCATGATGTATTGTAGTGTATATAGTGTTTTCCTTTTTTTTGTGAACATACGTACTGTAAAGTAGTTTCAGTTAGGTGGAAAATATGAAGTTGTAGTGTGTAGACGTTGAAAAAAATACATATTTATGTTAGAGGAATTGTACTAGGATTAGAAGCATAAGATTAGTACGCTTAGGGAAGAACTACATACAGTACGGTAGGTGGTAAAATAAATTAGAAATAAATTTGGTAGATTAGAATTAAAATATAATAGCAGTCATAGAAAGTTATAGTAGAGCTACATAAAGACTATATTAAGTTAAAGTTAGAAAAGATTGTAGTGTAAATAATGTGTAGGTGTTGAAAAAGTAAATATTTATGTTGGAGCATTTTTAGGTGGTAAATTTGTAGTAGTTAGATTAGAGACAATTTGTATAATTAGTATGCTTAGTGAATGATCGTAGTATGAAGGTCATTTCATGGAAAAAATGATATAAATATTTAATTTGATGTATGGTACAATTTGAAAGTAAAATAGTTACAAATAAATCGTAGATTTAGAAATACAAAACATATACTAATCGAAAATGTTAATTAGATGGTACGATTGTTACATGCAGTGTACTAAAATGGTTGATTATGCACTTATGTTAGGTACGCAATGGCTGGCATTGAACAATTGTTCATGTTTTATGGGAGTGATCTCGTACGTGATGGGCCGTATGGGGCGGACCTGTCAAATTGCGAGCGGACCGTGATCTCGGCATCCGGTCTGAGCGCCATGAGCTTGTCTGAGCTACGGAGGTGTGTCCGTTCAGCGTTCGATCGACACACCGCAAGAAAGAAGTTACGGATCGAGGCAGTCTATGCCTCAATGGTGGATGATGGAAGGGAGAGCATATGGCAACTTCTGAAGGTGACCAATGACGCCTCATGGGCGAACTACATGGAGGTCGTGTGCAACCCTGATGCAGCGATATATGGGAGGCCAATGGTGTATGTCGAGTTCGTGGAGAGGGCAGAATCATCAGCCATGGTTGGTTCAGATGCCGCTGGTGGAGATGTAGTGGCCGGCGGTTATGAAGACGCTTCTACGGTAGAACATGTGGGCGAGGAAGTGGGTGATGAAGACGACAGGAGGCGTGCGGAGAATTTCCAGCCCAACGAAGGTGTGGACGAGAGGTGGTGGGCCGCCCGTATTGACTGTCTTGAGTATCTTGGGGACCAGGTGGAAGAAGTGGGCAGCGAGGAGGATGAGGAGGTGGACACAGGCAGTTCTGGAGAGGGCAAGGATGACGAAGGTGCAACTGGAGGGGTGGTAGGTCGTGTGGTGACCACGGACGGTGCGTACGTGTCGTCCAGACTGGACGACAACGCAGCGGCAGCCCTAGTTCTGCCACAGGCGGAGGGGGGAGAATGGGGGTTCAGCGAGGGCGCACTCTTTTTGGGGCAGTGCTTCCGTAATAAGAGTGCTGTCCAGCAGGCAATTGCTAGACATGCCGTCAACATAAGCCGGATGTATCGGGTCCACAAGTCAAAGCCGGACACGTACGTCGTGAAGTGTGTCGACGGGTCATGTGGTGGCAAAGTTCGTGCATAACGGTACAAGGGTGTTGGCACGGAGTTCCGGATAACGGTGCTGCAAGATCACAGTTGCGAGCTTGCGGGGCCAGTACATAGACACCGCAACATGACATCATCCTATGTTGCGGAGTTGGTCATGCACCTCATCCAGGCGGATGTGTCAATTACCCTGAAGGTTCTAATGGCAGAAGTAGCGAACACGGCGGGCTACGAAGTGAGCTACAAGAAGGTATGGCGGGCGAAGCGAAAGGTGCTGCACCGTATGTTTGGAACGTACGAGGAGGCGTACGACCTGGTCCCCAGAATGCTGCATCAAATTTCACAATCAAACCCAGGCACTTACATAAACAAGCAGGAGAGGGTCCATTCTACAGAGGGCCCGAACTGTTTCATTCTTGACAGAGTGTTCTGGGCCTTCCATCAGGCGATACAAGGGTTCAGGTGGTGCCGTCCAGTGCTAACCGTAGATGGGACGTTCCTATCCGGCAAGTACAAGGGTACTATTCTCACTGCAGTTGCAGCCGATGCAAATGACCAGTTACTCCCAGTGGCATTTGCAATTGCGGAGAACGAGAATACAGATAGCTGGATTTGGTTCATTTGCAATTTGAAGCATGCCGTAGTGCCAGAACGCCCTGAAGTGTGCCTTATCTCCGACCGCGATGCAGGCTTGCTGTCTGCGTTGCGAACGTTGCAGAATGGGACGTAGCCCCCCTTCCAGTGGATTGATGTGAAGAACCGCTGGTGCATGAGGCATATTGCAGCGAACTTCCACAGAAGGTTCCGTAGCAAGGACCTAATGAAGATGTTCAAGAAGCTATGCATGCCGAACCAGAAGCGGAAGTTCGACACCATGTGGAGGCAGCTCGATCAGGAGGCTACGAAGCATGTGCATACAGAAGCAGGGGCCGTGGACGGGGGCTCCACAAGAGTCGGGGTATTCTCACAATGGGTTCAGTCCAATGCACCTGACTTGGAAATGTGGTCTTTGTTGCACGACACCGATGGGGCAAGGTATGAGATCATGACAACCAACATGTCCGAGGTTTACAATGGTGTCTTGAAGGGGGTCAGATCCCTGCCGATCACGGCAATCGTGGCTGAGACTTGGAAACGTACCGTCGGGTACTTTGTGAATAGAGCCATGATGGCGCAGAAGCACCTTGACGAAAACAAGCAATACTCTGAGGTCATGCAGGCCTTCATGGACAGGAAGATGGAGAAGGGTCGATCCCACATTGCTCAGCCCATTGATGGCTTAAGGAGGAAGTTTGAGGTCCGCCTAAGGTAGAAGTATGTCATGGGTCACATTAGAGGGGAGCGCAAGCAGGTATGCACGATTGGTGATGAAGCATCTTGCACCTGCAACAAGCCCCAGCTTCTCCACAAGCCATGCTCCCACGTGTACGCGGCCTGCGTTGTATGGAACCAGGCGTTGACACAGTACATCTCCAAGTACTACGACATGCAGCACTTGTATGCAACCTGGAGTGCAGAGTTCCATTCCTACGGGGTAGACATGCACTACAGGGATTTATGGCCAGGGGAGATAAAGTGGGTGCCCAACGATGCACTGAAGCATGTCGGTCATGGAAGACGACAAAGCCGTCGCATCCGCAATGACATGGATGACAGCCAGCGAGGGGATCGTGTTCGGCGCCCGAAGTGTAGGCTATGCAAGACGTTTGGCCACTCCCTCAGTCAGTGCCCAAACAGGCCGGCATCAAGCAACGCTCCGTAGTACCAACCAGAATTTTTTTGTTGTACCCATTGTTGCTTCCATGTGTTCTGTGCGTTGCGATGTACCATGCATTATTCAGGAGGTGTACGCTGCATTGTTGGCTCCATGTATCTATGTCGTGCATATTACCATGTTATGTATGTTTTTGTACATTCCATAGGTTTCCTTGCCGTGTGGGTCATATTCGTGTGCACATTTTATGTATGTATGTTTTGGTACGTTTCCCTGTCGTTACATTTGTTGTTAATTATATTGTCATTTGTTGCACATTTTGTTATAAATGTAGACTCACTTGTTATCCTTCTTTGGCAGGATATGGCGTTCGAGTTGCTAGACCCCCGTTGGGATGAGCACCACCGATGCCATGCCTGGTCATCGGGAGACGCACGAGGGCCTCCTTGCTTCGTACTTAGGGGCCCCCGAGAGAACTGGCGTCTCGACCAGCGGTACATCCCACTACTGCGGGACACCGGGCTGCTGCCCATTGCCCGCATGTTGGATCTACCGCATGCATTCCAGTACGATGCGCCGCTGCTATCCGCCCTCGTTGATCGATGGAGGCCGGAGACTCACACCTTCCACTTCCGGTGGGGGGAGATGACGGTGACTCTGCAGGACGTGACGATGCTTACAGGTCTACCTGTCCGTGGTGCTGCTGTAGTGCCACCCCCAAAGGCAGCAGATTGGAGGGTCCGTCTGGGTCACCGGTTCGGTCATCTGATCGTAGACAACGCAGCTGGTGTGCCACATGGATGGCTTCGTCGGTACATGACCTGTCCTGCAGACGCACATGAGAACGAGGTGCGGACGCACTTCGTTGCGTACCTGCTATATCTGTTCAGGTGGATCTTGTTCCCTAGCACTACTGGAGACTCCGTGCAGCCTAGCTACATACACCTAGCGGAGTCCTTGGCGGATGGCTGGCCTGGTCAGGTGCCACAGTATAGCTGGGGATCAGTAGTTCTTAACGCCACATACCGAGGCTTGTGTGATGCCTCGCAGCGTAGCGCGACCAGCGAGCCGGTCCTAGCCGTCTGCTACCTTCTCCTTCAGCTGTGGTCGTGGGAACACTTCTCCGTTGGCAGGCCTGAGTTTGCTCGTGTTGTGCACCCTTATGACCTCAGCCCGCAGTTCTACGGCCTCGATGGTGGCGACGACCCCGTTGATGGGCCCACAATGGGTACACGTTGGACACATGCTCAGTTGAGGTGGGCCAGGGACAGACCGAGACGTACGTACACAGATTTCCACAACAGGTTTGAGATTCTGCCCGACGACCACAGACTCTGGTGGCCATGGACTTTGCAGTTCATTATGGACACGGCCCCCCACTCGTTGTCATCACAGTGCGGGCAGGATCACAGCTACTGGTTGACGACCTGCCACTTGGTGTTCTCGCACTGCGTCGAGCCATACAACCCACACCGAGTCATGAGGCAGTTCGGACTGTACCGGCATGCCCCCCTGCCAGGACGCCCTCTTGCAGACAGCACCCACCGGTATGTCATTACTCCATAAATTTAATTAATGAAGTAGTCTATGCCCCTTCTAATTGTGTAATGTCTCAATGAACCTGCAGACAATCGAGGAGAGGGCGAGCGACAGAAGACTGGAGAGCCACACAGCGACGGTGGACAGACCAGTGGCGTGACCAGGCGGATACGATGGTTGTGGACGAGACATGGCCGGACGTCCCCGTGACGTATAGGACATACCTTGAGTGGTACGCTCCACGCACCCGCACTAAGCTTACTGCGGAGCCGCCACATCCTCCACTTGAGGTCGTTCACGAGGCCGCTCTACAGGCAGGTCCAGACCGTCATCTAGCGGCACGGATCGACCAGGCGGTACGAGATTAGTATGTCATTAAACAGTGCATGATTACGTTTTAACTGACAGTTTGTTTCACTGCAGGTGGACCGCATGCATCGTATCGAGGACGAGGCTGCTGAGTCTATACGCCGTAGGAAGTCAAATACGACTGAGCGGTGGGTCAGATCGATGCGCAGCATCTGGGATGAGGCAAGGGCTGCGATACGGTCCTTGAGGTGTGGCGGACGAGACGACGTAATCAGCAGGGGACGTGGCCAGGGACCACCCCCCTCCGCGCCGCCGTCACCACCACCATCAGCATGGCCATCATCGTCGCGTGCATCCCAGTCCGAGATTCGGCCCAGCTACGCTCGCTCGGCCTCCACGCGCTTCGGACTGGCGGTTCGACAATTGCCAACTATTTGTTCATGCACTCATTTAGCATTTATGTCTAAGCACATGTTCGTCTTGCAGCAATTGCGACAGGATAACACGTTGCTACGGGCATCGTCATCACGGAGGGCGACGGACGAGCGACCGCGCTCTCCAGGCCGACGGGGCCCACTCCAGAGGGCGATCCTGAACCGCCGGACCAACCAGAGGTGACTGATAACATGGCAAGGGAGTATGTGAGGGATGGCTCCGTTTTATAGGCTGTGTGGGGGGGGGGGCTGCCTCACGCACAAAGACCACAGACAACACAAACCAAACACGCACATAAAGGGGCAGTGAGCAGATAAAACGGGGCCAGCTTTGCTCAGTGAGAAGACAAAAGATGCCAGCTTTGCTCAGTGACATGACCAAAGAGGCCAGCTTTGCTCAGTGAGAAGACAAAAGATGCCAGCTTTGCTCAGTGACATGACAACACGAAACAACACATACATTGCCCGTACATAACATATAGCAAGTACTACAACCATCAACACACCAACGAACACAACAACTAAAACACAACACAACCATACACCTTCTTACCTACTGCCAAACGAGCCTCGTGGCACCCACATGGAGAATTGCTGAGGGGGTCGCCTCGGACGTGGCTCGCCGTCCTAGTAGTGGCACGCACATATGTAGCTCGGGTTCGCGCAGCAACATGTGGGATCATAAGAGCTTCCTATGTTCACGACCTCCTCGTTACCCCTCTCGCGTCGTATCTGTTGGCGGAGGTCGTTGTTCGCCTCATTGAGAGTCTCGATTCGGTCCTGCAACTCCAATACTCGATTCCATAATGTATCCACATAACGGCAAATATACCGTTCATGAGGAGGGTCGATCCAGCGGGAGAAATCGCATATCGCCATCTGCGGGACACGACGGTAAACATGGAGGGTCCATAACCAATAACAAAAAATGTACTATTAGTAATTTGTACCCCGGAGCGTGGGCATCGGAAGAAACGGCGTCCACCATCGAACGGGCCATCCTGGGCCTGCACGACCGCGTACTCATTGTGTCTGCATTTCGGCCACACTGGTTGAGCACGCCGGCTTGGTATCAAGCGGTACTGTGGACCAAAGATCTCCTTCCTTTCGAAGGGAAGGTCTTCCTTCGGTGACCCAAAATTGACTGGCCCCTCAGCTTCCGACATGGTTTGTTCCAGCACGAAAGAGAGGGTACTTCTTTGTTCGATTTACACGGTTCTTTGTCTACAAAGTGCTGGGACCCCAACCGTGCTATTTATACCAAACGAGGGACATGACGAAATGGGCCAGTTTTGCTCAGTGAGATGATAAAAGATGGCAGCTTTGCGCAGTGACATGACGAAACGGGGTAGCTTTTCTCAGTGGGATGACAATAGATGCCAGCTTTGGGCAGTGCATTACTAAAGAGGACAGCTGTGCTCCGTGACATGAAAAGGAGAGGACAACTTTGCTCAGTGAGATGACAACACAGGACAACTTTGCTCAGAGACATGACAAAATGACGCCTTTTGGCAGTAGTCTCGCGGCACTCCCATCTTTACTCACTGCTACGACCACGCAGACCAGCTTTACACGTACGAGTAGAGATAAAACGGACCCTATAAATTGGTGTGCATTCCATCTCGCAGCGAACATTGCACATGCAAACCCCATACTACACCGCGCTTCCCTCACCCAACCGGGATGGACAAAGGCAAGAAGAAGCAATGGGACAAGATGGTGACGGATTGCGAGGAGACCCGTGACATGAGCAAAGATGTCAGCTTTTGCTCAGTGACATGACAAAAGAGGCCAGCTTTCCGCAGTGACATGATAAAATAGGCCAGCTTTGCAAAGTGACATGCCTAAACGAGCCAGCTTTCCGCAGTGACATGACTAAACGGGCCAGCTTTGCGCAGTGACATGACACAAGTGGCCAGCTTTGCACAGTGACATTACAAAACCGGGCAGCCTTGCGCAGTGACATGACAAAACCGGGCAGCTTTGCCCAGTTATGATTACTGGCCTCTGAGAAGGCAATGTTGTATCACTTATTTCGTGGAACGTACTATTTCCTGCAAACGACTGAAAAGGCTACGTTGTACCACATACATTGAATGCTCAAAAGCTCTGAATTTATTACGAGACTACATGCTCAAAAGCCTTCATGGGGATATTTATTGCTACACTGAAAACCTGACTATGCTCAAAAGATTCCCATGTCCTCCTCTCCATGGACTATGCCCACTGCACCAGATAACCTGCCTACATAAAGGCCTCCTATGTCTTCCATACCACATCTCATTCTCAAGCCATCACAATACTACTACACAACAATGTCTTCCTGGAGGTTCGACCCATTTGGAGTGCCGGAGTGGTATGACCGCCCGAAGTGCCATTGCGGTTTTAGGACGATGTTGTGCGTCTGGATGGATCCAGTACAACGAGCCAACTATGGCCGTAGGTTCTTCAAGTGTCCAGACCTGGATGACGACTTCGTGGTAACGACGATAACTAAATCCTTTATTTCTCGTTATCGTTTTTCAACTTGATCCATGACATCTACCACGCCACACATAGCCTTGCAAGTTCATCGAATGGGTGGATTGGGTGCCGGCGGCATGGCCACAGAACCGCCCAATGCAGGTGGAAAACAAAGGACAATACTTTATCAAGATGACTCAGGCTCGCGAGGTGAAACGACAGATGCGGCTTGAGCAAGAGCGCCGCGTGAGGGTGTACCAAATCCGTCTGAAGGGCAAGGAGGATGAGCTGCAAAGGAGGCGAGAGCAGTTAAGTCTGCGTGAAGCAGCCATCAAGCGTCAGGAGGAAGAGCTTCAAGCTCGTGAGGCAGCTCTCAAGACCAAGAGTGACAGGAAGAAGGATGCAGCGGAGCCATCTTCACGGCGCGAGAATAAGGGGAAACAACCACGCTACTCCCAGTAGACAAAATGTAATACACCCTGCAAGTTATATTCCCTAAGGCATGTTAGGACTAGTGGTGGAGTTCTGAACATTAGAAATACAGAGTTCCACACATGCCACTGGTCACATCACTTACCACTTTATGTATCGACCGTTCTATGGTCAATCGTGCCTAAAAAAATTTGGGTTACTTTTTTGTGCATCTACAACTTACAATGAACATAAACTGTTATTACAACTTTATCTGATTTTTACGCAATTTATAACTACAAAATTGACAAGACATACAAAAATCACGCGGATTGCAAACCCTAAAAACATACCAAACCCTAAAAGTCACTTACCACTTTATATATCGATCGTTCTACGCACAATCGTTCCTAAAAAAAATTACCAAAATTTTTTATGCATCTACAACATATAATCAACATAAACTTGTTTTACAATTTTATCAGATTTTTTTTTCTGATTCACAACTACAAAATTAACAAAACTTATAATCATTACAATTCCTGCACTCATTCCCACGTGTTCAATATCACTTTCCTTCATTTCGTCCAATTGTTCATATCACATTTGTGCTCAAAAAATTTTTCATTAAATTGCTTCCAATAAAACAACATACCATGATCGAAATTTGTTATTGTCACTTGAATACATTTTTCACGGTCAGCAATATATGAAAATCACAAATACACTCATCGTTACTTCACACAAATTTCGTTTGTACTCTACCAAACAATATTTTTTATTTTCAAAATTGCACAAAAAATTACACAATCAGTACAGCGGACTCCACTTCAAATTCATATTTTCCCACACATCATTTCATATATACACATAATTGTTTATAAATAATAACTTTACATATGCATAAATATATATACACCTAAATTAAAACAGTAAACAGTTAATATATATGCGCGGTCGGGAATTGCAAACGCGCGGTCGCGCGCTCAGGAGGCAGACGCGCGCTCGGAGCGGCGGTCGCGCGCTCGGGGCTGCAGACACGCGGTCGGGACGGCATTCCGCGCGGTCGAGCGGGCGGGACGTGCGGTCGGTGCGGAGGTCGTGCGGTCTGGTACTGCACGACCCGTGAACAGTGCGGTCGTGCGGTACCAGACCGCACGACCGGGGCACGTGGCGGCGTCCGGTGATCCCGCGCTCAACAGGGGTCCAAAAGCGGAATTATTTTCGTTCGGGGGCCAAAACGGGAATTTTGTGTGCACAGGGGTCCAACAGTGTCCAAAATTCGCGGAGTGGAGACCGGGAACGGTGCATGCCTGTAGGACGGCGAGAGGCCAAACGAGAAGCGCTGCAATATCTTGCTGAGCGCCATCTTGGCCTCAATCTGCGTCGACGCAGATCCGCGGGCCCCAGCCGAATGGGAAGAACGCCGGTGCGTCTGGTAACAATGAGTAACTTAATATTGATCTAATATGGATCGTGAATTGATTTCATGGCATGAATTTAAACCTTTAATTTTATAAATTAAGTTGGTTCTGTATTGGAAAACTGGTTAGCCCGGCTGGCCCAAACGGTCTAATTGTTGGGACTGAGCGGTCTGACCAGCAGTTATTTGGACGGTCTAATCGGCTTGTGTGCCATGGTCAGACCAGCCCCAGTAAAGTCTGTGCTATTTAAGGCTGGTTTGAGTATTAATCACGGTGGGTGTTGTGCAAAGGTCAGTCATGGGGGTCCATGCATGTGTGAGTAGGGCTGTGCATTTTGTCACCGAACCGAAAAAACCGAACCGAACAAACCGAACCGAAAAAACCGAACCGAACCGGTCAACTCGGTTTGATCGGTATTCGGTTCGGTTCTTGAAAAACTGGTGTTGTAGGGGTGGCCCCCACCTAAGCCCAGCAGGCCTGTTAGAGGGTTGTAAGACCCAGAGTAGGATATGTATAGCGACTTAAATACCCCTGGTAGGGATATACTGATGTAAGGGTACAAATGTAAAAACACTTCCCACATGGGTACCGGTATGTATAAGACATGGGCTATGGGAGAGGAGGACCATCATTCTCCAACTCTCCACTACCACATCTCTCTCTGTTTGGTCTGTAACCACAACAACTGGCATTTCTTCCGTTCGGTATTTTCGGTATAAACCGAGTGGAAACCGAAAAAACCGAATAGCCCAACTCCACACTCGCCGTAAACTCGAGGTCTCGGCCCACAAGGCACCGACGGCCCGTCGCACGGGGCAGCAGACGCCAACCCTAGCTGCAGACGCCAGACGCGCAGTCGCCGCTCGCCCGCCTCGCAAGATCCGCAGCCGCAGCTCTCACTCGTCTTCAAACCCTAGGCGGCTAGGCGCTCGGCGGTCGGCGCTCCGCCCGTCCGCCGCTCCGAGCCTCCGACCTCCGGTGCTCCTCCCCCCAGTCCCAGGCTCGGCCGGCGGGCGGCGGCCGCTCGGGCTCCGGTGCTCCGCCTCCTTCGGTGCTCGCAGACTCGTCGCCTCGTCGGGGCTCCCTCTCCCAAGACGCCAGCGCCAAGCCCCCGCGTGGATCCACCAACAGCGCCGTCGAGTCGTCGACTAAGTACCAGGTCTTCTCCTGTTCCTCATTCACTAGATCTACAATTTTAAGTACCATGTCGACTAAGTAGAGTCATCTTACATTTCAAGTGCCATGGCGGAGCTTGGACGGCTGCTCATATACGAAGCTTCCAGAGACTGGTTGGTAAGTGAAAATATTATGGCTGTGTTATCCGTTAGTCATCTTACATTTGTAAAGTTTGGAAGTTGAAATCAGCTTGTGTGAGTGAAATTAGTCATCTTACATTTGTAAACCTTGCAGCCTACAATCACAGGAGAGAATAGAGATCCAAACGCCTGTAGCTATTGCTAGTGTTGAATTTATTGATCCAAGGGAGCCTGTTATTGTAAGTCTATTTGTTAACACTAGATACTGTATATGACATTTGTGGTCTCTATGAATATATTTAGTCTTTCCATTAGCGTGTCAAACAGGTTGTTCCGATACTGAGAGCTGGTCTTGCCCTAGCTGAAAATGCTTCATTAGTTCTGCTAGCCAGCAAGACTTGTCACCTTGGTAAGTTGATTAGATGAATTAGAGTCGAATGTTGTTCTTTTTTGAAAAGTCAATTAGCATTTTGTAGTAGTTCTTTGTCAACTACATACCCAAACTATTTACATCCAATAATAAAGAAGCTAATCGACACTATTTACATCCAATATTGTAGTAGTTCTTTGTCAACTACATACCCAAACTAACTGCATCTTGAAAGCTATGCACAATTTATACTTATCTGTTTTGTTTCTTTGAACATGAAGGCTTACGGAGGGATGAAGAAACACTTCAACCTCCAATATATCTGAACAAGTATGTGCTAAGTTCCTAGTTCTCTGTCATACCTATGTTGTGCAGTGTCATCTCAAGTAAATGAAAGAATTGTGTTATTTGAGAATTTGACTGTGTTATTTGAGAGTTTGACTGTGCTTTCTTTTTTATGAAAGAAAGGAATACAAAATTATAAATAATTGGTCCATGTAAGCAGAATGGCATGTTATACTGTAACTTTCAGAAGTACATGATATACATTTAACTTGTACCTTTAGGTGGGACTATTTTTGCTGCTCTTGATTTGTTGGTTGATCGTGGAGTTACAGGCAAGCAGATTAAAGTTGTAAGTTCATGAAAACTTCCCTGTATTTTGCTATTAATTATTCATGTCTATCAACCTAATACTTATTGTACTTCTGATCACTTGACTTCTGTAATTCTATGACAGAATGACTGAATGAGTGACCTGTGATCTGTGAATGAGGCAGTCAGGCAGACCGTGTAATTTCTGAATTCAGAATTCTGATGAAGTGATGTAGTTCTGTGTAGACTGTAGTTCTGTGACAGAAATAGAATGAGTGATCTGTGAATGTGATGATCTGTGAGTGAATGTGATCTGTGAGACTGTGAATGATCTTTTGAATTTTGATGTTGTGCGGTTGTGGCCTTGTGGGCTTGTGGCAGCCAGAACTGGCTGGCTGCTAGGCAGTCAGTTAGTCTGGAACTCTGGAATGAAGTTACATATAGAGATTAGCGTTTAGTAATTCGCGCAAACTTTGGTAAAATTGGTATTTACCGATACCGTACCGAAATAGGATGGTATTTACCGATACCACACCGTATTCTATATAGTACCGTATTTCCCGAATTACTAAAACCGTATTTACCGAACAAACCGTATTTACCGAACCGTATAAACCGAAAAACCGAACGAACAGTCCTATGTGTGAGTCATGGCGTATGTCCATGCATATGGTTTACTGTTGAAGAGTAAAGTGCATGGCAATGGTTCAACCGCTCGGGGGTCTGCGGTTGTAAGTTCAAACTCCATTAAATTGATTTTGATGATAATGACAAATACAATTGTGAGACTAATTTGCTTATCAACTATAATATTGTCTAGTCTCATTTTGGATGTAATTAACGATAAATAGTTTTAGATATAATGACAAATACAATTATGAGACTAACGTGTTTATTGATTATGATATTGCTTAGTTTCATTTGGATGAAAAAGGTGAAAATCATAAGAATTGTGCATTTGACATCACAATCTTATATCTTAGTATGTTGATCGGATCCAAAATATAGATTGAAATTCACCAAATAGTCTAACTTGAATATGTATATATGATTTCATAATACATTCTTGTATGCATATATTTAGGGGGAGTTCACTATATGTTTTATAGTTTCATTAGTATTGATCCATATTCCTCTTTTACCACATATTAATAATCTTTACAATTAAAACATATCCCTTTATTATATATAGCTTGTGTAGTTTATATAAACTCAAGATTAATTTAAACTCAATCATTTGCAATCAGGTTGCCATCTAGTTCATCCATTATGTGTTAATAGTTAGATGATTAATGACAATTGGATGTGTAAGCTTTGTTAACAATTAATCTCAAAGACAAACACTTTTATTCAAATGATTTAATTGCTTTGAAAACTTATCTTAGAGTATATAAGTGTCGTGTATATGTTGTATACTCACAAATCAATTTTCTATCTTATTATTTATTGAGATTGTCAAGAATTACAAAAACACGTTAACAGACGAGATGGTACTACTAAGGGTTAGGGTGCTACATTAGTCTTGATAGTTTGGTGTAAATCAATCTTTCACTTATTCATAAGGCCCACTCTCAATTGTGCAGCCCATAAGTCGAGTAGTGATTATTCCAACCTTCATAGCGGGGTTGTGCAAATGTTAGCGTATCGATCCCAAGAACCAGATTCAGTGGCTCTGTTTTATTACTCTGGGCAAAGCAAGAACAAAATTCACGCGGTTGTTGCATGTCAGATCCTTGCATGCACACCATTGATTGACCTTGGCACCTTGCTACTGAAACGTGGTAGTTTAATTGGCTTGCACTAGCTCTACATATTTCGCATCTAAGCATATCCCTTGCCTTTTATTTTCATCTTCAGAAATATAGACATACTACTCTTACTGTTTACAACACACTGATAACTAGTCTCCAACAAACCTGCCATATAAGATGATCAGAATCTGCGGAGTATTACTTGCGCACCATGCTGAGGATGCAGTGTGGCTACGGTGTAGGGTGCATGGACGTACGAGGGCGACAACTGAAACTTGAAATGCTGAAGGATCATGCTCAGCGCCATCTTGGCTTCGAGCAACGCGAAGTTTTGGCCGATGCAAATCCTCGGCCCCCAACCAAATGGGAAGAATGCCGGCTAGTCCTTTGTCGCCTTGGAGATCCCCAGCACGAACCTCTCTGGCTTGAACTCAAGCGCGTCCTTCCCCCATACATCAGGGTTGTGGTGAATCAAGATTGTGGGCAGTTCAAGGACTACCCCTGCAGGGTATGTTATGTCTCCGAACTTCATTTCTTTGAGTGTTTTTCGGTTTAGCGTGACCACCGGCAGGTACAGCCTGAGCACCTCGTATAGTATCATTGTCACCTGGATCAAAAATTGAAGCCTAGGCAGAGTTAGCAATCAGCAATCAATGGCTTTTAGGCAAAACTTACAGTACTACTTTTGATGTAGGCCATTGATGTAGGCAGAGTTAGCAGAACACTTGCCGTTTCAGTCGATTCAGGCCATCGAAACTGGTTTGTCTCTGCCGAAAACGCTCAGGACCTCCTCCCTCGCTAGATCCTGCCATTCATGGCGCATGCTCAGCACGACGAGTGTCCACGTGAGCAGCACCGACGTGGTTTCCATCCCCGCGAAGTAGAAGACCTTGCACTCCTCAATCACATCCTCCGTGGTCATCCTCAGGCTGGATTTCCCGCTGTCCATGTTCGACTGCAGCATCAAGCCAAGCAAGTCGTTGCCACTGACTTCACCGTTCTCGATGGCGTTCTCTCTCTTTTTGATCATGCCTCTTAGAAGCCCTTCGATCTTCCGGTTGATCTCCTTCATCCTTCTGTTGTTTTCAGTTGGAAAGAACCTGCAAAACGCAAGCAATTGTATCGTCGGCATATGTAGCTTCAAAGAACTGGAAATAACCGGAGCTATACGTGACAAATAATAAGTTTGCATGGGAGGGTGCTCACAAATAGCCTGGGATGTACATATACTGGAAGGTCTTGATAACTCGCTCGACTTGCTCTGCCTGAAGCTGGAAGATCCTTCGTCCTTCCATGAAGCTGCTGCTGAACGCCGTGCGAGAGATCACATCTCCGGTGAGGTTCTGAAACTCCTGCCAGATGTCTAGTTCATATGATCCATCAGAGGCAGCCAGTTTACTCTTCCAGCGGCTAATCAGCTCGGAGCCGCACGTAGAGAACGCCGGCAATATGCACTGAAAAAACTTCAGTTAGCACACACATACAGACATATACATACATGTGCTTAATTAACCACTCCAAGCTAGTATTAGAGTACCTTGAGTTTTTCGAGATGGAAAGCAGGGTTCAGGATCCTCCTGTGCTTCGCCCATTTCTCGCCGTCGTAGCTCGCAAGCCCAAGGGCCAGCAGCTTTAAGAGACGTTTGTTACCGAACTTCTCAAAGTGGCCGAACTTGTTGGATAGGATGTCTCTCACTAGCTCTGGTTCTGCGACGACCACCCTGGGGATTGGGCCGAACCAGGTGATGCAAATGTTACCTACATGCAGTTCAATGTTCTGTACCGTCAGAGATATGGAAAATGTAAACTTACATTTAAGACAACGTATGTTTTAATCGGAAAGTATGATATTTTTAGTCCAGCAGTAGAGAGAATTATTTGCCATGCTTCGGTTACTCCGTGGTGGTCGAGCGCCGGGGCCAGAGAGGTGATCTTCTCAATGTAGATCTGACCGGTACTTTCTGAACTTTTCTTCCTTTATTTTGAGATTGTTGTTGGATGTGTTGAAATTAGGACTTTGGGGTGCTAAAACCTACAGACAACAAGACGGAGATGGAGCATAGGAGCAGGATAAAGTCGTCATAAGACTACTAATAGCGTGGGCACTTCCGTCCACTGTGACATCCAATAATTCACAACATTTGTCAAACGCGCGTCAACCTCAATGTTCACGTCGGAAGCGAACCTATTTGACAAAAAACCTTAACACCACCGGTATACACATCGCAGAGGCCTACCACACGATGATCCTTTTATCTCATTTCCTCTTTATCTTGATAATAGACCCACTACAAAGGGTCCTCAACACTGCAACCGATCTAAACCTTTTGCAACCTCTTCGAGGCCATCCACCTGCCCATAGAACCGCTCTTTATGCAGACGACACTATCATCTTCCTACACCCAAATCAAGACGATGTGCGCACTCTCGTCTGAATCCTACACGGCTTTGGTGAAACCATAGGGCTGCACACCAACATACAAAAAAGCCAGGCGGCTCCAATCAGCTGTGACAACATTGACCTCAAAGGCTTATTGCATGACATGCCGGCTCAGCTTGCTTCCTTCCCATTGAACTATCTTGGATTGCCGCTTGCAATCAAAAGGCTATGCCAACCAACTGGCGAGATGGAAAGGCACACTACTCACACTCGTAGGAAGAAAGACCCTGGTAAAATCCGTGGTGATGGCTTAGTCAACCTACCTCCTTATGACCATTAAGCCCCCCCCACAAAAGCGCCTTCAAAGCACTAAACAAGCAGACAAGACGCTTCCTTTGGGCTGGCTCTGAATAGTTAACGAGGGGCAAGTGCCAAGTCAACTGGGACAGAGTTTGTAGGCCAACAATTTAGGAGGACTTGGCATTCTTGACCTGGAGTGATTCGCTAGGGCCCTAAAGCTCAGATGGCTTTCTCTTGAATGGGAGCACCAACTAAGACCCTGGCATGGTATAGAAACACCATGCGATGATATAGATCGGGACCTCTTTGTTGCAGCCACCATCATAACAATTGAGAACGAAGAGAAGGCAGAGTTCTGGACAATTGCCTGGGCGTTAGGGAACAGGCTGTGTGATATTGCGCCTACGGTCTTCAGAACCTCTAGAAGGAAAAACCGCACCCTATAGACTACCCTCATAGGGAGCACCTGGATGCACGACTTAAATTGGAAAACTAGGCCATCAACATAGTACATTCGTGAGCTAATCATGATTAGGGGACACATCGCCATGTTGAACCTGCAGCAAGGAGGGGAGTACTCGATGACATGGAAACTTAGCTCCAATGGAGCATATAGCGCGACCTCAGCCTACCAAGCTCAATTCCTGGGGCAACAGTAACCTCCATGAGCTCCCAAGTTTGGAAAGCTTAGGCACCTAACAAATACAAGAATTTTGCCTGGTTCGCTATCCAAAATAGACTTTGGACAGTTGATCGTCTCTGCATTAGAGGCTGGCCAAACCAGCTCACTTGTCCCCTATGCTCGTGGACCCCCGAAGTCTACCATCCACCTTCTGGCCGAATGTCTCTTCATGAGGATCTGGACCGCCGTGGTGTGGTGGTCTGCCTGTGATTTCCTTGATCCAAATACCTAGCGCTTCTACTCTTCGGTTCGAGACTGATGGGAATTGATCCTATTCTCACCTAGCGTACCACATAAAGCAATAGTAATGCTTGTGATGCTTGTCACTTGGCAAGTTTGGAAGGAGCGGAACACCAGAATCTTTCGGTCCACCCACTTGACTTTGGTGCAGCTATTCGTTGCCATAAAAGAGGAGGTTGGGGTTTGGATCCTAGCGGAGGTAAAAGATTGGCGGAGCTCTCTATTGCCCTATAACCTTAGCATTTTTTTGTTGAGCATGTCTTTAGCAAAATCCCCTCTCTCTCCACTCCGATATCTCTTTGCATCTCGTCTGCTCATAAATCTAACATATTAAACTCCTTTCTTATGAATTAAATTTGGTAGATCTCGTACCGGTTTTAAAAAAAGCTATATACATGCTTCAATTAGAGGAAAGTCAATTAAACAGAGGAAAGTCAATTAAGCCTACACACGATCGATCGACCGAGAAAAACTGTTACGAACGGCCGTGACAGACCAAAGAAGATCCTCTGCAACAATATAATTCGCGTACCGTGCTCCTTGACAACGTTGTGGAGGAGCGGTGCCACGCGGGGAACAATGTCGTGGCATGGCGGCATGGGCCTGGACCGCGCCTCCGCGTTGAGCCGGCCGTTCTCCGTGAGGTCCCCGGCCGGGAAGCGGTACGCCGTGCCGCGGAGACCCTGCGCCCGGAGCGCCCGGCCGAGCCGCCGCGGACTCAACCAGCATCTCTCCGCGGCCTGAGAAATCGCCCACACGACGAGCAGCGCAACGATCCCGCAGAGCAGGCTCCACGGTGACGGAGAGGCCTCACTTACCAGGGACGTTGCTGCCACGGCCTCCATTGGTTTCTTGTTGCTTTGTTGTGCTCTTCTGAGGCAACCGCAGCTGCGTAGTGTACGCAGTGAGCGGTAGTGATCCTTTTATCGGCACAAGGTCGTGTCGCCGGTGGTAGGTGATTTGTCTGTAAGAGCTTATTTAAGTCTAATCATGAAGTATTAACATTAACCCTAGATCAAGGCATGAACACCTACAATAGATCCTTATAGCGGAAGTGTAAGATACATACCCGAACTGGATAACACCACGAGTTTGCTCGGTGCTCGGTGATGCTGAGGTGGCCGACGGTAGCAGAGGAGGTCGCCGGAGTTGCGGTGGTCGCCGGGGACGGAGTAGGGCGTCGGCCTTCGTTCACCGTAGCGCACGTTAGTAGATCGAGTCTATTAGGGTTTGTAAGGCCTTAAGCGACTCATGTCTGAAACCTTGCCAAAACCACCTTTTTATTTGGCGCTAGGTGACCGGGACCGAAACCACGTCACAGTTGGTTGCGCCCCCGATCAGGGCGCGAAGTAGAGGTCGTGACCTCCCTGAGATCTCGGAGGTTGTTAGCCGAGATCAACCCAACATTCTCCCCTTTGATCGTAAGGCTAACATCATAAGCCCATTCTCGATAAAACAGCATACCAAGGCAATGTGTTGCATAGTCAATGAAGTGCCATACAACCCCAGTACCTATAGTGTACTATCTTACCTCGAAATGGATATTCATTATACTTAATGGGAGTTGGTTTGCTTTAAGGTCCTTTTATCCAGAATCAGAGGTTTTCCAATAAACCCATGCCGACAACATGATCACGAAAAATATTGGGTGTTAAGCCTTTAGTAAGCGGATCCGCAAGCATTAACTTAATACTTAATATGCTTGATACTTATGGTTTGATCCTGGATTCTATCTTTCACAACATGATACTTAATGTCAATGTGTTTGGCAGCACCACTTGACTTGTTGTTATTTGCATAAAAGACTGCGAGTTCATTATCGCAGTATAAGGTGAGTGGTTTAGAAATATTGTCTACCACTCTAAGTCCTGGGATAAAGTTCTTAAGCCATACAGCCTGCCCGGTAGCCTCATAACATGCCACAAACTCAGCTTGCATCGTTGAAGATGCCATAAGGGTTTGTTTGGAGCTATTCCACGAGATAGCTCCTCCAGTGAGTGTGAAGATATAACCTGACGTGGATTCCTTAGTATCAACACATCCCGCAAAATCTGAATCTGAATAACCAATAACTTCAAGGTTATCAGAAAACTTAAATGTGAGCATGAAATGTTTAGTAGCTTGCATATAGCGCAAAGCTTTCTTAACGGCTTTCCAGTGGTCCGGTCCTGGATTTGACTGATATCTGCCAAGTATCCCGGTTACAAAAGCTAAATCAGGGCGCGTACATACATGAGCATACATATATGGGTGTGATCAATATGGCTTGAGCTTTTGGCTTCAGCTTATTTTTGCACTATTCATAAATTTCGTCTTTTTCTGAACTTTTGGCTTTTTTTTGAGTTTTTTTACCGGTTCTTTTTTTCCTCGTATTTGTTTATATTATACGTGATGGGCTAATATGTTTTTTCTATTTTTAAATTTTTTTAAAATTTAATTATGGTAAATAAGCCTCTGTCAGCTACAGTGCTTTTTTCAGCCAGCTACAGTGTTTTCAGCCATAAGCCACGGACGTTTCAGCCATTTTGATCACAACAATAATGCTTCCGACAGCTGAAGCATAAGGAACCGACTTCATCTGATCAGTTTCATATTGGTTCTTTGGACATTGAAATGTCCCAAACTTATTGCCCTTAACAATAGGAGCAGGCGAGCCAGAGCACTTATGCATATTGTATCCCTTCAGTACTCTGTCAATGTATGCCTTCTGAGATAAACTTAATATTCCTTTGGACCTTTCTCGGTGAATTTCAATGCCAAGAACATAAGAGGCATCACCGAGATCCTTAATATCAAAATTAGATAAAAGAAATCTCTTGGTCTCAAATAGCATGTCCTTATTGCTGCTGGCCAATAAGATATCATCCACATAAAGTACTAAGATGGAGAATTTACTCCCCTTGAACTTAACATATATGCAGTTATGAACTTTATTTTCCTTAAAAACAAAACTCCTTATGATCTTATCGAATTTGAGGTACTACTGCCTCGATGCTTGATTTAAGCCATAAATTGATTTATTAAGTTGACATCCCATATGCACCTTACCTTCCACGACAAAACCTTCCGGTTGAGCCATGTAAATATTCTCTTGCAAGTCGCCATTAAGAAATTCCATCATAACATTAATCTGATGCAGCTCTAAATCATAATGAGCTACAAGTGCCATAGCAATTCTGAATGAATCTTTAGTTGAGACAGGTGAAAAGGTGTCATTATAGTCAATCCTCTCTCTTTGTGAGAAGCCTTTTGCTACGAGCCTTGCTTTGAACATTTCGACATTTCCCTTAGAGTCACGCTTAGTTTTGTAGACCCATTTACAACCTATTGTTTTGACTCCGTCAGGACTTTCTACTAAGTCTCATACATCATTAGTGCTCATAGATTTTAGTTCATCCTCCATGGCTTCAAGCTATTTAGAAAAATGTTCACTCATTATGGCCTCTTTATAAGAGGTGGGATCATCTACCTTCCCTATATCATTAACATCCTCATTCATATAAACAACATTATCATTTGGGATGGCAGATCTTCTCTCCCGCTGTGATCTTTTAAGAGGTTCATTAGTTATTTCAAGACACTGCTGAGGCTCTTCATTAGGTATAACATCAGGAATTTTAGAGACCTCAACAGTAGGCGCAACAACAGTATTCTCTACTGGAGGTGCAACCGCCTGAGGCACAGGAATAAAAAGTCTCTGGGATGAGCGGTGTAGAAACATAAACCCGCTTCTCCTCAAGATATATTTTCCTGGGCTCCAAGTCCTCGTTATTTTCTAAGAACACAGCGTGCCTTGTTTCTACAAACTTAGTTATCCTATCAGGACAATAAAAATGATACCCTTTGGATCTCTCGGGGTACCCAATAAAATGGCAACTTACTGCCTTAGGGTCTAATTTTCCAATGTGTGGATTAAATAACTTAACTTCAGTACAACAACCCCACACTCGTAAGTATTTCATACTCGGTTTCCTCCCAGTCCTTAATTCATAAGGTGCTTTAGGTACTGATTTACTGGGAACCCGATTAATAATATGTGCGGCTGTCTTTAGTGCTTCCATCCACAAGCCAATTGGTAAACTAGAATGGCTAAGCATGCTCCGTACCATATCCATAAGTGTACGGTTGCGTCTTTCAGCTACACCATTCTGCTGAGGTTCGCCCAGCATAGAATACTGGGCAACGATGCCATTTTCCTGAAGGAACTTAGCGAAAGGGTCAGGAATTTTCCCATAAGAGGCATGTCTTCCATAATATTCTCCCCCACAATCCGATCTTACCACTTTAATTCTTAAGTTGTGCTAATTTTCAACTTCAGCCTTAATTTTGTCAAGTGATTCAGATCGATCTTTAATGGGAAAGATATAACCATAATGGGAGGAATCATTAGTGAATGTGATAAATTGAGTAGCTCCCTTCTTTATTTGCTTAACACATTTTTCTTTAATGCAATCAATGCAGTGGTCTAAGTCAGAGAAATCTAATGGGTGGAGAATTTCTTCTTTAATGAGATGCTCCATTCATTCTCCCCCTCGAAATGTGGCCTAAACGACAGAGCCACAGTTTCGAAGAAGTCTCATCATTATTTTTACGCTTAGCATCACACACAATCTTTCTGAAATGCCCTGTCTGCTTGCAGAAAAAACATTCCCCCCTTTAGATGCTCCGCCGGGAGCAACATGAGGCTTAGGTGCATTGTGCACTTTGGCCCTGACTTGTCTGAGTTAGGGGAAAACTGCAGCTTTTCTTAGATTTGAAGTCTCCTTGGAACTTCCTTTTGTTAGAGCCACCAACATGAAGAGCAAAATCCTTCTTTTCTGGTCTTATTCTCTTTTCCTCCTAGACACACATGGCGATTAAATCGCTCATGCTCCAAATTTTTTTTTTTGGGTTTGCCGCCGATCTAAAATTTCAATCGGGTAATTTGGGGATTTAGGGTTCGGGTGGGCTTGATATTGGGGATTTTCTTTGGGTTTCTTGCTAAAAACTGTTATATCCCCTCCTTCTAATTGCTAAGCCGAGCCATAAAACCTTTAGATCCGACCTTCAAACATGATCCCGAGTTCGGTTAGGGTTCATGTGATCCTAGGGAAAGCTCTGATTCCAAATGTAAGAGCTTATTTAAGTCTAATCATGAAGCATTAACATTAACCCTAGATCAAGGCATGAACACCTACAATAGATCCTTATAGCGGAAGCGTAAGATACATACCCGAACTGGATAACACCATGAGTTTGCTTGGTGCTCGGTGCTCGGTGATGCTGAGGTGGCCGACGGTAGCGGAGGAGGTCGCCGGAGTTGCGGTGGTCGCCGGGGACGGAGTAGGGCGTCGGCCTTCGTTCACCGTAGCGCACGTTAGTAGATCGGGTCTATTAGGGTTTGTAAGGCCTTAAGCGGCTCATGTCTGAAACCTTGCCAAAACCACCTTTTTATTTGGCGCTAGGTGACCGGGACCGAAACCACGTCACAGTTGGTTACGCCCCCGATCAGGGCGCGAAGTAGAGGTCGTGACCTCCCTGAGATCTCGTAGGTTGTTAGCCGAGATCAACCCAACATTGTCTGGCATCACATGTTGTTATTTTATTGTTTTCTTCCAATGAAGATTTCTTGCTGCCAAGGAATTTCAATCCTTTTTACACGCTTCGGAATTATTTACTGTAATTCGCCGGTGATAGGTGATTTGTTTGGCATCACGTGTTTTTATTTTATTGTTTCTTCCATGAAGATTTCTTGCGGCCACGGAATTTCAATCCTTTTTTACACGCTTCGGAATTATTTACTGTGATTGTGTGTGTGATTGAAAAGCCTTCGTATATATGGTGACGTAGCAACTTTTTTTCTTTCAATTTTGTACTCTATAAATCTATTTTTATAAATCTAATATTTTCATCGAGCTTTCTAATTATAATAGATGACATAAGTCATCCGCAAGACATCAGTGTTGGAAGAAGCCCGAGCACGGCAGAGCAGCGAGCGCTCGGCAGCCCGTGGACACTACCGGTCTGTCACGCTACTGCTACTCGGACTCGACAGGTCACCTTGCCGACTGTGACGTAACGCGATGTGATTAATGGCAATGGGCACTTGGTTCGGCAGTGATTCCTATGTGAAAGACCTTAATTTCAACTTACTTTGGGCTATGCATGTGTATGCATATGCATATAGATCCATCATCAATGCGCATGTCTCTCTTCCACTCACTCTCCTTTCCTCCTGTCCTCCCTCCTCCTTTCTTTTCCTCCTCTCCTCTCTTTCTCTTCTCCCCTTCGCCTCTCTCGGCCGAAATGCGAAATGAGCACAGGCGCTTGGCCAGCCGCACGCACGAGGGGGTATACTCTAGTCACTCAACGGTTGGGTGACTTGGCCATGTGTCACTCAACGGTTGACTAACTAGCCCAAATCATCCAACCGTGGAGCGACATCTGACCAAAACTAAAAAAAAAGTAGGTATAATACTGTAATTCAGAATAAAAAATATGTTATTTAAAAACAATTCTGGATACATGACACATGGGTTAACTAAGCCCTCGTGCTGCATGGGTCGACACTTTGTCGTTTCCGAGCTTTCCTCTGGCTTGTATTATCCTTTTTCTTGAAGGAAAACTGGGAAGAGAGAAACGTAGCATGTTTCCATGCATAACAAAACCCATGAAGAAAAGAAAGACCCTCTTTATACTCTTTATAGTAAATCGTTTACTAATCAGTAAAGAAATGAAAAGCATCTTTAAGAGTCCTAATGGAATATACAATGGTACATGTCAGCTGTTTCTAAACCTATGTCAAATATGATTTTAGGTGATGTGGAGAAGAGGAAGAAGAAAAGAGAAAGATGGTGTCTAGTATTTAACAGACGGTCTTATAAATGACTATTTACTGTTTATACACTGTATAGATATCTATATAGATAACTCATTAATTATATAAAAATATTATAAATAACTATATATATAATTTATTATATGATTTATCTTTAGTCTTATTCCTCCCTTGTTTCCAGCCCGTTTCCGTGTTTCGGCCTGTTTCTACGTGCGTTTCCACCGGAGTCTGCAGCCCATCTTTTGCCATCATGTTGTCCGAGAAAAGGCCCATGTTCACTTGTTTCTATTTTAGGCCCGCGTTTCTACGTTTATTTCTAAGGTCCGCATACACACACACAACCGTCCTCCTTTGTGGTCTCTCGACATTAGCACACATGTATAAAAAAATAAAATAAGTCTATTTTAACCCTAACTCACGTGAAAATTTAAGTTTCAATCTCAAACTATAAGATGTTTAAAAACTCAACTCTTAATACCGGGTATATTACTCCCTGAGGCTGTTTAGACACATAAGTTGATTTTCAGTTTAGGGTATAGACATGTAAGTAGTCTAATTAGCAAAATGAACAAATAAATTTTTTAAAAATGGTTGTGCCCATATGTCAACCCCCCTCAACCCAAACTGCAGCTAGTTTTGCGCTACATGGCCGTCCACGCGGATGACAATGTGGATAGTAATCCCTATCAGCACCTTATCACCAACTATAATCTCCTGGGTCTACATGTCATACTTAAGGCTAATAATTAACCAACCTCTAATTAATTACATGATTTACAACTAAATTAATCACATGCTTCACATGGGCCCACATGTCAATGGCTAGGTTCCATGAGCTTAGTCTACGCATTGGGCGCCCCGCTCGTTTCGGCTTGAGCTTCTGACTTATTTTACACTATTCATAAATTTAGTCTTTTTCTATTCTTTTGGCTTTTTTGAGCTTTTTGCCGGTTCTTTTTTTCTCATATTTATTTGCATTATACGTGATGGGATAACATGTTTTTTCTATTTTTAAATTTAATTATGCTAAATAAGTTTCTGTCAGCTACAATGTTTTTTTAGCCAGCTACAGTGCTTTTCAGCCATAAACCACTCTAGGCCCTTAGGCCCACATGTTGGTTTAACATTAGTTTATACTTAATCATATTTTAATATGGCTTAGCTCCCTAATTACTCTCTAGTGGGGCCAAGGTGTAAGTGGTTGGGGCCATCTCCCTCATTCCCAAGAGAGGACGAGATAGAGGGAGCACTGAGCAGCCCCATGGGAGCTCTGGCTGAGCTTGGCACTGGCAAGGGGTTCAACACCGATGGCAGAAGAGCAGCAAAATGGAACCACATGGTCTCGTCAATTCCATGGGTTGCGATGACGCGGAGGGAGGTGGACTACAACAGCGAAGCAGCTACATGCAGCGGTAGAGGCGACATTGCTACCCCAACAGGCATTTTGTCAGATAATCTCTAAACATTAGGCACATCACAAAGATTTTAGAAGACGAGGGGAGCTCACCAGGGTGGTTAGTGACGACGGGGAATTACTGAGGCAGTGTGGCGGCAATGACATGAGGCGGTGAGGATAGCTCGTCGGTGACGGTGATCTAGGGTGAGGTGAAACCCAAATAAAAAATCTAACGAAAGAGGAAGGTGTAGAACTAAAATAGAAATATTCACTAGATTGTCATTACTAATTCGATTCCACAGCACAACAATCAATGACGGAAACTTCATGGATGCTAGAGAACTTGTGGTAATTGTAACACCCTAGGTCCAAATTTGCCCTTTTGTCCTTGCTTTATTAAAAGGGTTAATTTGAAAGTACTATGATTTGAGCCAATATGCATTATATGTTAGTGTAACGTAAACAGACAAGATGGTACTACTAAGGGTTAGGGTGCTACATTAGTCTTGATAGTTTGGTGTAAATCAATCTTTCACTTTATTCATTAGGCCCACTTCCAATTGTGCAGCCCATAAGTCGAGTAGTGATTGTTCCAACCTTCATAGCGGGGTTGTACAAATGTTAGCGTATCGATCCCAAGAACCAGATTCAGTGGCTCTGTTTTTTTACTCTGGGCAAAGCAAGAACAAAATTCACGCGGTTGTTGCAGGTCAGATCCTTGCGTGCACACCATTGATTGACCTTGGCACCTTGCTACTGAAACGCGGTAGTTTATTTGGCTTGCACTAGCTCTACATATTTCGCATCTAAGCATATCCCTTGCTTTTATTTTCACCTTCAGAAACATAGATATACTACTCTTACTGTTTACAACACACTGATAACTAGTCTCCCAACAAACCTGCCATATAATATGATCAGAATCTGTAGAGTATTACTTGCGCACCATGCTGAGGATGCAGTGTGGCTACGGTGTAGGGTGCATGGACGTACGAGGGTGACAGCTGAAACTCGAAATGCTGAAGGATCATGCTCAGCGCCATCTTGGCTTCGAGCAACGCGAAGTTTTGGCCGATGCAAATCCTCGGCCCCCAACCAAATGGGAAGAATGCCGGCTGGTCCTTTGTCGCCTTGGAGATACCATGCACAAACCTCTCTGGCTTGAACTCAAGTGCGTCCTTCCCCCATACATCAGGGTTGTGGTGAATCAAGATTATGGGCAGTTCAAGGACTACCCCTGCAGGGTATGTTATGTCTCCGATCTTCATTTCTTTGAATGTTTTTCGGTTTAGCGTGATCGCCGGCGGGTACAGCCTGAGCACCTCATATAGTATCATTGTCACCTGGATCAAAAATTGAAGCCTAGACAGAGTTAGCAATCAGCAATCAATGGCTTTTAGGAAAAACTTACAGTACTACTTTTGATGTAGGCCATTGATGTAGGCAGAGTTAGCAAAACACTTGCCGTTTTCAGTCGATTCAGGCCATCAAAACTGGGTTTGTCTCTGCCGAAAACGCTCAGGACCTCCTCCCTCGCTAGATCCTGCCATTCAGGGCGCATGCTCAGCATGACGAGTGTCCACGTGAGCAGCACCGACGTGGTTTCCATCCCCGCGAAGTAGAAGAGCTTGCACTCCTCAATCACATCCTCCGTGGTCATCCTCAGGCTGGATTTCCCGCTGTCCATGTTCGACTGCAGCATCAAGGCAAGCAAGTCATTGCCACTGACTTCGCCGTTCTCAATGGCGTTCTCTCTCTTTTCGATCATGCCTCTTAGAAGCCCTTCGATCTTCCGGTTGATCTCCTTCATCCTTCTGTTGTTTTCAGTTGGAAAGAACCTGCAAAACGCAAGCAATTGTATCATCGGCATATGTAGCTTCAAAGAACTGGAAATAACCAGAGCCATATGTGACAAATAATAAGTTTGATGGGAGGGTGCTCACAAATAGCCTGGGATGTACATATACTGGAAGGTCTTAATAACTCGCTCGGCTTGCTCTGCCTGAAGCTGGAAGATCCTTCGTCCTTCCGTGAAGCTGCTGCCGAACGCCGTGCGAGATATCACGTCTCCGGTGAGGTTCTGAAACTCCTGCCAGATGTCTAGTTCATATGATCCATCAGAGGCAGCCAGTTTACTCTCCCAGCGGCCAATCAGCTCGGAGCAGCACGTAGAAAAAGCCGGCAACATGCGCTGAAAATAACTTCAGTTAGGACACACATACACACATATACATACATGTGCTTAATTAACCACTCCAAGCTAGTATTAGAGTACCTTGAGTTTTTCGAGATGGAAAGCAGGGTTCAGGATCCTCCTGTGCTTCGCCCATTTCTCGCCGTCGTAGCTCGCAAGCCCAAGGGCCAGCAGCTTTAAGAGACGTTTGTTACCGAACTTCTCAAAGTGGCCGAACTTGTTGGATAGGATGTCTCTCACTAGCTCTGGTTCTGCGACGACCACCCTGGGGATTGGGCCGAACCAGGTGATGCAAATGTTACCTACATGCAGTTCAATGTTCTGTACCGTCAGAGAGATGGAAAATGTAAACTTACATTTAAGACAACGTATGTTTTAATCGGAAAGTATGATATTTTTAGTCCAGCAGTAGAGAAAATTATTTGCCATGATTCAGTTACTCCCTGGTGGTCGAGCGCCGGGGCCAGAGAGGTGATCTTCTCAATGTAGATTTGACCGGTACTTTCTGAACTTGTTCTTCCTTTCTTTTGAGATTGTTTTTGGATGTGTTGAAATTAGGACTTTTGAATGCTAAAACCTACAGACAACAACAAGACGGAGATGGAGCATAGGAGCAAGATAAAGTCGTCATAAGACCACTAATAGCGTGGGCACTTCCGTCCACTGTGACATCCAATAATTCACAACACTCGTCAAACGCGCGTCAACCTCAATGTTCACGTTGGAAGCAAACATATTTGACGAAAAACCTGAACACCACCGGTATACACATCGTTGAAGCCTACCACAAGATGATCCTTTATCTTCTTTTTTCTTTATCTTAACAATAGATCCGTTGCAAAAGGTTCTCAATATTGCAACCGACCTAGACCTCTTGCAACCTCTTCGAGCCCGTCCTCCCGCCCCTTAGAATCGCTCTTTTCGTGGACGACACTGTCATCTTCCTACACCTAAATCAAGACAATGTGCGCACTCTCGTCCGAATCCTACATGGCTTCGGTGAAACCATGGGGCTGCACACCAACATACAAAAAAGCTAGGCGGCTCCATTCAGCTGTGACAACATTGACCTCAAAGGCTTATTGCACGACATGCTGGCTCAGCTTGCTTCCTTCCCATTGAACTACCTTGGATTGCTGCTTGCAATCAAAAGGCTACATGGAGCGGACTTTTAAAAACTCGATGACAAATAGGCAACTGACTGGTGAAATGGAAAGACAGGTTACTCACACTTGTAGGAAGAAAGACCTTGGTAAAATCCGTGGTGACGGCGCAGTCAACCTACCTCCTTATGACCATTAAGCCCTCAAAAAGCGTCTTCAAAACACTAAACATGCGGACAAGATGCTTCCTTTGGGCCGGCTCTGAGCAGTTAACGGGGGGCAACTGCAAAGTCAATTGGGACGGAGTTTGTAGGCCAACAATTTAGGAGGACTTGGCATCCTTGACCTGGAGCAATTCGCTAGGGCCCTAAGGCTCAGATGGCTTTCACTTGAATGGGAGCACCAACCAAGACCCTGGCATGGCACAGAAACACCATGTGATGATATAGATTGGGACCTCTTTGTTGCAGCCACCATCATAACAATTGGGAACAGAGAGAAGGCAGAGTTCCGGACAATTGCCTGGGCGTTAGGGAACAGGCTGTGTGATATTATGCCTATGGTCTTCAAAACCTCTAGAAGGGAAAACCGCACCCTACAGACTACCCTCACATGGAGCACCTGGATGCACGAGTTAAATTGGAAAACTAGGCCATCAACATAGTACATTCGTGAGTTGATCATGATTGGGGGACACATCACCATGTTGAACCTGCAGCAAGGAGGGAAGGACTCGATGACATGGAAGCTTAGCCCCAATGGAGCATATAGCGCTGCCTCAGCCTACCAAGCTCAATTCCTTGGGGCAACAGTAACCTCCACGAGCTCCCAAGTTTGGAAAGCTTGAGCACCTAGCAAATGCAAGACTTTTGCCTTTCAAAATAGATTTTGGACAACTGATCATCTCTGCATTAGAGGCTAGCCAAACTAACTCACTTGTCCCCTATGCTCGCGGACCCCGGAGTCTGCCATCCACCTTCTGGCCGAATGCCGCTTCACGAGGATCTGGACCACCGTGGCGCAGTGGTCTGCTACTCTGCTTGCGATTCCCTTGATCCAAATACCTGGTGCTCCTACTCTTCGATCCGAGACTGGTGAGAATTGATCATATTCTCACCTGGCGTACCACATAAAGCACTAGCAATGCTTGTGATGCTTGTCACTTGGCAAGTTTGGAAGGAGCGGAACGCCATAATCTTTCGGTCCACCCACTTGACTTCGGTGCAGCTATTCGCTACCATAAAAGAGGAGGCCGGGGTTTGGATCCTAGCGAGGGTAAAAGGTTGGCGGAGCTCTTCATTGCCCTATAACCTTAGATTTTTTGTTGAGCGTGTCTTTGGTCTGCCCCCCCCCCCCCCTTCCCCCTTCTACCTCCTATACCTCTTTGCATCTCATCTGCTCATAAATCTAACATATTAAACTTCTTTCTTATGAATTAAAATTGGCAACTCTTAAAAAAAAGGTATATACAAGCTACATCTAGAGGAAAGTCAATTAAGCCTACAAACGATGGATCGACCGAGAAAAACTGTTACGAACGGACGTGACAGACCAAAGAAGATCCTCGGCAACAACATAATTCGCGTACCGTGCTCCTTGACAGCGTTGTGGAAGAGCGGTGCCACGCGGGGAACAATATCGTGGCACGGCGGCATGGGCCTGGACCGCGCCTCCGCGTTGAGCCGGCCGTTCTCCGTGAGGTCCCCGGCCGGGAAGCGGTACGCCGTGCCGCGGAGACCCTGCGCCCGGAGCGCCCGGCCGAGCCGCCGCGGACTCAGCCAGCATCTCTCCGCGGCCCGAGAAATCGCCCACACGACGAGCAGCGCAACGATCCCGCAGAGCAGGCTCCACGGTGACGGAGAGGCCTCACTTACCAGGGACGTTGCTGCCACGGCCTCCATTGGTTTCTTGTTGCTTTGTTGTGCTCTTCTGAGGCAACCGCAGCTGTGTAGTGTACGCAGTGAGCGGTAGTGATCCTTTTATCGGCACAGGGTCGTGTCGCCGGAGGTAGGTGATTTTGTTTGGCAGCACATGTTTTTATTTTATTGTTTTCTTCCATGAAGATTTCTTGCGGCCACGGAATTTCAATCCTTTTTACACGCTTCGGAATTATCTTTACTATTATAAAAATATGAGTTAGTGGTTGGTCTATTCTTCCTCCTCTCTTCTCAGTCATCCGATTTGATCTGGACCATTCGTCTCTCTTCTTCTCTCTCTCAGGATGCAACCGCCCACCCCTCCACTTTTTCCATCTCCTCGCACATTCTGACTACCTTTCTATCTCTGTCGCTTGCTCTCTAATGTTTGATGTATGAAGTTGGCCAGACAGTAAGTTTCGTCTCACTATTTTTATGACTTCGTTGTAACGTACGGGTCTCTAACTAGTTTACTGTAATTCGCTGGTGATAGGTGATTTGTTTGGCATCACATGTTTTTATTTTATTGTTTTCTTCCATGAAGATTTCTTGCGGCCACGGAATTTCAATCCTTTTTACACGCTTCGGCATTATTTACTGTGATTGTGTGTGATTAGAAGCCTTCGTATATATGGTGACGTAGCAACTGTTTTTTTTCAATTTTGTTCTCTATAAATCTGTTTTTATACATTTAGCATTTTTATCGAGCTTTACAATCATTATAGATGACATATGTCATCCCAGCGCTACCGTATCTCGGAAGGGAACGGGCTCAGGTGCAGGGGCCCTGCACTTAGCGCCTTACAGGGGTGCCCAGGAGGCCGACACGTGTCCCCCAAAATTAAAAAAAATTCCGAAAAATTCAAAACAATACTTTAAAAAATCCAAAAAATTGTAAAAATTACTTTTATTAAAAAAAGTACCTTTTTACATTTTTTGGATTTTTAAGTAATTTTTTGAATTTTTCGGAATTTTTTGAATTTTGGAAGACACGTGTCAGTCTCCTGGGCACCACTGCACGGCGCTAAATGCAGGGCACTTGCACCTGAGCCCGTTCCTCTCATAAGAAGACATCGGTGTTGGAAGAGGCATGAGCACGTTAGAGCAGCGAGCGCTCGGCAGCCAGTGGACACTACCGGTCTGTCACGCTACTGCTACTCGGACTAGACAAGTCACCTTGCCGACTGTGACGTAACGCGATGTGATTAATGGCAATGGGCACTTGGTTCTGCAGTGATTCACATGTGAAAGGCCTTAATTTCAACTTACTTTGGGCTATGCATGTGTATGCATATGCATATAGATCCACCGCATTCACATACATAATCTGGTACATACTAATATTCAACTTTGCCAGGGGAGGGTACCTGTGCCACCTCAGCTCATGATTTCCCCCATAACGAAGGCACCTGTTGAAGGGTTTATATCAATCTTAGTGAGGTTTGCAAGACTAATCTCGATGAGGTACATAAAATCCATCCCGAAGAGGTATAGGGCCAACTCCGAACGAGGTATGTAAGTGAAGGACTACGTAAGAAGGTTCAAGTTATTGCTATGATGAATCATTGCAAATTTTGTGGAGTGGTAAAGTGATTTTGCAAATATCGCACTTTGTTTGGATTGGTTTTGGGTAGAAATTGAGGATTTTGGGATTTGACTCATGGATTGAGTTGGGATGACCTGGGTCATTGCATTAAGGTTGCATGATGCATGTTTGACTAACGTGGGTCAGGTTGTGAAGAACTTGTGCCGAAAACAATTTCTTTATCTTTGTATGTGTAGGATTGCTTGGAGTCAACTGTAGTCAACAACGAGGATCGGGGCTATACTGATAGAGGAGCTGAGGCCCTGAACAATCAAAGATGCCGGGTGAGACGATGAGCTCAAGCATGGTACGAGAAAGACGGGAAATGTTGAAAACGAGTTCGAACAGTGGGATTGCACCATATGACTTAGACGGTCTAAGTGAGCTGTGGTTTGGTGAAACCGACGCGTGGCAAGCTAGTGATGCACCTACACATGGTAAGTATGGCGAATGCTTGCAATGGATGGTGATGACCATGTCAACGAAGGATATTTTGGTAGTTTGGGCAAAATACTGAAAACTACCTTGGATTGAAACCGCGACGCATGTGTAGTGCTTAGGAGAGCTATTTAGGTCAAGGTATAGCTAGTTTGATCAAAATGGATCAAGGTTAAGTATTTAACGGATTTAGACTCATGCATTTTTGAAAAGCACGCATAAGTGAAAATATGTGAATAAAACCCGTATATGTGGCGTTACCGGGTTTGCCCTATTATGCTAAGCGAATAGTATTCACTAAGAGGTAGATGTGGCTAGCTAGCCCATCTATAAAAGGGGGTTAGGATAGAGACATGTGGTTAATCATCCAACCCACTTCTCATGTGCTCTCTTGTTTTAGGGTTAGGGTTTTGAATACATGATGTGCTCCCTATCCTCCAAGGTGGAGTGGCTATAAAACTTTTCTCTTCAAACAGCAGTAGAATCAATCTTTGATGTTCTCTATGGCTATTTCTCTATTTGATTTATTTGCTCTTATTTTAGTTAGTTTTTCCTCTTCTCTCACTTTTTTCTTGATCTTGTTGTGCCAAGGACGTATAAGAGATAGAGAAATCCTCTGGAAATCATCCTTCACCCATCTAGGCATATTGGTTACAAGTTCATTAAGAAACTCGATTTTTGAACATTCTTGACCTTTCAAGTGGTTTCTGGATCTAAGAGTTTTTGACATGATTTCATTCATTGTCAGACCCAGATTTTTCAATCTGAATCTTACTGTGTTTCACTGCACTAATCCCTGGATCAGTAGTTAGTGCACACAGGAACATTGCTGAATCATTTCATACATCGCATAAACATTCATTATATTACATAACTTGAAATACACCACGTCGGGTGATAGAGTTTACAAAAGAGGCCGATCAGGCCAATTGCCTTATTACAAACATGCACAGCGGAAGTACAGCAAAAGTAAACCCAAATCCACAGGCAAGCGACTGGAAGGTACTGTGTGCATTATATGTCACCAGCTAACTAGTAACATACGTGCACACAACGCCGGATGTCCACTTGTCCGTGTCTAATCAACGAAGCCTACGCCTTAGTTTCCTTCGTCGTTCTTCTCCTCCGTAGCGGGAGCTTCCTCGTAGGCGTAGTGGTCTTGCGCTCCTGGTTCTGGATTGTTGCCGCAAAGCGAGCGTGAGCACTCCGACCCCGTGCTCAGCGAGCCAACACACAGAATGCAGTATATAACATGTATGGCTAATCAAAGGATGGCTCAGGTTTATTTTATTTTTGCGAAGAGTGCTTTTGAATACAATTATATAAAAATTCCCTAAGACCTAGCATTTTGATCACATGTATATGTTGAATGCAGTAATAATAGTGATTCAGATTCCATCCACCATTACATGGCATCTGCACCATATAGCAATTTCTTCAGCGTTATAGCCGCTTAACTTACCACTGGGACGACACCCAGGACAATTCCAAACTAGGGCCTCACACTGCCCTCCACTTTTTCATTCCCATCCACAAAGCATTTTGAAATAGAACTATATCTGGTTAAGTTCCCATGTCTGCCCTTGACCGTGGGCACGGCTATTCGAATAGTTTTGACTCTGCAGAGTTTGTACACTTTCACCACAAGAGACAATCAACTCATTGCCCCACACGATTCCTTAGTCATGTGGTTGAGCAGACCATCACAGTAACTTTTCAAAGTACCTCGCCCCTTCCATCATTTCACCCTATGGGTCGTTCCCACTTGCGGTGGGTCCCATACGTTGTGCGGGATGTCCTTCTTCTGAACGTCTAGCAGCTGGCTCCCCGCCCCTGCTAGCCCGCCACAGCAGAACTTCACCTTTCACGGGTGTCCCATTCAAGCCGTCTCACAGACCGCCACTTGCACATCCTCACACCACCTCCTGGAAGGATGACTTTCAGGGTCCGGCACATTTACTAAGCCAAGCTATACTTTACAGACTTGTGGTTGTACTGTTTTACACGGGTTGGCATGACAAGATTCAGTCCTTAATGGTATCTGGGCGGTCTATCACTAACCACTTTGTGCTTCCACTGCACCACACTGTGCTTCCACTGCACCACACTCTCACACCATCGAACCAATCCGCCCAGATATTAAAGCATGTTGGGGTTTTTGGAAGCATACGATAATCATATTCATCATTTACCAGTCATTACCACCATGACTGCCCGAACAAATTTTCTCATGAATAAATGTGATGCTCGGGACAATTTCTTGCCCCGGATTCCTATTCAATGCTAAGCATGGCATATGGTTACGGACTTATTTTCGAAATGTTACTATTATATTTTTGCTAGGGCGACAAGGTTCACACATTCAAATACTCAAGGAGGGGGTAATATTATTCAAGGTAAACAACGGTATATAACTAGAATATCAAATTTAGCATGCATTTTCATAAAACTAACAGCAATGCAATTTGTTAATTTAAAACAAGTAATTTGCAGAAATGTAGGTTCAACATGATCAAAGTATTGACTCGCCTGGGTTACAGTGGTCGGGTGCTGGATTATCCGGATCTCCTAGTGCTGCTGCCTCGAATTCTTCCTCCCGAGCCTCGTATGCTATTTAATCGTGCGAAATACCCAAATAAAAGAAAAGCAATCAATCACTCAAAAAAAATCACCAAAAATTCATATGAACTCTAAAAATTATGATTTCAGTTCCATTGGACAGATCTTGATTTTAGATGAATTTAGAAATTTGTCCCACTTAATTTGGAGTTAAAATGTAGAAGTTATGATCATTCAAAGTTCTCAGTTCAGTTAATTCCAAATATTCTCAAATTTCTGACAGTGGGTCCCACTGGCATTTTCAGATTTATTTTTAATTTTCCTTTTTATTTACGTTCTGTGCTATTGACATGTGGGTCCGGTTACTGTTCATGGGGTCCACCTGTCAGCAGGGGCTCAGTGCAGTCGTGCCACTGACCGGTGGGACCCCTGGGTCAGCGGGCTGCTCCGGCTGTACTGGCCGACAGGCGGGGCCCACCTGTCAGTAATGAAAATAAAAGAAATCGCTCAACCATGCGCGCGGAGCCGGGCTCGAACACGCGACGCGGGAGCAGGAGGGAGGGAGGGATAACGCTGTAAGCCACTCGGACGACCGAGCGTTGCTTACCATATAAGGGTAAGTATACCTCTTGAGTTAGCTCGCCGAGGGGGTCGGGCTGAGGAAGAAGAAGGCGACGGCGCCGGCGGCGAGTGGTGGCCGGAGAGGGCTGGGAGCTGCGTGATATGTAATCCTTGCGCGATGGGGAAGCTTCTGGTGTAGGCGGCTGGGGTGGAGGATTACGGTGGCGGGCCGGCGGCGTGCGACGGCGGAGGTTCGGGAAGGTTCTTCGGTGCCGGCGAAGTGGAGACCACAGGAGGCGCGGGGGAGACAGGGGATGTGCTAGTGACGCTCCAGAGGCGGTCCCAGAGCAGGGAATTAAGCTCGGGCGGCCTGGTTTGGCTGATCGGCCGTCGCCGGAGCTGGGGAAGACGAGAGCGCCGGCGGGGAGATTGAGGCTTCTCGGTACTATTGCAGCTAGGGAAGGGAAGAGGAGGGAGCTGCGACGCGGTTGAAGCTCCCAGGCAAGGCTTTTATAGCCGAGAGGAGGGGGACGCGCGGCGAGGGGGCGGAGGCCGCCGTTCTGTTGCCGTTGGAGGAGGGGGAAGAACCAAATCTCCCTGAGATTTTGTGGGAGAGAGAGAGCGGGAAAGGTGCACTCCCCCTCCTGTGGATTGCCCTGGAGGTGAGAGAGAGAGAGAGAGGGAGGATTCGCTACGGCGACGTGAGAGGAATGCGGGCGCGAGGGGCGCGGCCGCGTGGAGAAGAGAGGAGCCGAGGGAAGAAGACGCGGGCGGGGCCACCGGTCGGGGAAAGCAGCTGGCGCGCGGGGCCGCGAGGCAGCGAGACGTGGGCGCGGGTCCACTGGCCAGCGGAAGCGAGCGATCGGGCGCGGGCCCACATGGCAGAGGCGGGGCGAGCGCGCGCTGCGCCCGCGGGGCTGGGCCGCGCGATGGAGGGCGCGGGCGACGCGTCGCGCATCGGGGACGGCCAGGTGGCGGCCCGGGAGGAGGGGAAGGCGGGATGGAGCGGCGACGTGGGCTGATCCCGGCCGTCCAGGTGGCGGCCGGAGGGTAAGTTGAGTTTTTAATTTTTCTAGATTTTTATTTTAGCTTTTAGAATTACCAAAACTTCCAACAAGGTCAGAAAAATATGAAAACACATCCAAAAATTCAGGAAAAATTCACAGAAGTTCCTGATGACATTCTGGACTTAACAAAAATATTTTTAACTATTGTTGGTACTTAATTTATTTGCTTTCCTTGTTATTTATGGCATTATTTAAAATGAGGGCTTTATGTTTAAACCAAAATTTCCTCCATTCCTTTCTGGATCATCTTTTCATATTCTTATTTAAATTTTTAATTTTTTTTAACATGTTTGTTTCCTCTTTAACTTTTGGAATTTTCATCATAATTTTCGAGACAATACTAGAAACTCCAAATTCAAGATAAAAAGTAAATAAAATAATCCAAAAACTTCATAATTTAATATTTACATTTATCAGGATGTTACAAATCTACCCCCCTTAAAAAAAATCTCGACCCCGAGATTCAGCCTAATTAGTGAATAGGTCGGGTAATCTCGTCGCAGTTTATTTTCTCGTTCCTAGGTAGTCCTCTTTCCTGGTACGATGGTTTCTATTGAGCCCAATTTTAGTGGGTGGTCTGATTCCCAACATTCTTTATTAGTAAAATCTTGATAGGCAATTTCCCACGGGTCTCAAGTCACACTTAGGCTCGACTGCTTTCTAAGGGTTTGATCTTTCTGATATTTGTGGACAGGTCTTGGGCTTGGATACATGGAATACATGGTGCCCATCTGCTAGACTTGCAGGCAGTTCTAGTTGGTAAGTTACTCCTCCTAGTGGTGTAGTCTAATATTCCTTTGGTGCCTTGTTAGCTAGTCTATTACAATTATGATGTCCAGAGTCTGGGCGGGCTACACTGTTAAGGGTTGGTTACCCTAGCAGGCGAGTTAAGTGCTTGTAGTTTCTAAAAGTTATGTGGATAACCTAAGCTTATTCACGAATCTTTTGGCTCTAAAAGATGAATACCCTGATTGTGTAAAGAACATGCGTTGCTATTAAACTGACAAAGAACGTACCCATAAGAATTCTGGCGGCCTCCTGGGCTTCCTCAGCTGTGATGTGATTAACTTGGCCGCGGTTTTGCGCTGAGGTGTTCCTGCTGGCTTGCGAGCTCTGATTCCCTTTGTTGGGTACCAAGGCTTGACTGCGGGTAGCGGGAGGCCCTAAATTGATTCTCACTGGATTTGTCTGCCGTTGCGGGCACTGGCTGACAAAGTGTCCCTTCTCTCCACACCCGAAACAGCTCCTGGTGGTGACAGGGTGCGCCCCAGTGGACTGGCTTGCTGAGCGTGGCGTTTGGAGGGAGCCACCACTGGAACGGGGTGCTGGAGATGAAGCATTGGATTGGTTAGGCTTTGAAAAGGAAGGTTTGTTCAAGAATCCCTGAATGAACCTTCCTTGAGGTTGTGGAGTTGTCATCTTGCGCTTACGACTGGCCTCAAGAATCTTCTTCTCATTTTCCAAGGCCAATGCCTTGCTTACCAGCTGGTGAAAGCTGGCGAAGTCCTGGGTGATCAGCTGTACTCTTAGTTCATCCTTCAATCCTTCAAAGAATCTGTCAATCTTTTCTTCTTCTTCTTCGATATCCTTCTGAGCATACCGGGCTAGCTGCGTAAATTTTGTAAGATATTCACTGACAGAGAAGTTCCCTTGCTTGAGATTGCGGAATTCATTTTTCTTTATCCGCATTATCCCGGCTGGAATGAAGTTGTCCTTGAAAGCCTTCTTGAATTCTGTCCATGGAATAGCTTCGATGTCACCTCCGGTGGTAGCATCTTCCTGGCCTCTGGCAGCCAAGTAGTTCTCCCACCATGCTGCGGCAGCTCCTTGAAGTAGGTGGGTGGCAAATATGACTTTATCCTCCTCTGCGCATTTGATTAAGCGCAGCTTTCTTTCAACATCTCGAAGCCAATCTTCGGCTTCAAGTGGTTCTTCTGCTGAAGTAAATGTACTTGGTCTTGTCCTTTGGAAGTCTCCTAGATCAGCTCTGTGTCCGCCAGAGCTTCCTTGCTGTCCAGCATAGATGGCTTGCAGAATCTGGGTTTGTTGTGCCATTACTTGGGCCATTGTGGGATTAACTGGGGGATTTGGGAGGTCAGCATCTTGGTTCTGATTCTCTTCAGGGTTTTCGCCATGATTTGAGTCTATCTCAGCATGCTGAGGGTTAGCATGAGCCCGAGATTGTGTAACTCTTGGACTGGCCATCTGTAGCTATAGCTTCATAACTTAGTACTAACACTACCCTTGAGAAAAAGGAAGGGTATCAACCCTCTTTGCAAAAAGAATCATAAGATAAACGACAAAGAACATTCAACCTAAGGCCTTATACCAGGCCATTTATTATCATACAAGCATTCAAATAGCCAGCCTTTAGGCTGGACTTTGCGGTTACACCATATACTAGGGTTTGATATGATGACGACTACAGTACTAAAGGACTAGTACCTCATCCTATATTACAGGAACTAGTAATTGCACCACGCGTGGTAAGTACGGCACTATTCTACCTACTCCTTCATCTGTAGACTTGAGCTTATGGTAAATGGGCTGATCCTTGTAGTTTAAATAGTGCAAGAGCTTGCGTAGTATGCTAGCAAACTCCCCTTCATGAACTCCCTAGGCCAGGTAGCTCAGTTGCCTTTATCGCCAATTCCTGCCATCTGTAAATTAAATTACTAGGGCTAGAAATTTTCCAAAACAATTAATGAAAGGTAGAGTAGAACAGATCTAAGAGGGATACGGATAGAAATAGTATGCTATATTTTTCATAAATGCTTTTTGTACATTTAGAAATTACCACCCTAAGGTGCTTCTAACGACCATTCTATGGCTTTTACCCTGCAGTCGTATGCTCTGATACCAGCGCTGTCAGACCCAGATTTTTCAATCTGAATCTTACTGTGTTTCACTGCACTAATCCCTGGATCAGTAGTTAGTGCACACAGGAACATTGCTGAATCATTTCATACATCGCATAAACATTCATTATATTACATAACTTGAAATACACCACGTCGGGTGATAGAGTTTACAAAAGAGGCCGATCAGGCCAATTGCCTTATTACAAACATGCACAGCGGAAGTACAGCAAAAGTAAACCCAAATCCACAGGCAAGCGACTGGAAGGTACTGTGTGCATTATATGTCACCAGCTAACTAGTAACATACGTGCACACAACGCCGGATGTCCACTTGTCCGTGTCTAATCAACGAAGCCTACGCCTTAGTTTCCTTCGTCGTTCTTCTCCTCCGTAGCGGGAGCTTCCTCGTAGGCGTAGTGGTCTTGCGCTCCTGGTTCTGGATTGTTGCCGCAAAGCGAGCGTGAGCACTCCGACCCCGTGCTCAGCGAGCCAACACACAGAATGCAGTATATAACATGTATGGCTAATCAAAGGATGGCTCAGGTTTATTTTATTTTTGCGAAGAGTGCTTTTGAATACAATTATATAAAAATTCCCTAAGACCTAGCATTTTGATCACATGTATATGTTGAATGCAGTAATAATAGTGATTCAGATTCCATCCACCATTACATGGCATCTGCACCATATAGCAATTTCTTCAGCGTTATAGCCGCTTAACTTACCACTGGGACGACACCCAGGACAATTCCAAACTAGGGCCTCACACTGCCCTCCACTTTTTCATTCCCATCCACAAAGCATTTTGAAATAGAACTATATCTGGTTAAGTTCCCATGTCTGCCCTTGACCGTGGGCACGGCTATTCGAATAGTTTTGACTCTGCAGAGTTTGTACACTTTCACCACAAGAGACAATCAACTCATTGCCCCACACGATTCCTTAGTCATGTGGTTGAGCAGACCATCACAGTAACTTTTCAAAGTACCTCGCCCCTTCCATCATTTCACCCTATGGGTCGTTCCCACTTGCGGTGGGTCCCATACGTTGTGCGGGATGTCCTTCTTCTGAACGTCTAGCAGCTGGCTCCCCGCCCCTGCTAGCCCGCCACAGCAGAACTTCACCTTTCACGGGTGTCCCATTCAAGCCGTCTCACAGACCGCCACTTGCACATCCTCACACCACCTCCTGGAAGGATGACTTTCAGGGTCCGGCACATTTACTAAGCCAAGCTATACTTTACAGACTTGTGGTTGTACTGTTTTACACGGGTTGGCATGACAAGATTCAGTCCTTAATGGTATCTGGGCGGTCTATCACTAACCACTTTGTGCTTCCACTGCACCACACTGTGCTTCCACTGCACCACACTCTCACACCATCGAACCAATCCGCCCAGATATTAAAGCATGTTGGGGTTTTTGGAAGCATACGATAATCATATTCATCATTTACCAGTCATTACCACCATGACTGCCCGAACAAATTTTCTCATGAATAAATGTGATGCTCGGGACAATTTCTTGCCCCGGATTCCTATTCAATGCTAAGCATGGCATATGGTTACAGACTTATTTTCGAAATGTTACTATTATATTTTTGCTAGGGCGACAAGGTTCACACATTCAAATACTCAAGGAGGGGGTAATATTATTCAAGGTAAACAACGGTATATAACTAGAATATCAAATTTAGCATGCATTTTCATAAAACTAACAGCAATGCAATTTGTTAATTTAAAACAAGTAATTTGCAGAAATGTAGGTTCAACATGATCAAAGTATTGACTCGCCTGGGTTACAGTGGTCGGGTGCTGGATTATCCGGATCTCCTAGTGCTGCTGCCTTGAATTCTTCCTCCTGAGCCTCGTATGCTATTTAATCGTGCGAAATACCCAAATAAAAGAAAAGCAATCAATCACTCAAAAAAATCACCAAAAATTCATATGAACTCTAAAAATTATGATTTCAGTTCCATTGGACAGATCTTGATTTTAGATGAATTTAGAAATTTGTCCCACTTAATTTGGAGTTAAAATGTAGAAGTTATGATCATTCAAAGTTCTCAGTTCAGTTAATTCCAAATATTCTCAAATTTCTGACAGTGGGTCCCACTGGCATTTTCAGATTTATTTTTAATTTTCCTTTTTATTTACGTTCTGTGCTATTGACATGTGGGTCCGGTTACTGTTCATGGGGTCCACCTGTCAGCAGGGGCTCAGTGCAGTCGTGCCACTGACCGGTGGGACCCCTGGGTCAGCGGGCTGCTCCGGCTGTACTGGCCGACAGGCGGGGCCCACCTGTCAGTAATGAAAATAAAAGAAATCGCTCAACCATGCGCGCGGAGCCGGGCTCGAACACGCGACGCGGGAGCAGGAGGGAGGGAGGGATAACGCTGTAAGCCACTCGGACGACCGAGCGTTGCTTACCATATAAGGGTAAGTATACCTCTTGAGTTAGCTCGCCGAGGGGGTCGGGCTGAGGAAGAAGAAGGCGACGGCGCCGGCGGCGAGTGGTGGCCGGAGAGGGCTGGGAGCTGCGTGATATGTAATCCTTGCGCGATGGGGAAGCTTCTGGTGTAGGCGGCTGGGGTGGAGGATTACGGTGGCGGGCCGGCGGCGTGCGACGGCGGAGGTTCGGGAAGGTTCTTCGGTGCCGGCGAAGTGGAGACCACAGGAGGCGCGGGGGAGACAGGGGATGTGCTAGTGACGCTCCAGAGGCGGTCCCAGAGCAGGGAATTAAGCTCGGGCGGCCTGGTTTGGCTGATCGGCCGTCGCCGGAGCTGGGGAAGACGAGAGCGCCGGCGGGGAGATTGAGGCTTCTCGGTACTATTGCAGCTAGGGAAGGGAAGAGGAGGGAGCTGCGACGCGGTTGAAGCTCCCAGGCAAGGCTTTTATAGCCGAGAGGAGGGGGACGCGCGGCGAGGGGGCGGAGGCCGCCGTTCTGTTGCCGTTGGAGGAGGGGGAAGAACCAAATCTCCCTGAGATTTTGTGGGAGAGAGAGAGCGGGAAAGGTGCACTCCCCCTCCTGTGGATTGCCCTGGAGGTGAGAGAGAGAGAGGGAGGATTCGCTACGGCGACGTGAGAGGAATGCGGGCGCGAGGGGCGCGGCCGCGTGGAGAAGAGAGGAGCCGGGGGAAGAAGACGCGGGCGGGGCCACCGGTCGGGGAAAGCAGCTGGCGCGCGGGTCCACTGGCCAGCGGAAGCGAGCGATCGGGCGCGGGCCCACATGGCAGAGGCGGGGTGAGCGCGCGCTGCGCCCGCGGGGCTGGGCCGCGCGATGGAGGGCGCGGGCGACGCGTCGCGCATCGGGGACGGCCAGGTGGCGGCCCGGGAGGAGGGGAAGGCGGGATGGAGCGGCGACGTGGGCTGATCCCGGCCGTCCAGGTGGCGGCCGGAGGGTAAGTTGAGTTTTTAATTTTTCTAGATTTTTATTTTAGCTTTTAGAATTACCAAAACTTCCAACAAGGTCAGAAAAATATGAAAACACATCCAAAAATTCAGGAAAAATTCACAGAAGTTCCTGATGACATTCTGGACTTAACAAAAATATTTTTAACTATTGTTGGTACTTAATTTATTTGCTTTCCTTGTTATTTATGGTATTATTTAAAATGAGGGCTTTATGTTTAAACCAAAATTTCCTCCATTCCTTTCTGGATCATCTTTTCAGATTCTTATTTAAATTTTTAATTTTTTTTAACATGTTTGTTTCCTCTTTAACTTTTGGAATTTTCATCATAATTTTCGAGACAATACTAGAAACTCCAAATTCAAGATAAAAAGTAAATAAAATAATCCAAAAACTTCATAATTTAATATTTACATTTATCAGGATGTTACATTCATGCTCTTGCCGGGACATGTAGGAACATATTTAAAGCCATCTTGGTCATGATCCACCCACGAGTAAGTTGTATTTACCAATTTTGGTTTTAGCTCAGTTTTGGTGCACTCTTCTTTCATACTAAAAAAAGTTCTCAACTTTGGCCATGATTTTCATTATCGTTTATTAGAATAAGTTCGTAATGCCGTAAAGAAGATCACTGTAAAATTTCTTGTCATTTGGATATACGGATCAAAATTTCCATTAATTTTAGTTTTTGAAACTATGCTGGATTCACTGTTCATTTGCTAATTTTCTGTTCAGACTGGGGTGACCATAGTGGTTAGACCACCCCGAGGTCAGACCACCCCCTATGAGAGAGGTTAGACTGCTGGTGTTGAGGATTTCATTGAGTTTTGATTTCTGGAGTTATTTTGATCTGTGACTTTGGGAGAAGGTTATATTCTCTGTAACTTCCTAGTTATATGCGAATAAAACCTAGAATACTTGGGGGATAATTTTAATCGACACCATTCACACTTGAGTCTTGATGCTCCATACAACTTATTCACACTTCGACACCTCTTGGTACTTGGAGGAGTTTCCTTTGAGCTCTCAGCCGCCTCACCACTCTTTGACTTGACCATCTACACATCATGAGAGTATTGCAACACATCGATAAAAAAATACAAATTTGGATGGAAAGAATTATTATGTTACCATTAGTCTTTTGATCCTATCATCTGGAGTGGTGATGACCAACATTAGAGGTACTTCTTCTTTTTGCTCGGGCTCCCCTCGCAGATCATATTTATCCTCTCTCTCACATCAGCGCGAGATAGGCCTAACAAAATTAGAAAAGAAGGAAAATCTTAACGTCAGACATTGCAACCAAATAAAAATTCGACTAATCAAATTTCTTGATGCTTACCTTCTGAGGACTCCCTAGTCGAGTCATTTGTGCCCTCATACCAAAGCATAATGTGCTCGCATGACTTCAGGGCATTGATTCGGTGCATGGAAAAGTCTCTTATCACGTTTCATGAGGCCTGTCCCTTGTCCTTAAGATAGATGATGGTATCGACCCATCGCTCTATCTTCCCCTCCTTTGGGGAATGCCTCTGCCTTGGATTCTCAATTGCAATCTGACTGACAAAGGAGAGGCTGTCTTCTTTGTTGAGCGTCATGTAGAACCACAGCTTCTTCCATGATGACCAAGAAGACTTGGAGTACATGGAATGTACTCTCTTGCTTTCTCATCGTGAAGTCATGGAGAACAACCCTAGGTGAAGTCGCTGCTTTCCCTGATCTTCCCATCATCTTGTAGAAGTATCTCATGAGCTCCAAATTCACTTGAACCCCCAAATATGCTTCACAAAGATAGATGAAGATGCTCAAGATAGCGTTTGAATTGGGGGCCAGATTCATTCCTGTAAATTCCAGAACCTCCGACAAGATTGGATGCACTGGTAGCCTAAATCCACACTCTACATACACCCAAAATATTGGAATTTCACCGTCGCTTTTGCTCAAGAAATTTGCCCTGATTGCTAACCTCCACGAAACCAAAACTTTGTTGAGGAGTAACCCCTCCTCTTCCATGGCCTACAGCTGTCTAATTAGTAATCAGATCCAACATTTTGGATATAGTGGTTGTGAATCAAAGAGGGATTCAGATGGATTCGAGGCTACAATTGAATACACGCAAAATGTGAAGAGGCAAAAGAACTTGAAGGTGAAAGTTTTTTAGAAAATTGAAGCCAACAGGTATCACTATAGATTTTTATAAGGGTTTTTCCAACTGCAAACAACAGTTATCTAATCTAAAGCCCAACGGACATAAAACCTTTCAGTTTCCCAGTTAGTTTCTCAACATTAATTGAATGAAAACTGCTTCTTTACTCTAACCATTAAAAGAGTAGTTTCTGAATTGAAATTCAATCGAAAAAATTATATTATAAGTTCACTTAAAGTTTAGGCGCTAGCTGACGAGGATTGAATAATCCCTTCAATACAGCTTTAAAATTTAATCAAAGCTGTAAAACCTCCATAGTTGTAAGCATCCTATAGTAGTTCCCTGAGTACCTTGGTCAGAAGATTACTATACACTTTGCTTGACTAGTAGACAACTCGGAGGGTTCGTGAACTAGTTTGAGGACCTACTTTCAAGGGACTCTTCTTGTGTGATGGACAAGACACGTGCTCTATCCGACCCAAATAGCACGATGTTTTGGCCCTGTATCTTTGACAACAACTACCATGCAGTTATGTCATACGATTATCTCCCACTGACAACAATTGAAGGTCAGTTATCACCGGGTATCTCTCTCTGACAGCAACCTCCCCTTTGATTGGACACCATGATTCCATGAGACGTCCCTTCATATGAGTAATTGAAATTTTTGTACGAATAATCTATTTTTTATTCAAAAATATAGAAATATACCCGCGATTTTTTTTACAAAATAGGCTCCAGTCGCCTAGTGGGGGGGGGGGGGGGGCGACTGGAGTCTATCGCCCAACCGGGAGGCGACACGTGGGGAATATGGCAACAATTGGGTGAATTATTGTTGTCTTCCGAGCGTTGGGCGACTGCATTGCAGTCGCTGTACGGTTGGGCGACTGTAATTGCAGTCACCCAACGCCAGGGCGACAGGGGGGGTCTTAAGGCAGCACACTCGGCCGCCGCCCTGCTTACCCATTTTTTTCACTCATTTTGCGCCCAGAGAAGAAAGGAGAGAAGAAGAGAAAAGAAGAGGAGAGGAAGGAGGGGGAGAAAAGGAGGGGGAGAAGAGGAGAGGGAGAGGAGGGGGAGGAGAGGAGAGGGAGAAGAGGAGAGGGAGAGGAGGGGGAGAAGAGGAGAGGGAGAGGAGGGGGAGGAGAGGAGAGGGAGAAGAGGGAGAGGAGGATAGGGAGAGGGAGAGGAGGACAGGATAGGAGGAGGAGAGGGAGGAAGGAGGAGTGGAAACTATTCCATCCATTTAGATCCTTAGATCCAGGTATTTTTTTTATTATGTTATATTTACAGTATTATTTTTATGAAATGTTAGTGTTAGTAAAAATTGTAGATGTAGAGAATTTAGTACATTTTTAGTATAAAAATGTTAGTATAGAAAAGTTTTAGTATACATTTTGTAGTATGGAACATTTTGTAGTATAGAAATTTTAGCACAATTTTTAGTATAGAAAGTTTAGTATTGTGCGATGTTATTTGACATGTCGCAAAATTGAAACATATATGCAGGCCGACATCATCAATGGCAGTAGCCACTACATTGAAAGTGCATTACGGTGCTAGAACCATTTGTGAAGGTCCAAATGGTGTGGATTTGAGCGGTTTTCTGCAAGTCACTCTCGTACTTCCGGATGGCGAGAATGCTCGAATCACAGATGTGCTGCATTGGCTGACCCGGAGTTTTTCGTTGGACCCCGAGGTGTGCAGCGTCGTCATACAAGGGCTTTTGAGTCAGTCTCCCACGGACATTAGATGGGAGTTGAAGTCATTGGTGCGCATTGCTTCGTGGAAGGGCTTTGTGCAAGGGTGCCGGCGCCGTGGATACGAGTGTGTCCTGCTTGTGCAACCGTGCTCACTAGAAGCTGCACAAAGTCATGCGTCCGCCCTTGCTCCAGGAGGTGCTAGCAGCTTGGGCGGACCGCATGTTGGCGGAGATGATCAAGTTGCTTGTGATGAAGCCGATGCGGTACATGGAGGAGAGTTACAATGGTCAAGCCATACAGAGGGAACTGGACAAGCCGACGAAGGGGAGCATATTGAGTATATCGTGCAACAGATGGATTGTGATGACCAGAGGGTATGGGCTGAAGAGGAAGCTGTACAGGACGAGGAGGAGGACAGTTTGGATGAGGATGATGTATGGAGAAATAGTTGAGAAGAAAGACATGGAGGCCACACATATCGTGGTAGCTATCGAGAATAAATTCAAGTACAAGATTAGCTACGCGAAGGCATGGCGTGCCAAGCAGAAGGCGTTGGAAAAACATTTCGGGTCTTTCGAGGTGGCGTATGACAATCTTCCTCGTATGCTTAAGGTGTTATAGGACAGGAACCCGGGAACGTATATCACCGTTCAAGACAAGCCGTCCACAAGTCCACTAGGATATGCGGTGTTGCAGAGAGCCTTATTAGCATTAGTGCTTGCATTGAAGCATTCAGGCACATGCTGCTAGTGATCTCAATTGACGAGACCTTCTTGACAGGCAAATACAAGGGGCAGATCCTGAAGGCAACAACCAAATATTGCCGCTGGCCATCGCATTTGTGAAAAGTGAGAATTATGAGAGCTGGCTGTGGTTTCTCAGACATGTTAACGTTGGAGTTGTCGGCACTCGTCCTGGTGTGTGTGTGTAATCCATGATCGCCACACCGATATTACTCAGTGCTAGGACCACGCGGACCAGCTTTACACGTAGGAGTAGAGAGAAAACGGACCCTATAAATTGGTGTGCATTCCATTTCGCAGGGAACTCTGCACTTCCAAACCCCACACTACACCGCGCTTCCTTCACCCCATTGGTATGGACAAAAGCCAGAAGAAGCAATGGGACAAGATGGTGAAGGAATGGGAGGAGACCCGTGACCTAGCACGGTCAGCTGCCGCCCGCGATGAGAAAATAAGGGCTATTGCGGCCCGTGCAGAACAAGCCCAGTGTGCTACAATGTCAGCTCCCCGCAATGAGCGGCCGCGTAGCAACAATCCCATCCCGAACGTTCCCACCAAGCGTTCACTGCAACTCCCACCTGAGGGGGAGACACCCCCTTTGTTGGTGCGGGGACACATGCAAGTTCTTCAAGTCTAAGCACCGCATCAGCCTAGGTATGCATTACTGGGGTTGCACAAACTACTCCAATGACTACCCTGACCGCCATCTAGACACCGCAACATATCGGCAGCCGGTAAGGACCACATGCACCATTTACCCCTACCTTTTCTCCTGCACAGCACGCACTAACAATCTCTCCCCTGTATTTACAGTCCTTAGAACCCCTATGTGCCTACTGCAAATAGATCGATCTTGAGATCCACCCTGCGGACCAATGAGCCCTCGACTTTGAGGAGCGGAATGTCACACGGGACATGGAGTTGTGGGAGGAGGAGCGCCACAAGAACGAGCAACCCCTGCGTATACAACGCGAGACGAAAGCTCATCTCGAAGCGTGCACGCGTAGGGAGCAGGAGGCTCGTGAGAGGGAGCGCGAGAGAAAGAGGGAAATGGCGGCTAAGGCAAAACAGGCCGCAGAGGAGTTCAACGCCAAGCGGGCAAGGAAGGGAAAGTGGCCCCGGTCCATACAGTAGGTCGTACGAGCAGTTGGGTGGGTTAGTCGCATATGATGCTATATGTTATGCATGTAATAAAAAAGTACGCGGCATATTACTCCCAACTGTATTATGAAGTTTATTTCTATTCAGACAAGCTTATTATCTCGTCTTTTCGCATTTTCTGATTCACATAGCAAGTCATGTAACAATATTAACATACCGGTTTTCGCCGTACACGAATTCTCAGTAACATCAAAATATCACTTACCATCATATGTACAGATCGTTCTACGGTCAATCGTTCCTAAAAATTTTTCCAAAATTTTTTACGCACCTACAACATACAATGAACATAAACTTTTATTACAATTCCACCATATTTTTCCTCAATTTAAAACTACAAAATTGACAAAACTTAAAAAAATGAGGGACTGAGTGCAGTCGCCCAATGGGGGGCGACTGCATTCAGTGTCGCCCAATGGGGAGGCGACTGGTTTCAGTTGCCCGAGGGTGGGGCGACTGAAATTTTGTTGGCCGCTAGTTGGGTGATAGACTGCAGTCGCCCCCCATTGGGCGACTGGAGCCTATTTTTGTAAAAAAAATTTCCTCGGGTATATTTCTGTAATTTCGAATAAAAATAGATTATTCGTACAAAAATTTCTGAGTAATGGGTGCCCCTTCAATAGTATTTAAGGGTTGATGAGAGAAGATAGAAGCATAAGACAATCAACACACGAACGCTCGGAGAGATCAATCAATCGACAACAAATGAAGGCAACCTGAGTCTTTCGAGCATCGAGAAGAAGATAGACTAGGGCTAGTTTAGTCCCTTTCATAGGCCCCTTTATAACTAGTTCAAAAGCAATAAAGATCAACCTTTTTCTCTTGCTAATCCAATCCATGGAATCCAGCCATCTTTCTTATATTATTCGTAAGATTGGCTACTCGATCGTCGACATCATTCCAAACTCACGTCTGTGGATCCAAGAGGAGGTCATTGAGGTAGCCATGGCTTCTTTATCACGTTGTGGATTCAAGAGGAGGTTGGTGAGGTAGCCATGGCTTCTCCATCAATACTGGACATGGCATCCTTGAGCTCCGTGTGATGCCCCAAACGTAGCTTCTATGAGGTCCACTGACACCCTAACCATGGCCTTCGTGAGCTCTGCCTCCAACATCAGCTAGCTCCACCAACGTTGGCCATGGCCTTCGTGAGCTCCTGCGGAATCCCGACCTCCATCACCATGAGTAGTCTCCATGAGCCTCGCATCAATGTTGCCACTAGGGCGTGGTCTCCTCGAGCACAAACTGAGCTTCGTCGTTGCGAGCTCCTCGACGGTGGTACTGTGGCCTACCCTGACAAGCTCTACACCTCAGTATCGTCAGGCGTCTCCTCCATTAGGTAGGCATGTTGTATGCATTTCCTCGAATTGTTGCAACTCCTTTTCTCTATTATTGTAACAAGTATTTTTATTTGTTGCAGTGTATGTTTCTCAAATCTTTTGTAGCAAGTATTATTTGTTGTAGTAGGTTGTTGATTTGTTGCACTGGGGAATTTGTTTTGTTACGATGGTGCCTTTTAATTTTGTTACACTGTTCTGTTGCCATGGATTTGTTGGAACAAGAGGGGCGTTTTGTTGCACACATATAACCAATTGTTGCACTTGCTACAAATTTCGTTGTGTCACGGAGAGAGAATGCTTGAGTGTTGTAACATAGTATATTTGTTGCATCGCCTCATCGATTTTTGTAATAGTGTATTTGTTGCATCGGATGGAGATTTGTGGACATTTGTTGCAGGTTTACTAAATAATTATAGTTTCTCACTGATTTTTGTTACGACATATCAGATGGCTTAGATGTATTCTTTTAAGTCAGATCCGACGATAAAAAGCTTTCATTATATGTTCAGGTACTAGCACTTCCCACGATAACCTAGGCTAAGCGAATTTGGCATAGAATGCGCCAGTGTACGTGATAGGTGATGATGTAGTACTAGGATATTTATGTGAGTGTACTTCACAGGAGCAACTATCAAATCAGAAAACGAGACAAACCTTCCAAAAAATGTTTTGGGTGTAGTATACCATTCTTCCCTCCGCCTCTGATGACATTGAAAATTTAAATGCAGGGAGTGTGTCATTCACTTGGTCTGGCCCAACGCCAAGGGTGATGATTCCAGACCCGGGGTTAGTAAGCGAGGTTTAGTCTATCAACTCTGGGCAATTTGGCATACCAAAGCAACCCCGTGTTTTGGAGTTGTCAGTGACCGGGATTGTAAATCATAAAGGAGAAAAATGGGCAAAGCACAGGAGAATTCTCAGTCCTGCCTTTCTCCTTGGAAAATAAAGGTAATTGATCCCTGGATATTTTTGCCAAGAAAATATTTCCTTTTCTAATCTAATGGGTATACCCAAACCAGAACATCGCTAAATCTAGCCCCATTTGGGAAGAGTCCGCGGTTCATCCACTCTGAAATGCACCATGCGCCTCTGTCTCATGTCGTCTCGTCAATCCGTGCATCGTGGAGGGGTACGTGCTTTGAGTCTCGGTTGTACTACTGCGCGCCGGACAGCAGAGACCGCTGCTCACTCGTGTGCTGCGCTTGGTTCTGCACAAGATGTCCACGGAGGCGGCGAGAGTAGGACAAGCAGTCCACCACTCTTACGCAAGTGCTTGCGTAATCTCGCCTCCATGATTGGGGAATTGGCAGACTAGAGTGAAGCTTCCATTGGCTCGGCGCGTGCCGTGACGTAATGCCTGACTGCATGAGAGCCAACTGAATTATTGTAGACGTATTGATTGACAAGGAGCATACGAGTCACTTGAGCCGTGAGATCACCGTGTTTGGCCCTAAGAAGCCTGAGCATGGATCGCCTACTTGGGCCAAACGAGGCAGCACATGCCAAGAGCGACACCTTCTAAGCTGACCAAGTCATCGATTATTTAATGTTGAATTTGGAAAGAGAAATCGGTACAATCCCAATCCACATAAGTATGATTCCATCGTGTGGTTCGAGAGTTTCTACATGCAGCCTCGATGTTGTAACGGTTATCTGCACCTTCTTGTCTCCATGCAATCGGCATCCAGAACGCGCCCAGCCGTTATATTCCATACAGGGCTTAATTGCTTATCCTGTCAAGCTCAACATCAAAATTACCCTTCAGCGCCCGTACAGGATTTTGCTTCTACGAGTACTTTTTTTAATGCTAGGTGTGGTAGAGGTAGCCGTACCTAAGCCCATCCGACCCGCTAAAGAGTTGTAAAACCTAAAATAAGATGCGTGTAATGACATAAATACCCCTGTAAAGGGCACACGAATGTAAGGGCAAAATTGTAAAATACATTTCATGGAAATATATATACATGCCCTGGAGATAGGGAAGGGGTAAATATTGTCCATCCATCTCATCCATTCCCCTACTCTCCTACTTTACTGTTTGGTCAGTAGCCACAACAGTTGGCGCCGTTCGTGAGGACGACGGAGAGCAAGCCATAGACTTTGAGAAGTGATGGCACCCAAGAAAGTTTCATCAATGAGGAGGAAGAAACGGAGTATGACGGCAGTGCTCGCAAATGCCAGGGCTTCGGTCGGTGGACCACCTGCGCCAATGTCAGGAGCCGGCGCTGATGGCAACACTGGTGTCGCGAATGCTGACGTCGACATCCGTGGCGCGACTGATGGCCCCACCGCTGGCGTGGCGGGTGGCCTCGGTAACAGCGCCCGGGTCGGCGGGAGTAGCAATGCCGATGCCCACGCAGGTGTGCCCAGCGACCCGACGTCCAGTGCGGGAGCGACAGGTGGCCCCGGCGGCCGCACCGGTTTCGTCACCGACCTCGGGGCCCATTGTATCGACACGTTGAACAGCTCTGGGGGACAAGCTGTGGTCTCCACCAACCCGGTAGTCCGCACCAGCGCTCAGGTCTGTGTAGCTACCCCGGCGGTGCAAAACGACTTGATGGCGGCTCTCGGTACATTGCAGCGCGAGCTGGCAGATCTCTGAGGGGCCGTGCGGGAAATGCAAGAGGCTCGAAGCTAGCAGGAGGCGCGGAGCCAGCAAACCCCGCCGGCAGCGGCAGCAGAAGCTACACCAGACTAGGCGGACAGTCGCGACGCCCCCACCTCTAGTCGCGTTGCGCTTTGACGTGTAGACCCGAAGTCCCCTTCTCCGCTGGCCTGCAGCAGTCGGCGTGGCCAGAGGACTTCAAGTTCCCCACCATCGAGCCGTACAAGGGTGATACGGACCCCAGGGAGTTTGTTCGTGTGTATGAAACAACCATCGAGGCCGCTAGTGTGGACGACTCCACCAAGGCGAAGGGACTGCCGCTTGCGTTGCAGGGAGTAGCGCTCTCTTAGTTTTTTTTACCATAGAGCCAAACTTCATCTACGCATGGGAACAAATCTGGGACCACCTGTGTAACAACTTCCAGGGAAACTATGTCGAGCGCGTCGACATGGATCAACTCTTTGCCATCAAGCAAAATCCCTTGGAAAAGCTCTGAGAGTACTTCAAGCATTTTGCTAAGGTTCGCTGCCAAGTCAAGGATGTCAATGAGACCACTATCATCAACGCAGCGATCCAAGGCCTTCGCCCGGGGCCGCTAGCCGAATACAACGCGTGCAAGCCGATAAAGACGGTGGCCAAACTCTTCGACAAGATGGAGGAGTACGCGAGTGCATAGGAAGACGCTCAACGGCGCAGAGGCGACACCTTCGATGCCAAGCAAGCGAAAGGTTCACCGGAGGGCTCCTCCAAGCACAAGCAAGACTCATCAAAGGACACTCCTAAGCGTAAACAAGATTTGTCGAACGACAAGTCCAACCGTAAGCAGCGCAGGTCTCAGAAGGCCCGCTACGTCTTCGACATTGAAGGCAGCTCTGACCATAGTTATCACGGCGTCGCTAGGCGACGCCAAGTCGTCCTGGCGGTCGGAGGGGGACGCCGAGGCTGGTCGCCCAGGAGATCTCCCGTCGCTGGCGCCGATCTACGGCTTTCTCTCACTGTCAATGCCGATCTGCGGCCTTCTCCCACCACCGACATTGAGGGAGGGGCAGAGCAGCGGGGCCAGCGTGTTGAAAGCAGAGGAGGCGAAGGTTTGTATGAATAATTGTTTGTGATAGTTCATAAACGGTTATTCATACAAACCGTTGATGATGTCTACCATTATCACAAACAATTTGTTCATACACGGTTATTAATATAAACCATCTGTAATAGTGTCATATCATAGACGATTTGTGGTTAAAACTGTTTAGGATATGCCGCATTATCAAATAGCCAGCGTGATCTCGATAAATCTATGTTCATTGCGCTGCATTGAAGGAGACAGTCAACTTTGGGGAGTTTGGTGAAAACATACCACATGTACATCTAATTTGTAGATCGATTTGTTCTTGGTGATTAGAAGTTAGTATTTTCTTCTAATAACTTATATGCCTTGTAAAAGAGAGAGATGATAGCTAGGTTTTTATATCAAGTTAGGTTTAGAGAGAAATCTAGCAAGGTGAATGACAATTATGCGTGTAAGTAGCTAGGCTGGTTAGCTATAGTAATATTAATAATCTAATTTGATACTAATTTATTACATGTGTAGCGTAGATGCACCGAAATTGAATGTACATTGAGAACCGTGTGAGTGAAGAGTACATTAATGGCGTGTCTGCTTTTAGAAGAGTGGCCGGACAGGATATGTTGAAGAAGAGGGTAGAATATATGTATTGTCCATGTATTAATTGCGATAATATGAAGATATTTATCAACTCAACGTAGATCGAAACTCACTTGATTTGAAGGGTTTCAAAAAGCGGTATACATATTGGACCAGTCACAGTAAAGAGAAGATTATACAGGAAGATAGTTATAACATCGTCGAGGAAGATAATGATATGTTAGTTGTGGACTGTGCTTTCGATGAGGATATGTCACAGGATGATAATCTGGATCAGATGTAGAAAGGAACTATAGAGAGAGAGTTTGGTAAATTCAAGGGCTTGATGGAGGACTCAGAGAAACCTTTGTTTCCGGACTGCAAGCCGCAATACACAAGGTTGTGATCCATTCTTGAATTGCTGAAATTAAAGACAAGCAATGGTTAGTCCGACAAGAGTTTCACGACATTGTTAGGTCTCCTAGCAAACATCCTTCTAGAGGAAAATGTGTTGCCAAGAACCACCTACCAAGCCAAGAATGTTATTTGTCCGTTGGGAATGGAAGTAGAAAGAATACATGCATATTCGAATGATTGTATCCTCTACCGTAAAGAGTATGTAAGCTTATATGTTTGTCTGGTGTGCAAAGCATCTTGATACAAGTGTAAAATGACTCTAGTGATGCAGAGGGCATTGAGGTGAAGCAAAAATCTCCTATTAAGATGTTGTGGTATCTACATGTAATTCCCCATTTGAAGCGTTTATTTGCAAACTGAAAGGATGCAAGATTGCTGTGTTGGCACTTAGAGCAGTGCAAGAAAGATGATATGATAAGACACAATGCTGATTCTGCCTAGTGCAGGAACATCGATAGGATGTTTGTAAACTTCTATATGAAACCGAGGAATATAAGGTTTAGGTTGAGAACAGATGGAGTGAATCATTTCGGTAACGTGAGCAACCAACATACCATCTGGCCCGTGACTGTATACATGTACAACATTCCTCCTTGGCTGTGTGTGAAGCAAAAGTACATTTTGATGTCACTACTTATCCAAGGGCCGAAGCAATCTAGAAATAATATTGATGTGTACCTAGCACCATTAGTGAAAGATTTTGTGATACTGTAGAATGAAGGGGTACAGGTATGGGATGCGGATAAATGAGAGGACTTTACTCTGTGCACCATGTTGATTTGAACCATCAATGATTTTTCTGCCCTTAGCAACCTGTCAGGGTTGAGTACAAAAGAAGCCAATGCATGTCCGCGCTGCTTAGATTATACTGAGAGTGTGTGGTTGAACAACTCACGTAAAACTATGTACATGCTTCACCATAGATTCCTTCTAAGGTATCACCCATACCGTAAAATGAAGAAACAATTTGACAGAAAAAGGATGACTCAGCTCCAAGGTCTTTTATTGGGAAAGAGGTCTATGATATGGTCAAGGATATTGATATATACTAATGACTTTAAAACTCCTAGCGACAGGGCGTAGAATTTGACTCAAGTGCATACGATCTTGGCAACCTCGCCAAAGTTCAAGGATAGCTCTCTGAATTTTTGATGGGGATGGTCATTCAGCCAAATGGAGAGTTCAACCCTGGTGGAGATGATATTTAGTTGTTCAAACATTTGATTCAATTCTAATTCACTCAGTTGTGCTTAATCAAACAATTAATTCAATTGTACTTCATTCAGTTGTTTAATTCATTTGTGAGATCCGTGTAACGATTGTCATGTGCTATATATATGATCTGCTTATGTTGTTTAATTCATTTGTGAGATCTATGTAATGTTGTCTTGTGCTATATATATATATATATGATCTGCTTACTTGTTTTCAGAGGGCATGGCTAGTATTTCTTGAGGCTAGCCGAATACAGAAAATAATGTAGCTTTTCAAATAGCTATCATAGACGGTTTTTAAAAACAACCGCCTGTGATATGTACGGTATCACAGATGATTAATTCCAAAAACCATCTATGATAGCAAACATATCACAGATGGTTGTTTAAAAAACTATTTGTGTTTTAACTTATTACAGACGATTTGGGAGCCGTCTGTGATAACCACCTATTATCACTGACACATAAATTCAGAAGTTCAGAAACCGTTTGTGATGATAGTTTTGAATCGTCTGTAATGACTCTTTCTATAGTAGTGAACTGAAAGGAATGAAGGAATGAAATATGGTGCATTTGGTATATTTGATAGCTACAAAAGCACTATGCAGCTGTGTAATGTTGTCAGATATTACTGATTCATTTAATGTCATGCATAGTAGTAAATTTGTGTTGCTTGATTTTAACCTACACGATTGACTATCCCCTGATTGATATACTTGGGTGTGGTACTGTTTGATTCCACAAGGTGAAATAATAACATAAATTTGCTTCACTGTAGAATGGGATAATGGAAACATATTGTTTATGCTACAATATCAATCTTGTTTGGTGTGCACTTCCATTTCTAGAAGTATTCTCTATTCAATTTCTCTGAATGCTCATCCTTGCCTTATTTATTTGTTCGAGTCTAGCACTACATTACAATAGGAACATGGAACATTAGATGCAAAAATATGAACATGGCTCTAGTTGATTGCTCCTTCAATAGCAACATGATGTTGCTGATTATTCTATTCATTGTTGATTTTTTGTGTTATATTAATGGCAGGGAACACCGCTTCTAATTTGGATGGTTCAATTGGACAAAGGGGTTTGAAAAATCTTGTTAAGGTTGTGATCATATTCTTGATCAAGCTACTCTCCTTCCTCCGCCTTTTCATCTCCTAACCAGTGACGAGGTTTGAGAATGCCCATCCATCTATGGCACTAGTCCCAATTGTAGATAAGCCACAACCTTGGTCTATTAGTGATGCTGATATGAGCAATTATTTATAGTGTCTTGATAGTCTTGAGTCTTTGTGTAACCATCTTGTGAGCAAACCACCAGAAATTCCTAAGGAGAAGGAGCATATATTCCTAAACTCATTTGAATGCATCAAATCTATTGAGGCTGACCTAGAGAGGACCAAAAGAGTAAGTTCTTATGATATACCATTTCAATTGATCATGCAAGCTTCTAAGTTGTGCATGCCTCTCAAATAACATCTCCTAGAAACAAATATGGTAACTAATCATTCATTTCAACCTTTTCACCAACTTTATTTTATGCAATTGTGCAACCCTTTTTCTCAATCTCTTCCCATGGCTATCTGAAGCGTTGCAAATTTGCAACAGCAATAGTACCGTTAATAAATTGTGATGGAAAGCCCATCCTTGGGACATGAATGGCCTGTTACTTTCTAACTTCCTTCTTTTTTTTTACCTGTGATATGACTCTTCATGGACGCATTGAGTTGTAGTAAAGCCTATTCATTTCATATTAGGTACTGCATGTGACAGTGGTGAAGCCGAAGGTATTGGTGGAGACTCTGGAGTTGTACATGAGTCATCTAGAGTTAGGGCAAGCCATATACAATCAGACTCACTGAATTGAATGCACTTTACATATAATCGAAGTTTATTGAACTATTATCATACTATAAAAGGTGTCTTCTGAACTGAACTAATGCGCACCCTTATGCTTGTGCGGAAGAGGTTGTTTTGTTCATTGGATACAAACTACATCAAATTAGAACCATGTCGAGATTAACCGTGATGAATGAAGCTGCCAGTGCCATTTTTTACCTTGCCGAGGTGGAGATCATCATCTATATCCACCATTGCCACCTCGTCTCCCTCATCGGCTGTTGTATCGCCAAGGACCAATGCCTCCTAATCTATGACTTCATCTCCAACACACACACACACACACACTGCACTACCACCTCCATGGTAGTTCACTTCTTGTAAATTCTTACGACTTTTGTGGTTTAGCTTCTTTACTTATGGTCACTTAATGGGTTGATTTATGTATGAGTCACTTATATTTGTGTGCTTGCAGGGAGGGGAAGGCCGGTGATGGACTAGCTGACGAGGGTCAAGACTACGGTGGGCTCGATGCGCAGATTGGCCTACCTACATGAGGATTGTAAGATGGATTCTGCTTAGGGTTCAGCTTGGTTATTTCAATGTTTGTTCTGTGGGAATTGAAGCTTAAATATTATGTGTGTCTTTTCTCTCTCTTTTATTTGTTGTTGTTACAGGTCATCCAAGGATCATCCATAGGGACATCAAGTCATCAAAACATCCTACTTGATGACAACTTTGAAGCTCAAGTTTGTTCTTGCTACAAAATTCCATCTTTCTGAATAAATCAACTGTTTGTGGAGGTATGTTCAGTTCTTGATGAGATCTAAATGCTATGTTCATGAGCCAGGTTGCGGATTTCGGGCTTTCTAGGCTAGCAGAGAATGATGTCACTCAC